>JANFOE010000193.1:1200000-1800000 GCA_025667525.1 Glebionis coronaria
TTGCCTTCTTGAAATGGGAGCGCCATAAAAATCTGAGCTTTAACATCAGTAGGGACATTGCTAAAGAAAGCCGTACTCTTCTCAATACTTGGATAAATCCCAGAACACATGCTAAACTCATCCAACGCTCTTCTAATAATGCAAGCAGAATTGATGTCACCATGACAAAAAAGCAGAAGATCATCCGCAAAGCAAAGGTGTGTCAGGTTAATCTTCTTGCAATTCGGGTGATACTTAAATTTCCCATCATTCTTAATATGCCTCTTAAGCATCAAGTTTAAAACTTCCATGACAAGCGTAAAAAGGTAAGGTGATATAGGATCACCCTGCCTAAGCCCTCTATAACTCTTAAAGAAACAATGATAATCCCCATTAACACAAATTGAGAACGAAGCAGTTGTAAGGCATATCATGATCCAATCTATCATCTTCTTATGAAAACCAAAATGGATAAGAGTAGTTTTCAAAAAATTCCAATCAACGGTATCATATGCTTTCTTAATGTCAACCTTAAACGCACACTTCCTGGTACCATGACTCCAATCATACCCCACCATTAATTCTTGGGCCAGTAACACATTGTCACTAATCTGCCTGCCAGGAATAAACGTACATTGACTATGATCCACAAGTACAGCAAGACCCTCCTTGAGCCTATTGGTTAAAACCTTGCTAATACACTTGTAAATAACGTTACAACATGCAATTGGCCTATAATCAGAAACACTTAAAGGCACGTCTGACTTTGGTATAAGAGAGATAAGATTAGAGTTTAACTCACTTGATAGCTTACCCGAACTGAAGAATTCTTTAACAGCATTACAAACATCCGGGCCAACTACACTCCACGCTTTCTTAAAAAATTTAGATGTATACCCATCCGGCCCCGCAGCCTTATCGTCCTTGATACTAAACCTAGCCTCCTTCACTTCACCATCAGTAACCGATCTTACCATAGATTCTGCAACCTCAGGCTTGAGCCTCTTGCTAAACAACCCATCACAGTCTTCCATATCTAAAATATCCTCACTAGCTTGAAAAAACATCGAGAAATGATCAACAAACATAGGAGGGATGTCATTGCCATAAAAAGCATGACCCTCACCATCACGAACCACTTTAATCTTCTTCTTATTCCATCTCCCTTTCAGGATACGATGAAAATAAGCAGAGTTATGATCTCCTTCCCTTAACCATTCAATCTTTGTTTTCTGCTTTAAAACCTTTTCTTCATCAATAAGAGCATCGTTATAAGCCTTAGACCAGACAAGCTCCTCCTCTATCAAATTAGAATCATGAGGATTCTTATCAACATCACACTGAACTTTGCTAAGATCTGCCCTCAAAAACTTAACTTTTTTAAGAACATTACCATTCTCCTTATTAAACCTTCTCATAAACTTCTTCATATTCTTCAATCTCTTGGCTAGCACAAACATATGAAAGCCTTTAATATCAACATACCAATTCTTCTGAACAATCGGAATAAAACCCTCCTTATCGGCTAAAAATTTCATAAACCTAAAAGATCTTGGAATAGGAGGTACAGCACCTGGAAAGACAACAACCGGACAATGATCTGAGGTCAAATAGGGAAGATAGTTCGCATAACAAGCAGCAAACTTAAGCAAAAAACTATCATTCCCCATGACCCTGTCAAGCTTCTTCAAAATACCACACTCCGGGTTCAACCTCTTTTCAATCCAAGTATAATACATACCAAAACTGCTAATATCTTCAATCTCAAGCATATGAACACACTCCTTAAAATCTTCCATACCATTATCTCTCGCTTTAAAACAGCTAGAACTCTCCTCAAAAGAAAGCGAAACATTAAAATCACCTAGTAAAACCCAAGGACTTGAGCCAACAGAAAAAGTATAGTCCAACAAGTTCTTCCATAACACCCTCCTGGATTTATCATAGTTCTCACCATATATAAATGAGACAAAGAGTTTATCTTGGCTATGTAAGTGAACAATCTCAAAGTGCATAACTTGCCCAATATGAGATATAAACTTAGCTCTAAACACAAACGGATCCCACCCAACAGTAATCCTACATCCCTTTCTACTGTCAACCGAGTTAGACACCCAGTTCCAGCTTCCAAAAACCTCATTACAAACCACATTAACCGATTTCTTCCTCAGCTGAGTTTCTATAACAACTAACATACTAATTTTGTTATTAGAAATTAACTTTTTTACTTCATTTTGTCTAAGGGTTGAATTCATTCCCTTAACATTCCATGCAGCAATTTTACCAATCATTTAAGATTAGAGCGATTTGAGGCAACTCCACCTTGCATTTCTGCCATGGACGTATCATTAATATTCATAATTTCATCTTGGGCAATGAACTCAGCAATAGAGTTCATAACACACACTTCATCATTAAAATGGCCATTAATTCTATCACTAATAATACCTTCTTGATCACGATAAAAATAATCCACCATATCAGTAGACCATGAAGATTTAATCTCATCTGATAATGGTTGACCCGAGCAGCTAAATAAATCAACCACTGCAACATCTCTATTCCATTCCAATTTACTAATCTTATCCTCCTCCTTGCTTTGAGCTTGAGCAAAAAACTTGTTGAAAGCCTCACTGTTATTCCTACCTCCACACTCATTTAACACTCTTCGCTTAGCAACTTTAGTGGCATTTTCAATAATATTCTCTTTCCCACTAGCAATTTTATCATTCAATTCAACTATTGTATTCTTAAGAGCATCTTCTGTAGAAACCACATTAACATTACATTCCCTCCATTTCTTTTCATAATACTCTACCTCTCTAACAGGCCATCTCTTTTTAATATCTTCACTAACCGCCATCCCAGCATCACACATAGTATAAATTTTATGACAAAAAGACTTCCAAGTGGCTAGGTCTTCCGAATCATCTTCACTGGCCAAAACATTAAACCTGTTAACAGAACTCGAATCACCCACACCACTTCCTTTATTAACCTTACTACTAAAAGCTCCTTTGTTCTGAGAACCAACTGCAACATTACTCTTGTCACTAATAACCCTACTACCCTCACTTGCCGTATTTTCCTTCACAACCTGCTTAGTTCCAATATCACCCTGTTCGTTAATCTTCATAGAATCTGATTACTTGCTAACATAGTTACTACCTCTCCCTCCATTGTTAACATATCCACCTCTACCACCTGAACCTCGACCACCATTACCATTACTCCCTCTTCCACCATTAACAGGACCACCTCTACTAGCATTACTGAAACCACCCCTTCTATAGTTCACTGCCCTCCATCTATATTCACCACTAGAGTTATCAACTTGCTGATGGGCATTAGCAGAAACACTAGGACCAGCATAAGCAGTATCAACCTTTTTACCCTCCACTTTCTCTCGGATAGACAACTCATGATCTTGACAGCTTTTAAACGAGTGACCAAAAATCTTACAATACTCACAAATAGGCGGCTTCCAAGCGTATTCAACCTCAAGTAACATAGATCTCCCTAAACTCTCATACCAAACCTCTACTTCCTCAACTAACGCCTTATCAGCATCAACTTCAATCAGCACCCTAGCAAAACTCGCTCTCCCATAAGCTTTCTCACACATCTTAGCAGTCATCCTATCCATGTTAATCGGATTTCCCACCATACTTGCAATCCTACTAATTCCTTCCACATTCCATGCCTCCAATGGAATATCAAAAATTTTAACCCATAACGGAACTTTGATAACCTAGGTTTTGCTAAACATAAACCAGGTTCCCACTTTTGAATGAAAAATGGTTTACTATCTACTAGCCAAGGACCATTTTCCAAAAAATTTTACATCCCATCTACAGATTTAAACTTACAAAAGTATAACCCACTATTATTCATAATTATATTATCGAGAGCATACGGCCTCCACATCCTTCTCAAATTACCCATAAGCTCCCTATAACTCATACGATACCCCACAAAGTGACCAATCAAAGTTAACCCCCTTCTATCATTAACATCCACCATTACAGAGTCCAATACAGCCACCTCATTACCCGCACTATTAACCTTACCAGGGATATAAGACAACTTCCTATTCCCCGTGACCGAACCACCCGTAACCGCAGTAAGGAAAGAGAACGGTTTCTTCTTAGCATTCTCATTCTCACTCATACTCACATCACAAACATTACTACCCTCTCCAACTTCAAAATTCGACACAGATTTAATGCCAGTATTACCATCCTTCTCATTTATCTTAAATATCCCAGGCTTACTAACCCCACCAAAACTCACTTTAGAAGGACTTCTAGGCTTAGCAGGGACAGAAACCTCAGGATTAAACACACGATTCTCACTAAACGGAACAGGCATCTCACTAGGAATACTATTTAGCTTATCATTAAGTTCATTATCATTACTAACTAAAACCATATCAACAAAAACACCCAAAACGTTATTAGATAAATTACTTACTCCCTTCTTACCCACAGATTGATTATCATTCCCATTCCCCTTTCCAGCAATATTCTCCTTGTTTGAGCCCCAAAACAGCTCAGCCTCCTCCCCTGAGTTAACTGAACCATTTTTGCCCTCATTTCCATTACTAACATCACCACTCACCTCCTCCATATAATCACCATCATCGTATACCTCCATATCATCATTAACCCCAGCAACCTTATCACCTTTAGAACTCGAACGTGTAACCACCTTCTTAAAATTAACACTAGAAGATTTACCTAATAAATCTGTGTGTTTCATCGTATTACCAGCATCAGGATTCATAGTTCTTGTTGTTTTCATTGGCTTAAGCTTGGAACCTTTCTTCATAACATGTGTATTCACCGGCGGTGGAAATTCCAACACCTGTGAGGGGTTAACCACCATGGGTGGATTAACCAAGGGAGGGTTATGTGATTCAGACATATGACATAGTGGATTTGGTACGAGGTTTAGAAAATGATATATGAAATGATTAGCAAGGTTAAAAAAGAGGGAAAGTGTTTAATGAAAATGATACGATTAATAAAATGAATATTTAAGGATGAACAGGAATGATTTTAAGGAAAAATGATATATCAAATTGATTGTTATGAATAGGAGAACAAGGATCTAAAATAAAATTCAAGATCCCATGGTTGGATCTAAATTAGATGATGATTCTTAATAAAATACTTTAGGGTTTTTAAGTTAGAGAGAGAAAGTTTTAGAGAGAGGTCAGAGAGAATGGGTTTTTAATTAAGATTTCATGTTATAAGAGATATACGTATGTATTGGAAAGAGTGAGAAAACCATACCTCGTCTAGAGCGTCAGAGTGTAGCTTTTATGGGCGAAAGTACTTGGCTTTCCTCGTATTTCGGATAGTACTCTGAGTGGGCCTTTGTGGTCAAAAAGCCCATTTGTATTTATTTGCTAATCTTGACCTGCGGATCCATTCCTAAGAACTTATACACAGGGGTTCCGGACTTGCTTTAGGAAAGCATGTCCGGTTTTGTGTTGCAGGTCCGCTCTTGGAGAGTTGACCCGTTTATGACTTTGCCACCGTGGTGGGTTTTGTGTACTTGGGCCGGGGCCCAAGGTTGGTGTATGGTTTTAGGCCTAATAGGCCATCTCAATGCTATACGCCATCAAGTGCCCCCAATCCAGTGGTTTTTGCGTTGTACAGATGGATCACTTGACTTTTATAAATGTCTCTGTCCTCATCTTTCGCCAGCGGACTGTCATAGTTGTCTTTAGTCCAAAGTATTTGTTAGTGGATTTTCGTCAGCGGACTTTCATTACCTTGGTAGCTGGACCTTCATAGCTCTCTTTGTCCACGAGTTATTGTCAATGGACATTTCTTTAGCGGACGTTTATTGCCTTGGTAGTTGGACCTTCATATCTCTTTTTGTCCATGAGTTCTTGCTAGTGGACATTTCTTTAGCAAACTTTTGTTTCTTTGGTAGCCGGATTCTCGTCCACAAACTCTCCTTAGTGGATTCTTGTCCACGGTTAGTTTTTATTAAGGATAGCATGCATGGTGTGGTTAGCCATTGATCCTTCATTTATTGATTAAAATGACCATTTTGTCAGTCAAGTTGTTCCACGTGACTCATGATGGCCTCTGAACTTCCTTATCTTGGTAGTGTACTTTGTTAATGTGTTCCACACGTTGTTACCTTGTGCATTGCGCTGATTGTATAAGTATAATTTTTTTCCTTCATAATTTTTATTGCCATCAATACTGTTGTTCCTAAGTTTTTATCTCCTTTTTGCTGACGACTTTGAAGCTCAATTTTTGGAATTTACTTACCTTTTTCATTGTCTTTTATGCAATGTTGTCCATAGATACAAGTAGGTCGGTTATGACTCAACATCAGTTGGATGATTTTTGTTTGAAGTGTCATATTTCGCCTTGTGTTCGTCCCACTCTTCCTAGTCCAAACAGTAGTATTTGTGTAACACCCCGATTTTTATATTAACGCAGTGAAACATTTATTTGGGGTATTACTTCATAGAACACAGGTCATAATGATAGAAAACAACTCAACAGAGTGATTAAATCAACTTTCTTTATATATCATTAAAAATCAGCGTTTTACAAAATCAAGAATAATAATTTCAAGCTCGTGCCTCTTCATGTCATCCTCATGCTGCTCCATGCTATCAATCTTTAATACCTGAGATATATGCTTAAAATCAACATAATGGTTGAGTGAATTCATAGGTTTCAAATCATTTTGAAAACAAGATCCTTTTCTTGAGCTACGTTGTTATTCGCCCATTATTTTTAATTCATCGATTCTTATTGCACTAGCTCATGCACCGCGGCTAGACATTATTAGAAAACCAAGAAATTGCCCTTATACAGGTAGTTTACCGGACTATCCTGATTTAGCAAAATAAAGTGTAACCGTTTAGCCTAGGTAGGAACCTGTCAGCATTCTAGCAAGTGCGACTTGCCTAGATAGGGGATGCCAGTCCCTAAATAGTACTATTTACAATATTAGCCTTCATTTTCTAGAATGATTAGTAGTCACGATTAAAAAGAGACTTAATTGAAACAAGTAAACGTAGTTTTCAGTAATCATATCAGGCAGCATACCAAAATACTTGTATTCTAGTTTAACATATATCCCCCTCACGGGTTTTCAAAAATCATTTATAAAGTAGTACTTTAGTGAGGCTATGAACTCACCTGGTGTCTATAGATTCTAAGCTGCATCAGATATATTTCATTCACAAAGAATAACTTGTTTTCACAAACAACAACGTGGTCTCACACAAACCTAGATTAACACATTTATTATAGTATCAAGTCTTGATCTTTAGTTCAAATAAGTGTTTCTTTGTGATATTTGCCTAAGGTTCATAGGTTATTTATAATATCACATCATTTTTGGGCCATCATACTTAGAAGTCATTCTATAAACGTTTGAGGAGCGAGGGCAATTTAAACTGTAAACCGAACCACTCAATCGGAACGTAATATCTAGATGGAACATCTTTGTACAAAGTTCCCCACTAACATGACATGTTCATTACTTTATTCAAATGATAAGTATAGTATAGTATATACTTTATATCCTTTAGTCAAAGTTGGCAAAAATTACCCTTTTATTATAAGTTTAGCTTAATTACACTTATAACCCTTTAAGTCTATAGTTTAAGTATTTAAAATTTCAACCTTTTAATATTAACCTCAAGGTTTAAAACTTAACAATATTAATCCTTATAGTTTTAACATTAGTAAAATTACACGTTTGGTCCAAAATGTTTATAGTTTTAAAAATACTTTTAGTCCTTATACTTGCTTTTAAAATACATAACAACCTCAAAATTGTGATGATCTAGGAACTTAAAACAAAGTTTATAAACACATTTCTAATCATAATAACGTTAGTGTTCCAGATCTATAGCTTTTGAAATGGATTTTATCTCATTATTTAATGTAAATTACAAAAGTAGGGTTTTATTACACCTTTAGCTTATAACTTCCATTTTAGCTTATTATATGAACTAAGGCTTATTAGATTAGCTTATTAACATCTTATTAACATTATAACAACTCTTAGAAAAGAATTATAACAAGATCTAAGCTTAGATAACATAGTGATCACCTAGGTAGCTCTAGAATGACTTCTAGGGATCCTTATGAACTTCTTTTGCTTCTAAAGCTTCAATAACTTCAATGGCTACTTCTTAGACCTGGTTTCTGGTTTCAATGCATCCTTATAAATTTGTTAGAAGTGGAAATCAGAATGGATATTGTAAAACTTTAACACCCCCAAATTTACACATAACAGAATATATCTTTGGGTGTTAAACAATGGTATAAAAACACACAATTTATAAAGAACGACTCGAAAAGAGACGTTTTAGATTTATCGTTCCTAAAACATTTATCAGAGTAGCGTAGTCCCAAGCAATCGTTAACAAAAGATATGTTAAAACAACATATTAGTTTGTTTTAAAAATGGAACGATAATTAAATCAAAGAGTTTGAACAACAAAAGCAGTGCACAATTTCAATCCCCGTGACCTCCAAGCTTCCACTTCTTGATTACCTGAAATACATGTGAGTAAAACAATCAGCAAAAATGCCGAGTGAAATCTATAGGTTTATGTAATCAATTTGAACACATGTAAAGATTATAAGTTTGTGGCATGCTTAATAAGCATCGAATAATAATTTACATCAACAATGATAATTGTATAAAGCATAAATTGCAATAAGCTCATGGAACCGAACCCTTAGACACTCCCTTTAGAGGTCTGATAAGACAGGAGATTTATTAATTGTCGGTTACCTCTAGATTATTGGTACATTGTCGTATACCTAACTTCTCAATATAATATGCTCAAACAGTGTGGAGGTCGGGCCTAAGCTTCTGTGACAAGTCCACACAAACTGAACCGGGGCGGCTACCCCCATAGATCTATTAATTGTACTAGCGGTTAACCCATCATAGGTTAATTAACGGTCCATAATTGAGGATTTAACAATGGCAATCACTTAATGCAATTTAAAGGCAACCATGGGTCCATTCATAGAGGGACAAGCATACCATAAAAATCTTGTGTTCTAAGTTTATAAAACATGTATTACCCCTCGCGGGTTTTTAAAATCATATAATTGCACAAACGAGGCTATAGACTCACCTTAGCCGATAGTTGTAATGAGACGATCGCCGACGATAGATGATACCTTTCAAACACGAGAATCGCAACCTATCAAATAAGGTGCGTTCATTAATAATAGACTCGAGAAATAAACCATACATAAGAATATAAAACTCGACTCATATAATCACGACAAACTCGAGAGAAAACGATATAAATAACTTCATTATACTCTACTACACATTTACTTAACCATTTTATACTTTTAACAAAGTCCGCCGATACATACTACATGTACTAGCTTATTTACCCCTTCTAAACTCGTCAACCGTCTATGAAACGACTCGATAAACTAACTTACTATATATATAAAATCCTCCTACAAGTTTATCAAATGAAATTACTTTTAAAGTCCTTTACCCGACTCATTTTCAAACTACAAAATCCGGACAGATTTACGTTAATTTTTCATACAACCGTTTTAACTTATTTAAACGACTCCGTTTACAAAACCGACACTCGGGTTTTAAAGTAAACTCAACCTCTAAGGTAAAAACCTCATTATCAGTAGGTTACGCATTTCAAAACATCAATTTATAGTCCCCGAGATTCGATCCAAATATCGACAACAACTATATGTAGTGCCGATACTCGTCTCCCGATACACGATCAATCAAAACATCATAACTTCGCGCTCGTTTGGAGCTAGAAGCTCTACCTTATATCAAATCGAAGCTAATAAAATTATATACAACCCTAGGCTATAAATTAAGCCATTTTTAAAACATAAAAATTCGAATTTTACTGTTTACTTACTGTTATAAAATGACTATTAAAAACTTGTATAAAATCACCTTTTTGATCAAAACCAATCATAGAAATGTTCATTCCTATACCCTAACATCAACACCATAACATCCAAATCATCATAAAATTAAAAACCTTTGAATCAAAATGAAGTTTTTAACCAAGATTCTTGCAACAATCACCATTGATCATGGCAAGAACACCATGCATGATCATGGCTTCTACCTGCCAACATAAAAAAAAATGCCTTGCATGTAAGAATTTTTCATACCAAAATTATCCTTGATCAATTCTAAGAGTAGGTCTTTCTTTAGTTTTGCTCAAATCATTGCCAAAATCAAGTTAAAATTTAAAATGTATGGGTTTGGTGGTGGGTTTGAAGTCACGGCCAAAAAAAGAAAACAAGGAGAGAGAGAGAGAGAAAATTTTTAGTGGAAATAATGTGATGTGTGTGTTTGTTTAGGGTTTTATATATAGTGGGGTAGGGACCTTGGTTGCAATTTGACAATAGTTGTGGCTAAAAACGAAAATAGTTAGCTAAAAAGCGGGAAATAATTATTAGTCAATTTTGAAAATATTTACAGGGCTCGGGTTTCGTAAAAATACTTAAAAGTTTAAACGCACACGAAAAATAATAATATAACGACTCGATACGTAACTAAAACGATATCGTCGAAAGTATTAAATATCGAAACGATCGATAATAAAATATAAAATTTTAGGCATTTGTCGTTATCGCGATCACTAGTAGTCCTCGTTACTCGTCAAAATATTAAAATATAATATTTAATATCGGTTTCAACTTAAACCGTTAAACATAATAATATTTAACGTTATAAAATAATTGAAAATAATTGAAAAAAATAGAATTAAATTATGACCTTATTTTTACAGGTTTTACAAAACCATTCTGATTTCCATAATGTTTAGGTTATTTCGTATCGTATCGTTTCATGTATCTTTGCATGTTATTTCCTATCCTCTCGATCAGATTCCTGAGGATCTATCTTACGTTGAGGAACCTGAAACTTTTTTGTATCGTCAAGACAGGGTCATAAAGACCAAGATTATTCATTTCATTAAGATCCTTTGGAGGAACCATCCCGAGTGGGAAGCCACTTGGGAAGCGGGGGAGCCAATTCGGACTTCGTATCCTCGTTTCTTTCCACGATCCAAGTATATTCTATTTAGTCATGTCACGTTCCATCTTCTCTTCAGCCACGTCATGTTCCATGTTCTCTTCAGCCACGTCACGTCCATGTCCCTTGCAGCCATATCATGTCTCTAATTCGAGGACGAATTATTCTTTTTAGAGTGGAAGAGTTGTAAACCCCGCATGAAAAATACATGAAAATACCATTAAATAAAAACTTTTAATAATTAAGTATTCCCCACGATTAAATACGACACGACAGGACATGACACGAAATAAAGATTCATGAATGCAAGACAAATTATAACGTATACTTTATTAACGACACGCAAGTATTTACTTACTACACGATAAGTATCATGTACATTAAATTAGGCATGACAAGTAATTAAACATAATTATTATTTCACGACAAAATATAAAACGAAAGTATAAAATACGAATTCACGACATAATACGAACCTAAATTACACGATACACAAAATACATGATGTTGGGTCAAAAAGTTGATGTGGCAGAAACTCAAAATGAAGAAACAAGACGTTTTTTCAAGCAACGCTGACATGTGAAAGCTAGACGCTGACACATGTATTCTGGACGTTGATGAATGTCTACGGTTTAAAAGAATCTTCTACCTAGGGAATATATTGAATATATTATTTATAATATATTTAGTATATAGTTATCTAAATAGAAGATACATATGTTTATTCATACTTATCTCTTGTAAACCCTAATCCTTACTCTATAAAAGGAACAAGGGTCATAGGTTTATTTCATAACTTTCATTCACAATGTAAACCTAAAGCGTGTGTCGACTAAGTGTGGGATTAAATGTATACACACCTAGTGGTTGTTGATTATTAATATAATGAGCAACCCTTGTTAGTAATTTTTGTGTTCTTGTGCCCAAATCACCTTTTTCATAGTTGTTATTCTATTCCGCTGTGATTGCATGATCACATGAACAATGATTATGCCTAGTAGCTAAAAGATCGAGGAAACTTATGTTTCCAGAGTTGGTATCAGAGCCTCGTGGCTCGTGATGCTAGGACCAACAAGGTGTTCATGTTTTGAGAAGAAAAGAAAAATCCATCTAGGGTTTTTCTAGGTGATTTTGTGTGCGTAACAATATTCTGGAAGGCGTAACTTTTCATTAAACCGTTGGATCGTCATGAAAATTTTTCTGGGAGTTCTTGATACTTGTGTCTAGGATCTTACTGGAGGGATTGTCGTGATGAATCTCTAAGAAAAAGTTACAGGCAGTCAAAGTAGGCTGCATAGATGTTTTTCTATTTTCCGTTTTTGATATTCAAGTTAAATCTAGTGTTTCTTTCAAACCCTAGATCATTATAAACAGAAAAGATGGTGTTCAAGAGAGGTTCCAACAGTATGGATCTTAGATCAATGTTAAAGCAGTGATTTAAATATTTATTTTTTTAGGGTTTTTTGAATAAACCCTAGAATGATGATATGGTGTTCATCATTAGCAAGATAGATGGCAGCAATCAGACGTGATGATGGTTCTGATATCTGGGATCGTGACATGTTCATAGCTTGGAGATGGTCACAATACAATTGTTTACATGTTCACATTGGCTGTCGAAAGAAGTTACTGTATGATCTGTGATGCAACTACTAGTGGTTGATCCAAACAAAGGAGCAGTAAAAAGGGAAAGTACTATTAGACGTTTGTATTATTCAGTTGTGGGTCAAAGTAGTAGGGACGAATAAAGAAGTGAAAAAAATATGGTAGATCAAGTGATATTATATTTATTCATTCCTTATTCATAGAGATGGTTGACACAGACGTGGGTTATGGTCATGTGCTGATTTATTGGGATATTCAAATATTCAGTTTCCTATTTTTGTGGGAAAATATGATCACGTGAAGGTTTGCTTCAAAAGAGGGAACTATTTGTTTCTATAGTCAAGACATATATTCTACTTTTGCATTTTGTGGTACAGTAAACCGTATTTTGACTTTTGTTATGGCAAATTGATCACGTGATATGAAGACAGCAAAGAAAATCCATGGTATTGATTTTATAGTTTTATATTCACTATCATATTGGATATATTCAGTCACTGTTGAAGATTCTAACCCTAGAAGACATCAGCAGTTGAAGTAGACGCTGAAAGGAACAAAGTTGGCGCTGACAGTAAGCGCTGACACATGTTGTCAGAGAATTTTGTTCAAAGCACTGATAGGTATTGTCGGATATTAGACAATACATATGGGAAATATGTTGGACAATGAAGGTTATTGGACAACAAAATGAAATACTGCTATTTGGAAAATTGGTAAGGTTTTGGCACACAAAACAAAGTATTTACACACGAATGTACATGGAATCTCTATTTTATTCAGAATATCGTTTTGATATTAATGGCTCGGATATTTTTAAAGGGATCAATGATTTTTACGTGAGTTCGCAACAATTCTTGAAGTAATTTATTGGAGTAATATTTCTTATGTAATCGGGATGGCCTTGTGAAAGATTTATTCGTACAGATTTTACATATGAATATATTGTTTCATTAAGACTCATCATGAAGAGGTGTTGGCTTAAGGTGAATAATTCTTATGGTAAGTTTGATGTTCGAAGAAGATTTTATGAGTTTATGTTCTATCATATCTTTAAATCGTGTGGATAGCACCCCATTGGTTTAAACGTAAATTGTTCGTGCTTTAATGGTTAGTGACAAAGACTTGTCAAATCTAGCAGTTGATGATGCAATCACTTGAAGGAGTTACATTATCGTGCTCAGTGTCTCACATAGGATGATGATTTTGACAAAGGGATCGAGGTCTACTTATACTTTGTACCATGAGTATAAGTTCTTTATCACGTGGATAATACAAGACATGGAACATAGGTTTGGGTCACTCTACTTATACATAAAGAATATTATAGTTATTTTTCTTCAAAATCATTACACAGAGCCTACATTTGGAGAATCTTCGATTTGCATACATTGTTTCCTTCCCTATTGATGTGACAAAAAGGGGAAGATATACATGCTACACTTGAGGGGAAGCAATTTGAAGATGATGTACCACTTACAAGAGATACACAAAGAGTTTTGCCGATGATATGAGTGAAATTACTCTTATCAATTATATCAATAAAGAGACATAAAATGCATAAATTATATGAAAATTGCCTTGTATATGTGTTTTTGTTGTTTAATGTGTGTAGGTACTAAAGTTCACGAAAACCGGCAAAATCGACACGAGTTTGATGAAAAGATCAAGGAAGCCAAGAATCAAGTCATTTTTCGAGGATTTAACTTTATCAAAGTTAATGGGCCAAGTGGGTCCCAGAATTGTGTAATGGGCCTAAAAGCCCATTTACATGGTGGATTGGTTTATTTACTTAATCAAAGCCCAAATTAAAGGCCCAAGCCCAACAAGAGACAACAATTAGCAACGGTTGGAGTATATACTTGTTTTAGTCAAATTGGGTCCAATTCAAGGGCATATGGATCAAGTGAAAGATGGTGGGTGAAAAGTTTATATAAACATTCGGTCAACGTGGGTCAAAGCCCATTAACAGCCACAATCGGGTAGAAGAGTTATATTTAACTTGCCATTTTCTTTGGTCAAAACCATTCGATACAAACGATGTCACGTATCTCTCTCACCACCCACAACAAAATAAACGCAGCTTTCCTTCATCTTTTACCCTAACCCTAAAACAAACCCAAATTGGGGGTTTCCAACAGCGTGTAATCCACGCACTAGAAATAAATCCCCAAGAATCGAAGGTTGATGGTGATAATTCCAGAGCCACGTGGCCTTTTTCTCTAGTTTGATTGGTGGAAACACCTCATATCATTCCATTCCACCAATCAAAGCATGCCAAATCAGCTTTTAAGAAGCACAAAGAAGTAGAAAATCGCCACGAGGGCAATCCGTGTGACTCAATATTGATTTTCAGCCGTGGATGATAAAGAGAAGAGAGAGAGAGAGAAGAAAATCAAGGGCTATGATCATCACTTCATCATCAACAAACTACCCCCTAGTTCATCTATAAAAGCCTTGACAGAAATCAGTATTATCATCCCTTTTTTACTTTTTAATGTTATAAGGACTAATTTTAGTCAGATTTGTATTTTCTTTTAAAAGATATTGTAATTCCATTTTGATTTAATAAAATTTCAGTTTTTCATCTTTTATTTGATCCTTTAATTTTACTGTTTGCTTTCTAATCTGAAATTATCATTATAATCATTTATTATTCATTTAAGTTGAATTCGTAGCTTAAAATGGATAATTAAAGTTGTAAAAAGGAAAAGTTTAACCAACTGTTAGACTTTAAATTGATGGTGATTCATGGTTCGGTTATGTTACTGTTCACGATGTTCGTTGTATGATGGGTCGAGATGTTTTCTATGGTGTTTTATGGTGTCGTGTTAGTCAAAGGGAGCTCAGCGCTCGCCTTCTACGTCAAAGGATTCTTCACTAAGTTAATATCAATTTGTTAATTTTCTGAGATATTAGTTAATCATGTTTGTTAGTTAAGAACTTGTCTATTAGTATTTTGGAAGTAAATTATATGATATAACTATTATTTGGTGAGTATGTTAGGCTCGATTGGTTTTGCTGTCAGCTAGTGTTGAGCGTTTAGATTGTTTCTTTTAGCTTTCTGAAATAAGTGTTGGGTAAAGGATTTAGATATGCTGATTTTTAATAGTAGCCTTAGTTGAGATTTTACTAAATGATTAGATTTAATATGATAGTTTTCCTATTTTGATAGTATATGAATCTGCATTTTTGATCCTAAGTTTTAAGCATATATATGTTTAAAGTCGTTTTTGATATATACATGGTTAGTTCTTGGACTGAAATTATTGGATTGAGTACTCATTTTATATGTTTTCATTAATGTTGCTGCTTGAATTAGTCTTAAGAAGGAACTGCTTGGAGATACAAATATGCTTATAACTTAATTTTGTGTTAGAACTATTTACTGTTGAGTAAGTGGTATTACAGATATGTTTTACTGTTGTGTTAGTCATTCCTGTGACTTTTCTTTGTTTATTCATTTGAACTATTACTCAATTACATATTATGGAAATTAAAAAGAAATAATAATAATAATAATTCACCAAATGAGTCCTCAAAGGGACTCGAACCGGTGACCTCACGGGCAACATCTCAACGTGATAACCACTAGAGCTATTAGATATTTTTGTTATTAGCTTACATTTTTAATTTTTTATACATTCTTAATCTAGCAATTTTTTAGTTATCTCAAAACGTCTTTATTTCAATTGTAAACTTTGGTTGAATTTACTTTTAAACTTTTCATAATTCTATTAAAAATATAGTTTTTTTAAATCTCAATTAAATTAGTTTTTAATTAAAAATATAAAATAATAATTAAATAATTTTTTATTACTCTTTAAAAATTTAAATTGTTTCTAAAATTAGTTTCTAAATAAAATTATTTTAATTGATTTTGTTGTTGTAATTAAAAATAATTTTGTAAAATAGATTAATTAGTTTAAGATTTTTAATAGTTTTGAAATTGTTTTTAATTAAATAGATTCATTTTAAATAGTTCAAATTTTATTTAGATTTAAATAATTGTCTATTAGATTAAATATCGGGGAACGATTCATGCACTAAGGATTAAATTTGTAGGATTAATTTTAGATTTAAAACCAAAAACCCAATTCAAATCGATTGTCCAAATTGAAACAAAACGTCTCAAATTCACTTGATCCTCGTGTACAACGAACTTGGATCATCCACATGTTTAATTAAATTCGTCTTTGACTTATTTATGGATTATTACCTTTTCCTAAGGCTAATTTCCTAAATTTGTCCTATATTGTATCTAATTAAAATACATCGACATCCCATGACACATCAAAAAATTTTGGCGCTGCTGCCGGGGATCTTGAGTACGATTCGTTTCGTGGAGATTTGTTGATAATTGATTTGAAGACCCTTTCCGTCCTCGGAAAGTTTGTTATTTTTCTATAATATATAGTATGTATCGTTTTTCTTGTTTTTTGTGATTATTATATTATATTACGTAGAACAATAAGTTTACCTACTTCCAAATAAGACCTTAGTTGGGATTTCATCACCTAGCTATTGTATTCGAATCCAAAACGAAAATAAAAGGCAAAATAGATAAATACTAATAAAAAGTTTAAACTCGATTTATACAAACTATAAGGTGGGTATAAGGCGACGAGCTATAAAAGGCCGTCTAAGGAAACATGTTTTTAAGTGCTTTGTGCCACCTCGTTTCCACGCTTGCTTGTGCGTATATTGAGAGGGAGGACCGATTATTGGTTTGCCGACTCAAGTAGTATTAAATCTTATTTTTGTAGTTTACTTATTGAACCTCGAGACGGTTAGGTTTTCACCTACGTTTCAAAGTCTACCGAGGGTAGATTACTTCCATAGTAATTATCCTTATTCCTTGTTTTTATCATTATGTCTTCATCTATCGTTTGCGTTAAGTGTGGGAGTCCATTGTTTAATGGCATGTGCCCTTGTCTTCAAACAAAAGATGACTCCTCACAACTTTCCATCGAACAATTACTTATGCTAGAGCAGATGAATTTTTACAAAGATTTTTTCAAAGATGATATTTTGGTGAACTATGATTATGACGATGATGACGATGATGAGGATATTTTTGATCTCACTCCATCTCATGACACCACTACTCCTATTCATGATTCTTCCACCGTGGAACCCAAAAATTCTCTAAGCATGGGGGACGAGCATATTAGCACTATTTCGGAAACGGAATCGGACGAAGTAATAAAGTCTCGTGTTGAGATCCTTGTCCAAAACCTAAGAGAGTTCGATGGTATTTCCAATGAAACGTGTGATTTGCCACATTTTGATGGCTCTACTTCTTCCAATCACTTTGAGATTTTCTCCAATTCTAATGATGAAAATTGTGATGGAAATGAAGATTTTGAGTATGATTCGACTTCTAGTAAATTTTATAATGAGGAGTTCTCCTATGAACTTTCTTATAAAGATGATATTCACGACTCGGATTTTGAGGGGTTTCCCGATGAACCTTCTCTTCTTCACCTATTTCCACCTGGAAATGAGGATATAGTGATCTGGTTTTTGAGAGGTTCACTTTTGAACTTGCTCCATTAGACCCATTTCCACCGGGAAATGAGGTTGATTTACTACTCCGATCCTTGAGAAGTTCACCGATGAACTTACTCATTTAGATGTCGAAGACGTGATTCTTCGTGAGAAGTTATCAAACGTCTATCTTCTCATTTCTAGGATCAAAGCCTTGAATTCTAAGCCTAATGCCGAGTCTTTCTTTCCATATCCTATCCCCGTTGAGGATAGTGATCCTCTTATGGAGGATATTGACATGTTTCTTGCTTCTAATGATTCGATACCACCGGGTGTTGATGATATTGACCCGGAAGGGGGACACTCTCTTTTTAAAGAATTTACTTGATGATGATTTCCTCCCTAGTCCTCCTCCCACCCACTTTGACCTTAATGTGCGGGTTTTTCATGTGTCTCATATTGAGTACCATGACCCGATTGATCACATTTCTAAGGGTGAAATGGTCGTTAAAGCTAAGAATGTTGATTCCACTATGGATGAAACTTTTACCACACCATTGCCATGTGCTTTATGTGATTTTTGGATTAGCATGGGGAAGACATCATGTTGTCTATTCCTTTCTCTCTCGAGGACGAGGTATTCGACCTCGGAATCATTGATTTATGGAAATCTCGGCCTCTCACCGATGTAATAATTGAAAGACTTTTCGATCATCTTGGTGCGAGTTTATCATGGGGAGCATGTTATATCCACTTCATGATTCGTGACATTGACCACCATCTCTTTTTAGAGATTTGTGTTGGAGTTTCATCCTTTCGTTTGTCATCCGACAACGAGGATGTGATCTTTGACCCCGGCATCGTGTTTTATGTTAGATTTTATTCCAATATGCCGGTTTTCACCATTTTCCCTAAGGACCAATGAATGCGGGGATCGAGTCGAGCTCATGACTCGGTTAACAAAAACGAGGTTCCTTGTGGGGGAGTCCCATACATTCTATCTTCTTTCTATTTTCTAACACTAACAAGGCTTGATTTTTCAAGCTCGTGCTCGTGTTTTGTTGTGTTGTGAATCTTAGGTATGACCCTAACCATTGAAGACTCTTGTGTTCGGGTTTTGCCGGTCCACTTGATCTTCCTTAATTTGATTGCCAAAAAGGGGCACACTCTCTATCCTTTGATTTATATCGACTAACGTTTTATCTTGAATCATAATTAATAAACGGCTTATAGATTTGCGTGCTCTTTCCATGTTAGGATTTTGCATTAGACTCTTCATGTTTTAAAAAGGGGGTGTTATTCTTTTGCTAAGAAACATTAAGGACAACGTTTGGTTTTAGCATGGTGGAGTAAATCGATATAATCGCTTGCAATTGCTTTTGTCGTGTCTAAACGTATTTGTTTTTTTCTCGTTTTTCATAAAAAAAATAAATTTTTGGTGTTACTTTTAGTTTTAATAAATAAAATAAGTGCTTTTGACACAAATGTAGGCTTTCCATTGGTGAAAATAAAAATAGTTTTTGACTCGACTCGGTTTTTACCTTATCTTTTCCTTAACGTGTTTAATTCAAGTTTTGCTAGGCTTTTGTATAGGGAACTTTAAAACGCGAAAGTCTTAACTCATACGGGTTTAAGAACGAGAACTTTTCGCAAGTTCCTATAATTGATCCTAGAAAGTCGTTTATCAATGGAACTTTAAAACGCAAATTCTAAAACTTGAAAAAGTATAAGAAGATGCAAGATCCTATAGATGACTTGAAAACCCAAAACTTTGATTTAAAAGGCTAAGTATCCATTGATTTCACATTGTTGAAATTTTACAATATGGAGAACAAGAGATGATAAAGTTTAATCATAAGTTTTTAAGGTTAATTCTTCCTTGTATAAGTATTTTTGTGTTTGATTTAATCTCCTCGTATTTATTTTTCACGCTTGAATAATTAATTGCTTAATAAATGAAGTTTTTAGCGGTTTAGGCTTAATATCTTAACTCGTAACTCCTTCTTTTTCTTCCCTTGTAATTAAAGTGAGAACACATTAAGGGTGTCAGCGTCATGGACTTTTGATCATGGGATTGCGGAAATTTGGCTTACTATAAATATCATATTAATTAGAAGAATAAATAAAAACATGTTCTTTATGAGCCTTCGGGTGGGGGTCATGTAGCACTAACCTTGTCATTTAAGCCTTAGGGTGTATGGGATGGGGACGTGTTTAATAAAAATTGCTTCATCATCATGAGCCATAAGGTGGGATGGTGAATGTCAATTCCCTTATTTTTGTCCAAGGAGCCTTCAGGTGTGGATTTTAAATAAGGAGCACAATTGCATCTTAAAGAGCCACAAGGTGATATGATTTAGTTGTTGCTAACTCCATTAATAAGTCATAATTGACTTAGGAGGATTTATTGTTGCTTTTAAGTAGTCCTATTAGCCAAATTTCGGATCGGGGGATTTATCCCTCAAATCGTGTTAAGTTATCCTTGGTGTGGGATTTCTTTAGTGACAACGGTTTTTGAAGTCGAGGTTAGGTTTTTAGTGTTTAGTTTACACCGTTTTTGCCTTCATTTTTGGATTAATAAATATCAAATAAAGTCAAATGAGCCTTTGGGTGAATGACGTTTAAAATCAAGAGATACAATTAGTAATAAAAGGAGATTGAGTTTAACACAAATTACGTGTATGAGTTGTTTTAATTTTGGGGCTTATGATTGACAATGATCTTGTTTTTAAACTTAGCATGGAAAAGTGAAAAGTCGAGGACATTGAATCTATTTGAGTTTTATGATCCTAAAGGTTATTTTTAAATAATGAAATCATTACATTATGTCTTTACAAAATAAAGTGTCAAAAGTTGAATAAAAGTATACTTTGTAGTTTTATTTTATCATTGCGTGAGGACACGGCAATTGCTTAGCAAGGGGGAGTTTGATATGAGTGAAATTACTCATATAAATTTTATCAATTAAGATACATAAAATGCATAATATATATAAAAATTTCCTTGTATATGTGTTTTTGTTGTTTAATGTGTGTAGGTACTAAAGTTCACAAAAAACGACAAAATCGACACGAGTTTGATGAAAAGATCAAGGAAGCCAAGAATCAAGTCGTTCTTCGAGGATTTAACTTTATCAAATTTAATGGGCCAAGTGGGTCCTAAAATTGTGTAATGGGCCTAAAAGCCCATTTACATGGCGGATTGGTTTATTTACTTAATCAAAGCCTAAATTAAAGGCCCAGGCCCAACAAGAGACAACAATTAGCAACGGTTGGAGTATATACTTGTTTTAGTCAAATTGGGTCCAATTCAAGGGCCCATGTATCAAGTGAAAGATGGTGGGTGAAAATTTTATATAAAATTTCGGTCAACGTGGGTCAAAGCCCATTAACAGCCACAATCGGGTAGAAGAGTTATATTTAACTTGCCATTTTCTTTGGTAAAAAATATTCGATACAAACGATGTCACATATCTCTCTCACCACCCACAACAAAATAAACGCAGCTTTCCTTCATCTTTTACCCTAACCCTAAAATAAACCCAAATTGGGTGTTTCCAAGAGCGTGTAATTCACGTACAGGAAATAAATCCCAAAGAATATCAGAGGTTGATGGTGATCATTCCAGAGCCACGTGGCCTTTTTCTCTATTTTGATTGGTGGAAACACCTCATATCATTCCATTCCACCAATCAAAGCATGCCAAATCAGCTTTTAAGAAGCACAAAGAAGCACAAAATCTCCACGAGGGCAATCCGTGTGACTCAATATCGATTTTCAACCGTGGATGATAAAGAGAAGAGAGAGAGAAGAAAATCAAGGGATGTGATCATCACTTCATCATCAACAAACTACCCCTTAGTTCATCTATAAAAGCCTTGAAAGAAATCAGTATTATCATCCCTTTTTTACTTTTTAATGTTATAATGTTTAATTTTAGTCAGATTTGTATTTTCTTTTAAAAGATATTGTAATGCCATTTTGATTTAATAAAATTTCATTTCATCTTTTATTTGATCCTTTAATTTTACTGTTTGCTTTCTAATCTGAAATTATCATTATAATCATTTATTATTCATTTAAGTTGAATTTGTAGCTTAAAATGGATAATTAAAGTTGTAAAAGGGAAAAGTTTAACCAAATGTTAGAGTTTAAATTTATGGTGATTCATGGTTCGGTTATGTTACTGTTCACGATGTTCGTTGTATGATGGGTCGAGATGTTTTCTATGGTGTTTTATACTGTCGTGTTAGTCAAAGGGAGCTCAGCGCTCGCCTTCTACGTCAAAGGATTCTTCACTAGGTTAATATCAAATTGTTAATTTTCTGAGATATTAGTTAATCATGTTTGTTAGTTAAGAATTTGTCTATTAGTATTTTAGAAGTAAATTAAATGATATAATTATTATTTGGTGAGTATGTTAGGCTCGGTTGGTTTTGCTGTCAGCTAGTGTTGAGCGTTTAGATTGTTTCTTTTAGCTTGCTGAAATAAGTGCTGGGTAAAGGATTTAGATATGCTGATTTTTAATACTAGCCTTAGTTGAGATTTTACTAAATGATTAAATTTTATCTGATAGTTTTCCTATTTTGATAGTTTGTGAATCTGCATTTTTGATCCTAAGTTTTTAAGCATATAAATCTATTTAAAGTTGTTCTCGATATATACATGGTTAGTTCATGGATTGAAATTGTTGGATTGAGTACTCATCTTATATGTTTTCATTAATGTTGCTGCTTGAATTAGCCTTAAGAAGGAACTACTTGCAGATACAAATCTGCTTATAACTTAATTTTGTGTTAGAACTATTTACTGTTGAGTAAGTGGTATTACAGATATGATTTACTGTTATGTTAGTCATTCCTGTGACTTTTCTTTGTTTATTCATTTGAACTATTACTCAGTTACATATTATTAAAATTCAAAAAATAAAAAAAATAATTCATCAAATGAGTCCTCAAAGGGACTCGAACCCGTAACCTCACGGGCAACATCCCAACGTGATAACCACTAGAGCTATTAGATCATTTTGTTATTAGCTTACACTTTTAATTTTTTATACATTCTTAATCTGGCAACTTTTTTAGTTATCTCAAAACGTCTTTATTTCAATTGTAAACTTTTGTTGAATTTACTTTTAAACTTTTCATAATTCCATTAAAAATATAGTTTTTTTAAATCTCAATTAAATTAATTTTTAATTAAAAATATAATAATAATTAAATAATTTTTTTAATTACTTTTTAGAAATTTAAATTGTTTCTAAAATTAGTTTCTAAATAAATTTATTTTAATTGATTTTTTAGATAAATTTAGAGTTGAATAGATTTTTGTTTTAATTAAAAATAATTTTCTAAAATAGATTAATTAGTTTAAGATTTTTAATAGTTTAGAAATTGTTTTTAATTAAATAGATTAACATTAAAATGATTATCATTTTAAATAGTTCAAATTTTATTTAGATTTTCAATAATTGTCTATTATATTAAATATCGGGGAACGATTCATGCACTAAGGATTAAATTTATAGGATTAATTTTAGATTTAAACCAAAAACACAATTCAAATCGATTGTCCAAATTGAAACAAAACGTCTCAAATTCACTTGATCCTCGTGTACAACGAACTTGGATCATCCACGTGTTTAATTAAATTCGTCTTCGACTTATTTATGGATTATTACCTTTTCCTAAGGGTAATTTCCTAAATTTGTCCTATTTCGTATATAATTAAAATGCATTGACATTTCACGACACATCAACCGACATCAACTAGGGGAAGATTGTTGGGTCAAAAAGTTGATGTGGCAGAAACTCAAAATGAAGAAACAAGACGTTTGTTCAAGCAACGCTGACATGTGAAAGCTAGACGCTGACACATGTATTCTGGACGCTGATGGATGTCTACGGTTTAAAAGAATCTTCTAATTAGGGAATATATTGAATATATTATTTATAATATATTTAGTATATACTTATCTAAATAGAAGATATACATGTTTATTCATACTTATCTTTTGTAAACCCTAATCCTTACTCTATAAAAGGAACAAGGGTCATAGGTTTAGTTCATTACTTTCATTCACAATTTAAACCTAAAGCGTGTGTCGACTAGGTGTGGGATTAAATGTATACACACCTTGTGGTTGTTGATTATTAATATAATGAGCAACCCTTGTTAGTAATTTTTGTGTTCTTGTGCCCTAAACACCTTGTTTCATAGTTGTTGTTCTATTCCGCTGTGATTGTATGATCACATGAACAATGATTATGCCTAGTATCTAAAAGATCGAGGAAACTTAGGTTTCCATAGGTGGTATTAGAGCTTGTTGAGGAACTTTGATGTAAAGAACACGAAACCCTAAAAACCCTAAATCGCCAAAAACCCTAATTATTCAAGAAACCCTAAAAACCAGACAAATTTCTACTCCAGATACGACCTCCTCCTCATCAAGTCACAACCTAAAAATCCCCATGCTAGACCCTGACAACTTTGAGCTATGGAAGTTCAATTTTGAACAATACCTTCAAATTCATGATCACACTCTCTGGGAAATTATTGAATATAGAAACACATTCGATAAAGATGCTAAGATTGCTGCTGCTATTGCTTTAAGATCAGTTGAGGGTTCAACTGAAGAGGATCGAAAAGAAAGACCTACGGATGGGAGAGCTGTCTCAACTGAGGATATTGCAAAGAGAAGGAATGACATGAAAAATTTAAGCATTCTCAAACTCTCTTTGGGTCCAAACAATCAACACAAGTATATAGGTTTTGAGTGTGCCAAAGAACTGTGGGAAGCTCTTCAAGTCAACTATGGTGGTAATGATGATACTGCCCTAGAAAATAAAAAGCAACTTTTGCATGAGTATGCTGTGTTCAAGGCTCTTCCCAATGAGAAGCTAAGTGAGGTAAGAAGCAGGCTTCTAGACATCACTAGCAAATTGTCCTTTATAGGAACAGTGTATAATGATGCTGATATCATTACTACTTTCCTTAAAAGTCTTGGCGATGCATGGAAAATTGAAGCTAGGTCTATCATTGCTACCAATGCCCACAAGAGTTATACTTTTGATGACGTCTACAATAAGCTAAAGATTGTAGAGAATGAAATCCCGTTGGATCATGGAAGCAAATCTACCTCTGGAAACATGGCTTTCATCTAACATAGTGAAGCTCAAGTTGATAAGGGAGAATCATATGTGCATCATGTTACTGGATCACCTTGTGTCAACGGTGGATCAACCTTTGTCAGCGTTTCTCATTCAGACTCTGACACATACAATGTTGACTCACCAAGGATTAAACCTACTGGTATTGATCTAGATACAGTGTGTGCATACATTGCTGCATTGCCCAATGGTTAAGTGATTACATTTGAGTACCTTGAGCAAATCAGTGAGGAGAATTTGGAAGAGATGGATATTAAATGAAATATGGCACTTGCAAGCATAAGGGCCAACAGATGGAATAGGAGATTCAGGAAGAAGATAACCTTCAATGCTAAAGACACTGCTGGTTTTGATAAATCCAAGGCTGAGTGTTACAACTGCCGTAGGATGGGTTACTTTATGAGGGAATGCAGATCTCCAAGAAGATCTGATGTTGGAAAGCCTTCAAGCTAAATCATCAAGGTTGAAGACACAAAGGCTATGGTTGCCATGCAAGACATTGATGGTGTTGGATGAGACTGAAGCTTTTTGGCAAAGGATGTAGAAGAGAACAAGGCCTTGATTGCATAGAAGGAAGAAGAAGAGCATGCTCACTTTGCTCTCATGGCACATTCTTCGTCTTCATCAGATAATGAGGTATATGATGATGCTTTCTGTAGTAAAGGTTGTCGTTTAAACACTAAAAAACTTAACAAAGAAATTTTAAAGTTAAAACTCAGATGTTTTTGATGAAAAATGCAAGCTATCTAATTATCAAATGGCACTTGTTCAAACTGAAAAGACTGTAGAAGAATATAAGAAAATGGAATTTGACCTAAAAGATCAAATTAATGTTTTGTCTCATGACCTCAAAGTTAGTGTTGAACTTAGGGACATATTGGTGAGATCCAAAGGAGTTATACAACTTAAGTTAGATGAGGCCATTAAAGATAAAGAGAATGTTTGGCTTAAAATTGAAAATTTTGATAAAGCCACTCAAACCCTAGAAAAATGTTCAAGTGAGCAAAGAGATTCTAGGGATATGTCTGGGATTGGGCTAAAAGAGTATGCTGATGTTCCACCACCTGCTGGAAACTTTCATGGTGTCCTGAGAAAGAATTTATCTTGGACTGTTATACTAGAACTCCAAGAAAATGAATCATTCCTCCACCAAGAGTTCTTACTCCAGTAGAGGAGTATAAGCAGAATGTGACTGACTTGGAACAATGGAAGAAAGCCAATCCTACATTGTTTGTTAAATGTGGAATGCTTAGTGAGAGTCCACTTGAGTCTACACCCATAACTGTGACCAACCCCACTACTAGAAAACCTGTTGACCTTGGTTCAACTAGTAATAGAAAACCTAGTGTTAAGTATGCAGAAATGTATAGAAAACCTAGGTCACCATAAAGCCAAGCTAGTGTTAATGGGACAGGGTTCTTTCAGTCTAGACCTAAAGTTATGTCTAGGAAGGCTTGTTACACATGTGGAAGTTTCTCACATTTGGCTTATAAATGTGTCAGTGCTTCAAAAGTCAACGCTGACAATAAGTCAACCATGGTCAAATCCAGACCTTTTGTCCAACCAAGTCCATAGGTCACTAGACCAGCTCTATTCTCTACTAAAGGGACTAACTCTCATGGACATAGGCTTTTTCAAAAGACCAATACTTGGTCAAACAGACAATGGGTTCCTGTAGGAAACCCTAGTTTTGGCGTTGACAGAAATAAATCAAGCGCTGACAGGTACAAATGTGACACTGAGAGGACCAAAATAAACGCTGACAGTTTCAAGTTTGGTATGAAAATGCCATAAGTGGCTGCTGTTAGACCATATGTTAGACCAAGAAATGGGCGGTATTTGAAACTAATGGGACAAGGATCTAAAGCTTCATCCAGTTTGTCACGAAGACCTAAACAGGATCAAAACCCTAATTCTGATAGGATTTCTATGACCTATAACAGATTTCATTATATTTCAAAGGTCATAACTAAACCAATTGGGGTCAACTGGGTGTTCAAGCCTCAAAGGGATGAACAATGGGTTGTTATAAGGACTAAATATGTTCTTATTGAACAACCAAATGAATCCAAGTCTGCTCAGGCTTGGGTTCCCAAAGAAAACTAATTTGTTTTCTTTATGTGCAGGACATTCAAAAGCAGGTAAATGATTATGGATATTGGGACAGTGGATGCTCTAGGCACATGACGGGGAAGGAAGATTATTTGACTAACTTTACCCCCATTAAAGATGGTGACAAAGTGTACTTTGGAGGAGGATATGGTAAAATTTTTGGCAAAGGCACTCTTATCACCAATAATTTGCGTTTTGAAAACGTATTTCTGGTAAAAGAACTTGATTATAGTCTGTTCAGTGAATCATAAGTTTGTGATAACAAGAATAAGGTTCTTTTCACTGATACTGAATGCTTGGTGTTAAGCAAAGACTTTAAGATGACTGATGAGAAGTTTATTGACTATAGAACACCTAGGTATAAGGACATTTATAATGTAAATCTTAATGGAATTAGGATGAACAACAATCTGTCATGTCTATATGCTAAAGCTTCAGTAGATGAATGTAATCTATGGCACAGAAGGTTAGGGAACATAAACCTTAAGAATATCAACAGACTTGTGAGACATGGTTTAGTTGATGGTTTTCCTGAAAAGGCTTTCTACAATGATCATTCTTGTGTTGCATGTCTTAAAGCCAAACAACACAAAGTCTCATTTAAGTCTAAACTTGTGCACTCTAGTTCTAAACCACTTCAATTGCTACGTATGGACTTATTTGGCCCAACTAATATAGAAAGTTTGAATGGTAAATCCTATTTTTTTGTCATAACTGATGATTTTTCTAGATTTACTTGGACTTTCTTTTTGGCTTTAAAAAGTGAAACTGACACAGTTTTGATTAACTTTATTACCCATATTGAGAAAAAGACTGGGAATGAGGTTAAAATACTTAGAAGTGATAATGGTGGTGAGATTAGAAACCAATTGTTAGATGACTTCCTTGTCAATAAAGGGATTACTAGGCAGTTTAGCATAGTTAGAACCCCACAGCAGAATAAGGTGGCTAAGAGGAAGAATAGGACACTCATAGAAGAAGCTAGGACAATGTTGGCTGATGCTCATTTTCCCATTTCTTTTTGGGCTGAGGCTGTGAATACAGCCTGCTTTGTTCAGAATAGAGCTTTGGTCAACAAAATCCATAATAAGACACCTTATGAGCTATTTTGGAGTAGGAAACCTAATATAGGTTTTCTTAAACCCTTTGTATGTCATGTAGTGATACTGGATACTAGTGATGCCTTAGGAAAGTTTAGTGCCAAAGGTGATGAAGGCTACTTTATGGGTTATTCAGTGCAGAGTAAAGGATATAGGGTTTACAATAAGAAAAAAACGTATACTTGAAAAGGTACATGTTAAGTTTTTAGAGTGTAAACCTAGTGATCCGGAGAGTGGTCCAAATTGGTTCTTTGATCTAGAGCCTTTATCTAGGACCTTGAATTATATGCCTGTTACTAATCCAGATATTGTGAAAAAGGATTCAAATGTTGTGGAAGAACCTATTGTTGAAATTTCAGGTAAACAGGTTGAACAGGTAGAGGGATCACATGCATCCAAATCAGATCCCATACTTGAGTATGTTACCATTCTAATATGGACTGATGGATTTGCAAAAGCTACTACTGCTGCTAAGGAGAAAGTTGGTCCACAAGAAAAACGAGTTGTTGGCAACATGCATGAATCTTCAGACGGTGATAAAGACAAATCAGACGCTGACAGGTTAAACTCAGACGCTGATAGATCAGACGCTGATAACCTGTTTGGGCATCCATTCCCTTCCCATACTTTGGAACAAGGTGAACCTTCCATAGTTCATGAAGAGGTTCATTCCAGTGATAATGGAGAAGGATATGAAGATGATATTGGCAACATGGAGACTGAGATTGAAGACAACACACTTATTGAAGGAAGAACACTTACAACTACTATCAAAAATCATCCTCCTTCTCTAATCATTGGTGATGTATTGTCTCCAGTTCAAACAACAAGGTCTCATCAGACTAAAGGAGGTTTCATTGCCAATATCGACAAGATAGATGATACCCCTCTTGTACAGGCATGTTTGTTTGCTTGTTTTCTGTCACAACACGAACCTAAGAAGATTTTTTATGCTCTCAAAGAACCAAGATGGGTGGAAGCAATGCAGGATGAGCTTCACCAATTTGCTATTAAAGATGTTTGGGAGTTAGTGGACTGTCCTAGGTACGTAAGACCTATAGGTACAAGATGGGTTCTTAGAAACAAGAAGGATGAAAGAGGGATTGTGGTCAGAAACAAGGCACGTTTAGTTGCTCAAGACTATACACAAGAGGAAGGAATAGACTATGAAGAGGTTTTTGCACGTGTTGTAAGGATTGAAGCAATAAGGATTTTCCTAGCCTATGCTTCTTGCATGGGCTTCATAGTTTATCAAATGGATGTGAAGAGTGTTTTTCTTTATGGCACAATTGTAGAGGAGGTTTATGTCATGCAGCCTCCTGGTTTTGAAGACTCAGAACATCCAAACAAAGTGTATAGGGTAAAGAAAGCAATGTATGGACTTCATCAAGCCCAAAGAGCATGGTATGGAACATTGTCTACCTATCTGGTGGAAAATGGATTTAAGAGGGGCACCATAGACCAGACTTTATTTACCAAAAAGACTGGTAAGGACTTTCTACTTGTTCAGGTCTATGTGGATGGTATCATCTTTGGTTCATCAAATCCAAAGATGAGTGAAGACTTCTCCAAGCTCATGACAAACAAATTCAAGATGAGTGCCATGGGATAGATGAACTTCTTTCTAGGGTTACAAGTTCAACAGAAAGAAGATGGTATCTTTATCTCTCAAGACAAGTATGTAGAAGAAATCTTGAAGAAGTTTGGTTTTTCTCCACATGAAAAACGGGCTAGCACACCCATGAATAGGGAACACCCTTGGGGAAAGATTGGAGATGGAAAAGAAGTGGATGTCAGGCAATATAGATCAATGATTGGATCATTGATGTATCTTACAGCCTCTAGACCTGACATCATGTTTGTTGTGTGTGCAGGTGCACGTCATCAAGTGAATCCTAAAGAATGTCATCTTCATGCTGTTAAGATTTTTTAGATACCTTAGGTTCTATCCCTCTTTGGGATTATGGTATCCTAAAGATTCTCCATTGGAGCTTATTGGATATTCAGATAGTGACTATGGTGGTTACAAGTTTGACAAGAAATCCACCACTGGTGGATGCAAACTCCTTGGAAGGAGGTTGATATCTTGGCAACGCAAGAAACAAATAGTGGTGGCTAATTCTACAAGTGAAGCTAAGTATGTTGCTGCAGCTGCATGTTGTGGACAAGTACTATGGATTCAAAACCAACTGTTGGATTATGGGTATAATTTTATGCATACCAAGATTTTTGTAGACAATAACAGTACATTATGCATTATTAAGAATCATGTACATCATTCTAAAACAAAACACATACAAATTAGACATCATTTTATAAGAGATTGTTTTGAAAAAGGTTTAATACAACCAGATAGGGTTGACACTGAAGAAAATGTGGCAGATTTGTTAACTAAACCTTTTGATGCTGGGAGGTTTCAGTACTTGGTAAGAAGTATTGGAATGATCAATCTTACCTAAATGTATTTTTGGAACTTATTGTAAAAGTATGTACATGATATGCACTGATATTGGTCTTTGTAAAAGTATTAGGTCTTTCCACTATTATTTTCTAACGCTGACAAAGTTTGTTGAGACGTTGACAAGTGTTCAGATTAACGCTGACAAGTGTTTGTTAAGACGCTGACAAAGTGTTTACACAGACGCTGACAAGTGTTTATTGAGACGCTGATAAGTGTCAAAATGGACGCTGACAGCAACATGTTAGTTTTTGTGGTTTTCATCTAATGATGCAGGATTGTGAGCATTATACAATTGGATACAGAGTTGCTTATGGATTCTTTGAGCTTCATGTACTGTGTCAAAGATTTATTTATGATGGTTGGAATGTTTACATTCCTATCTTGAAATAATAATTTGTCACATATACATTATTTTGCAACTGTGTTTATCATATTTTAAGTGGAGGTTTAGGCTACCTTTAGGATCTTGGGTATTCTTAGAATACTCTTATCACAATTCTAGATTGTGTCCACAGGTGAGTGTGGATTAGAAATAGTGAAGACTTCTTCTTTAAGAATTTGTTGGAATTTCTAATCCTTGAGGCACTGTAGCATGCAAAGTTTTATACTTTGTATGCTGCCAAGACTTTTTGACCTAGATTTGGTATTGGTCGGTTGGTAGACTTGGTATATATATTTATATTCGGTTACCCTGGGAGTTACAAAGTGTTTACATGGAGATTACTTCATCTCTAAGGACTTACTTTGGCAAGGTTCACTTGAGGGCAATTATGTCTATCTTGCTTATGCAAGTGTGTATAATTGAACAGAGAATGCTATTTTCAGTCTGTGTCAGAGTTTAAGTTATTTTCATTAGGGTAAATATCTTTGTAATGGTCTTTTTATTTTCTTCTTTATTTTATTTTTGGCCACTGACATATTTTAATCCAGACGCTAATAGGACCAATTTGAACGCTGACATGTCAAAATTTACACGCTGACAAGATATAGCTGTTACGCTGACATTTAATTTATGATCGTTGACAACATTGGGTCCCACCCAGTTGTTATTTTTGACGAAAATTTGGTCCGTAATTTTAGCAACTTGGTAACTTTTTATTAATGCAAAGATAAGTTAAATATTTTCAAGATTTACATCATTACTTTTTGAATATCTTTACCTTCTTTTTCAACCAATAGTGTGCTAGTTTTTTTTTTATAAATACGGCTCATATTGTTTCAATAGGGTAACAACTATTCTTGTCTAGCAAAACTTTCCAACCTTCATACCTTCATTGTTTGTCACTTACAAGTTTTCATATACATTTCAAATGGCCCCAAAGTTCAAACCAGATAATGTGGAGTTGGAATTCAAGAGTCAGCACAACATGGTGGCGTATTTGGTTGCTGATAATACTCTTCATCCTCAATATACTGAGATGATTGCGTATTTGAATGCTTCTCCTCTAAGGTATGCTCTTACTCACACTCCACTTGTCCCTATCACACACATCAAGCAGTTATGGAACACTGTACATTCCAGAACGGTTGATGGAGTGATTACATCATATGCTACTGTTCATGGGGTTGAATGGGTGGTTACTGAAACTTTGGTTCGCCAAGCTTTGCATCTTAATGATGCTGATCGTATAACCACCCTTCCATTGACGAGCTAGATTTGGGACTTCGAGGATTGGGGTATGACTTGCCCCCTGTTGGGCACTTAAATCGATATACCAAACAACAATTTCCACCAGCCTGGAAGTTCCTCATTCATGTCATACTTCAATGTTTGAGTCCCAAATGCTCTTCATCCAATGAAATCAACCAATCTATCGGGAGTGCCATTGTTTGTCTTGCAAGAGGGCAAAATTATTATTTTTTAAAAATGATTTTTGATGGCATGTTTCACAACAAGGGTACCAAGATGACTCTTGCCTATCCTAGATTTTTGCAAATGATTTTTGAAATGCAAGGCTATTGTACCAGGGACCATGATCATTTTTATAAGGTCCCTGAACAAAAGAAAACTGTGTTTGGCAACATGAATTCAGTACCATATAGGGATTTGCCTCTTATCCCAGCTATGCATGTTGTCATACTGGTAGCTGCAAACCCTCCACCACCACCATCACAACCTGCTCAAGACCCTATTCCCGACCAACCACCATCACCCCAACACATGAACATAGACCCTCCATCACCAGGCATTGTTGTCCTTTATATTTGTGATGATTAAACAAGAAAGGTAGATAAAAGATGGATGATTTCTAGAGAGAGAAAGTAGTGAGAGAAAGTAGAGAGAAATGTGTGAAAAAAGGGAAGGTTAGATTAAGAGAAAATGAATCAACCAACACCCTTCGTAACATGCTAGGAAGGGTATTTATAGCCTTTGCCTACATGTAGCATAATGGGCTATATGATTATGGGTCGAGCTTTCCTTTTGGGCTTTGGTTACTTATGAATGAACCTTAGCTTAAAGTTAAGCCCGTAATACACGACTAACCTACTACCTATTACAACGTTCTAATATACGATACATAATAAACATATGACCGAGCATTCTTGTTTGACTCAATATTTTGAGGCTAACAATCTCCCCCAATGAGAGGTCATTACCCTTTATGAGAGGTCATTACCCTTTGTCATTTGTAGATTTGTAGAGATTACTAATCTCGCCATAAATGAGTGTTGAACGTGTAATGGTAGTCTTTTTCCTTCATGCTGTGATCTTTGAGCCTTTGTCGTTGTCTTTTGACTTTGTCTTTTGATCTTGAGATCTTCAAATCATCTTTGACTTGTCTTTGCCATCTTGTGATCTTGTGTCTTCATCCACATGCTCACACTATTAATTGTTGAATATGTCTTTAGGCATGAGTATGTGGTTTTTTGAATCTTTGACTTTGCTGAGTACACCGTTGTTGGAAATTCGTTTTTACGTATTTAGAAAGGATCGGTCACTCCAACGATATATTCAAGTATTGGGCTCGTGATCCAATATGTAAACATATATCCCATCATAGCCCACATGTAGGGTGGGCTATATATACACCCTCCTAGCATGTTAGGAGGGGTTCGTTATTAGTTTTTCACACACTTAATCTAATATTTCTATTTTCTCTCCAACCTCTCTCTATTTTCTCTCTCTAGTTCTCCATCTATCTCTCTCTCTCTCTTTAGATCTTTACAACACAAGGATAATCCAAGGATTACGAGGACCTACAAATGGTATCAAGAGCCATGGTTTGATTGGTTTGTTCTTGTGTTCTTGATTTCGTGTAGATTTGATATAAAATAACCCACGTTCAAATTTTTTTTTGTGTTTTTGGTGATTTAATCTTTACCAATATCATCTATATAGTCGTGGTAGTGATTTGGGTCACTTGGATCGCTCAAAAACGCAAAAATTTTTGGTGTTTGGCTTCATTTTTAGCTTCAAATTTCGTAGATCTAAAAGTACATTCGAGATCCAATTTTTTAGTATAATTTTGCAATATCTACAATATTGCGGAATTGAATCCCTTCTATATATTGAGGAATCATTGTATAATTTTGCAATAAACCACATTGCGGAATCGTGGCATAATTCCGGAATTGAACCCATTGCGAAATTAAGTACATTGCGGAATAATTGTATAATTCCGCAATAAACCATATTGCGGTATTGTTTGATAATTCCGGAATTGAGCACTATTGCGGAATTAGGTCTTTATTGCGGAATTTTTTTCATTTTCTTATTGCGAAATTGTATCATTTTAGCATTGCGGAATTGAGGTAATTCATGTATTGCGGAATTCTAACCACAATAAGATATTGTAGAATTGTGTAATTTTCAACATTGTCGAATTACACGTTTTGCAAAATTGTGGAATCCTTACTTATTTAGCATTGCGAAATCATGTACTTATAAGGATTGCGAAATCATACACTTGTGGAGATTGCGGAATTACATACATATAAAGATTGCGGAATCAAGTTCATCATTGCGGAATTGAATCAAATCTCACTTTGCGGAATTGTTTCATTCTTGACACTGCGGAATCATACGCTTCTTCATATTGCAAGATCTAATCACATGATGGCATCTAGCCTCCCTAGACGTAGTCCAAAGAACACGTCTCGAACTAGTTCAAATGACGTTTTCCATAAATTTGGTCTAAGGGAAGCTATTCAAAGACACAAGTAAGAGATAGGAAATTTAAACCTACTCAGATGCCTTCTAGATTACCCAACACTGCTAACCGTAGCATGTCATATCCTAGGAGCATCAATCAATCATCTAGGAATTCTAGATCTTACTCGGACATTAAATATGATACTTGTAAAACATGTAGGAAATGTGTCTTTAAACCAATCATGATTCTTGTGTCAAGAAATTACTTAATGAGCTGAACTCCCGTGCTAGACTTAAATTCCAGTGGGTAGCTAAAATCAAACCCATTGGTAAAATGTGGCGCCCCACTGGTAGAACTTTCACTCTTGTAGGAAACGAGTGTCCTTTAACTAGGATAGTCTTCGATTCTACTAAGACTACTAGGGAGGAAGTTGAAAAAGATGATACATCACTTAATCCTGAACTTAAGGTTTTCTATAAAAGGAAACGTTTACCCACTAAGACAAGTGAACCATCTCCTCAGGTCACCTCGAGCACAAGAAAAGAAAACTGTGAATCCCCACATGGTTCTAAGATAGATATCGCTAACCCACATAAAAGCATACAATCTCCTAATGAGAATGCAGGTACCGAAGTTAATGTTCAACAAGAACACAGCGGTCCAGTCTTTGTATACCGTACAACTAAGGACACTCTCAGAGTCTGGTTGCTGAAGAAGCTGATATCTAAGAAACAAGTGTCTCAGGGGACTCGCAGTTAAGCTGTATTTGGTTCATTGTTAAATATCAGACGATGACCCGATCCTCAAATAAAGGAAAGTTTATCGCCGATGATAAACTTATCCTCACAACGAGAAATTATTTTTTCTCGGGCATGAGCTTATATTAAAATATTCAAAGTTTTTAAGCTCATGCACAACGTTTTGCACTCACATGTCAGATTGTAACCGGCGATTCTAAGAAAGGAAAGTTTATCGCCGATGATAAACTTATCCTCATTAACGAGAAATTAAATTTTTCTCAGACACGAGCTTACATAAAAACTATTCAAAGGTTTTTAATCTCGTGTAAATGGTGTATAATTATATTTCAGATTATGCCCCGGACTTCAAAGAAATGAAAGTTTATCGCCGATGATAACCTTATCCTCACAGCGAGAAATTCATTTTTCTCGAGCATGAGCTTATATTAAAAACATTCAAAGTTTTTAAGCTCATGCGCAATGACTTACAGTTAAATATCAAACTGTAACTCGGACTTCAATTTTAGGAAAGATTATCTTTAATGATAATTTATCCTTGTAACGAGAAATTAATTTTTCTCGGTCATGAGCTTGAATTAAGACATTCCAAGTTTTAAGCTCAGAAAGGAAAGTGTATCTTTTAAATAAGAGAACTTTTTCTCATAACAAGAAATTCTCGGTCATGAGCTTTATGTTAAAACATTCAAAAGTTTTTCAAGCTCATGAAAACGACTTCTAAGTAAATGTCAGCTTAGGACTCGTTCTTCAGTTAAAAGGAAAGTTTATCGCCGATGATAAACTTATCCTCACAACGGGAAGTTTACAACTTCTCGGACTTGAGCTCGTTTTGTAAGATATTCAACATCTTAAGCTCAAATAATTGGTTTTCAAAACATTGAACACAATTTTTCGAAAATTTCTCAAATGGTTTTTCTAAATCTTTCAAAATTATGTGTTCAAAAATGTTTTGATAAAAAAAGCATGTCTTCTAGAATCGATAATATTTACGATACTAGAAATGTCATTCAATAATAACACGGGGTTGTAAATAAAGTTCAAGCAGAAGTTCAAATGTTTTAAAACATGCTCAAAATGGCTTGCTATTATTTCAGATAGTAACCTGTTTTTCACTATTAAATTCAAGCATTTGATAGGAAAGCTTTGACTCAACAACGGGAATTAATTTTCTCGGGCATGGTTTACTTTATAACCATGTAAGAGATTGTGTTTACGTAATAACACAATCTAACACAAATATATGTACGTGTGAGTGCATTTATTTGTTAAAAAAAGAGAAATCTTGTTTTTATAAAGTTATAATCTCCACCAACCGTAGCAATTCACAATTCATATCTACATACTTGACGATGCGACTACTCAAACGGCGACTACAGCTCTTTCAATAGAACACGGGTCAACAATTAAGGGGGAGCAATTGTCCAGCATTCAGAATCTTTGATGCCGAAAGTGCCAAGGTCACTAATTGGTGTCAAGACAACGATATCAATCGTACACATGGTGTCAAAGAGATAACTTCAGACGTGACGAGGCGACCAACATTCGTGAATAAGAACCATGTGATTCTATCATATGATGTTCTCCATCATTCAGGTCCAACCTCGTAAATTGCTAATCTTGTGAATACATTATCATATATGATCTTTGCACGTGATAAGTACCTTTCACTTGTGTTTAAAAGGTATTTTATTTATGTTTCAGTACACCCTCATTAATTTGATGCGGAGCTTGTGAAAATCATGAAGATAATTGGATTTTCATTTTTCTTCCAAATTTTTCTTAAAACTTCATTAAATTACTTGATATTAAAAACATCTATTGGGTTAATATTTTTAATATGGGGGAGAAAATGTGATTTAATATTGAGATCAATAATGGTTTACTTAATGTGCTAGCTCATCCCGACATGTGCGAAATGTTTTCGAATATCATAGCATATGTTAAAGGGGAGCAAAATGGATTTGGATATCAAAATGGATTTCATGGTGACATACACTTAATAAAAACATCTCTATTCACGACGGTGAAAATTGTGGTGACATAAGGATGGTAGGATAGGTTAAAGTCCAATGATTCTTTTAGAACCGGAGGAATCTTCCCAAGGGCATTCCATAGCTAGAAATAGTAGTCCTTAGGAAAGATGGAGAAAGATTGTGAACGTAGCTGAATGTCGACCAAGTACTTAAGTTAGCACTGGAACAATCACAACAAGGTGCTAGTTAAGATGTATTGGTAAGCATTGAAGGGGTTGAAGAATGAAAAAGAATTGTAAAGATAAAGGGTCTAAAGAAAGAAGCACTCTTTACAACTTAGGCAGAAACCGGGTCAATACATATGCTATTGAGATCATTTTTAATGATGCTTGATATTGAAGATAAGACATCATGGACCCAGTGATGCAATGCACAACCCATCATAGCTATTCTCAAAGGAAAGGCAAAACAGGAAATGGAACTTTTAAGGATAGAACTTTTAAGCTATTAAGATATTCTCAAAGGATAGAACTTTTAAGCTATTCTCAAAGGAAAGGCAAAACAGGAAATGGAGGAACATATGAGGATTAAGAAGGCATCTATAGTTCCTAGGCCAGTGAAGAAGGGATTGCCAATTGAGTTTCCAAAGCTTGATCCACTAAATCCAACTGAGGCTGTTTTAAGGAAGAGTATGAAGCTTTCACCATTGGAGGCTTCAAGTTTTATAGAAGTGTTGCCTCTTGACTTTAGAAACCCCATAATTAAATATGAAGAAGATGCAAGTGGTTTTTGGATGATCACCAGGACTGGTGATAAGGTACACTCTTTCACTTCTTTCATGTCTATGTTTGCTAGTTTTGATAGAGAAGCCTTGGTCGACTTATGGACGTTGAGGAAGGCCAAGTATGAGACTGAAGAACCTACTTCAGTAAATGGAATAAAGATTTGGTCCACATTCAAGAGAATGATTGAGCCAAATGAAGTTGATCCAGTTTGTTTAGATCTGGATGCTATTAGTGGAATGACATGGCGTATTTACTCAGCTGCTGGTGTATATCATCTTAGTACATCCAAATTTTCAGAATATCTTTTGGTTGATGCTGAATATCCTATGTCACAAGATGTTTTGAAGTTGATGATATCTACACCATTGGAGGTTGATTATACCAGTGATGTTAGTAAGGATTTAGTTAGATTTATTTATTCCCTTATTAAGAAAGAAGATTAGTTTGTAAGAATCCTCCTTGTATTTTGTTTTTATTATGAAACTTGATTACTAGAGTAGATATCAAGTTTAGGGGAGGATTGTTGGGAATAAAAATAGCTAAGTCACTAGGACGCTGACAAGAAAAACTTAGACGCTGACAAGAGATAATGAGGTGCTGACCGCTGGACACTGATAAGAGATATTGAAGCACTGACAAGAAGAAGTTCAACCACTGATAGAATACTTAGTCTACACATTTTGTACTTCTAGTAAAGATATGTTTGAAATTGTATTTTCTATGTTTATCTTTATCTATAATAGTTGATACATAGACTCTTGTACAAGGTTCCTTAATCTATAAAAGGAGGCCTTTAGGTTTTACTTAATATATATGTTTTTCCACTTTCATTGTACGCAAGTTTTGCTCATCAATCAAAGTGAAAGTTTGGGTTATTCTGTTTTGTGTGTTCTTGTTCTAAGTGTTAAATTTCGCATAGCACTTAGATTGTTTCATAACACAAAGTTTCTCTAAGTGTTAATCTTGATTCAATCTCGTTAACACAAAGCTAATCGATCTAAGTTTGGGATCAACACATGAAAAACACAAAGTGTATCTTTGAGGGGTCTTTATGGTCGGTTTTACAAAAGAAACAAGAAATTGCCCAAGGCCCGTCCCATTCAGAAATAAACTAACAAAAAGCCTTTTCTTTCTTTCATTTACATAGTTACGAAATTTTTAAGAAAACCCTAAGAATAGTTATGGTGGCCGCCGGCCTTAAGAAAGAAACAAGGGATAAGAGCTTTGATCTTGGGTTCGTGATTCTTAGGTGGTGGTTTGTGTTCATTATCCTCGATTCTAACACATGTTTGGTATAACAAATCTAATCTTTTCATTTCTTTCATTCTATTTAATTATTTTATTATTAATTCAAATGAGAATCATGATCATAAAATTTAAAATGATGTTTAAACCACGGTTAAGTTGATGTTGTTGTTTTGGGGTGTTATTTGGTGCCGAGAGTGTCATGGCTCGGCTCCGTTTGGGTTGTTTATTCAGATCAGTGACAGATTCTCTGACAGAAATTCTGTCACAGATTACCATGGACAGATTTACGACAAACCAGTGTTAGGTTAGCGACAGAACAACGACAGAAAATTATGTCGCTAAATTTTCTGGTGGTGATGTTTGTTTGGCTTTGTCACTTCGTGCAACCGAGTTACTAGGACTCGGTGGTCTATTGTTAGGTTCGGTTAACCAAGGCAAAAGGGGTATGTTTAGATTTTGGTTTTGCTAAATTAATGTTAGTAATTAATTAAGTTATATTAATCATGTTATAGTTTAGTAAATTAATCAAGACTTGGGATATAATTTTATTAATTAATCATGAAAATTTACATGGCCATTAATAAAATAAACTATACATTATAATAAGTATGCATATAATTATTCATGAAAAATTACATGTTACATTTATCTAAATTAATTAATACTTAGCATAAGTATTTAATTACAAGTTAACCATGGTTTAATTAAATTACTATATTACTTTAATTTAATTATACAATATCAAGTTATGGTAAAGTATTATTAATAGAAATCAATTTATATTATTGATTAATAATTATTTATAAACCATTTATTATAATATTAATTAATAATTATCATGTTAACCTAAAGTATTTATTTATTAATAAACTTTATTATATTATGACATTTAATTAATCATGACTTATAAATATAATTATTAAGCTTTAGCTTATATCACATGCTTATTAAACAGCTTATTACTAATTTTGGAAACATGCTATTTATGGAAACATACTAATTATGGAAACATGCTATTTATAGAAACATACTATTTATGGAAACTTTCAATTTTTAGAAACTTACTAATTATGGAAACTTGTATTTTTGGAAACTTACTATTGATGAAAACTTGCTATTTTTGGAAAGTTGCTATTTATGGAAACCTGCTATTTTGGAAAGTTACTATATAGAAACCTGCTATTTTTAGGAAGTTTTTCATTATGAAACATCAAGTATAGAAACACATGAAACATGAAATACATTAATCAAGAACACATGAAAACACTAAGAAATACATGATAACACATGAATCAGTAAGAACAAGTCAAGAAAAGTAAAAACAAGTCAAAAACATGTAAAATAAGTCAAGAACGAGTAAAACAAGTCAAGAACAAATAAACTAATAATCAGTCAGTTATAGATGAACACGCAACTCATTCACGTCCTTTATTATGTAGCACTCGTGAAGTCGGAGTAGATTACTTTCTGTTTTCATCTTTTTCGCTACTAGACATAAGGTACAGATATTCCGTCCTTCAGTAAGGATATTCCTTTTCTATGTAGGATTAGGATTCCCCGTTTGGTGCCATCTGTTTTCCCCAATAGTTTGCATGTCATTAAACCTATCAGTAATTACCATGCCATGATTTTAAATTACCTAAGCTATATACATGCATTCCATGTTTCACCTAGTTATGGAGGTACCATAACCATAACACTTGTGGCACCGGTGTTATGACTCTTTCGCGATGAGAGTGATTTCTCGCGGTGTCCCTTCACGTTTTTGCCAATATTTTTTATTATTATCATGTGGGGCGAATGGGTGCATCCTAGGACATGTTTGTCAGATTTACACAGTGACTATGGTGTGAGCTCTACCTCCGTCACATGGAGTTGATCCCTCCACTCAGACTAATATAATTAGAGGTAACCCCTCTAATTGTATGACGAGGTCACCCCTCTATGTATTCATGCACGTTGATACCTTTCATGACCTATATGGGCTTTTGGTATTTAAAACACGTTTTCATGAATAAACATAAAATTCAGATACAAATCAGTTTATAATCATGTTCTAGGTTTTTCAGGACTTACACATTTTCTGCTGCATTTCAGATCTTTTATTTATGTTTCAGTTATTCTTATCATGTCTGTATATCCGTTCATGAGCGTATTGCTCAACCGTATTTTCTTTCCATGTCCCATACGGCAGATACCCAAGGTAAGACTTGAGCATTTAATGGACGTGCATAGGATGGGAGCTACCTTATACTTCTTTTCCTTTTGCACTTCATTTACTTTATGCATGTTTTGGGCTAATGTTTGGGAACCGATGTTTGATTCCAGTTTTCCTTTTGGTCATGTATGTTTTAGGACATATTATCTTGCTTGCTTTGATCATACGCCATAATTATCATGTAACAGTCTACTTATCAAAGTGAGGTGTTATAATTATGGTATCAGAGCCCAAGGTTTCGACCTATAGCATCTAAAACTTGACTTGTGACTAGTGGGTAGTCACCAGGCTCTTCCTAAAACGACGTTTGTTTCATTCCATGCCACGATAATTTTTTGAGTATTGTTGATCCTTACTCATGATGTTTTCGCTGAAGTTTAGACTAGTATGGATTGGATCACAGCCATCCGTATTTAGTCCCATGTTATAAATTTCTATACATGACATTTTCTTGAATTTTTAACCAGTATGGATTGAACCATAATCGTCCATACTTAGTCACATGTCTCTTCTTCGAATTTGTCGATTGAACCATAGCCGTCTACACTAGTCAATGTTAAACCTTTGTTGATTATGATCTTATGGCTTTATGTCAATTATGTTTTCAGGCTTTATGTCGATTTCGTTTTCACGTTGATTATGTTTCATGCTTCCTTATGATTAATTATGTTTTTATGATTCTTCATGTTGATTCATGCTGGACATCGATGGATCTCATTAATCATGTTTTCATGAAAATAATGGCTGGTTTTCATTAATCATGCTTTCATGCTGGTCACGGCTGAATTTCATTTAATCATGTTTCTAGTGTTTCATACGCAACCGGGAATTATGTCTACGCTGGAATAGTTAAGCTATCATGTTACTTTCTTCAGTTTGGTCTTCATACCATTTTACCAGTTACCTCCCTTTGATCATGCCAGATGATTGACACCCGTATCGATCATCTCATGTGAACTCCGTATGTACTCCATGTATCGAATTCCATGTGTACACCATATACCGAATTTCATGTGTATTTCATGTATCGAATTCCATGTGTACTCCACGTACTGTATTCCATGGGTATTCCAATTACCGTAATCCATGTATATTTTTATCGATTCTCAATAATCTCAGGCGTATTTCACTTGCCGATAGTCTACAAGATGCTGATGTTGCTCATAATTTGGAGATTTTACAAGATGAGAATGTTGCTCATAATCTGGAGATTTTTGATGTGCTCCGTTGGTGGTTATGTTAACGAAACAATTCATTCAAGAACACAATTCCAACAAAGATATAAAAGATCCCAAAAACATGATACATTCTTTCCACACTAGGTTTTAAATTTATAAACAAGAATTACCGATATTAATTAGGAACACAATTCAAGCATGTATACTCTATTCATGTTGTAATTAGATTGGTAACTCAAGGTCGTCCCATGGGACTTGGTTATACTCAAGTGTATATTTTTGTAACAAACGGTAAGTATGATTGTCACGATCAAACCACCATGATAATCTTTTAAAGGCACAAGCACACAAAGAACATACATGTATGGTCAAATGATCACATGGATATTAGGATGCATAGTTGATAGGTGTGAAAAAACCCATCCTTTTACCATTTAACTATAATAATAACCAAGCCAAAACGTGTATTTTATGTCGTAAAATGTCGGAATTATGCGTGGTTTGTGTTTTTATTGTGTTTTAGGACCAAAAGATGTAAAAGGAAGAGAACACGGGCTTTCACGGGCTTTTATCGATGAAAAAGACAAAAGACGAAGTCAAAATATCAAGAGTGCAAAAAGAACGGAAGTCCAAGGCCTATTTTGAAGATTTATCGAAGAAAACGTCTATAGACGGAAGTTTAATGAAGTCGAAGAACTCAAGTCTAATTATTGAAGAAATTATAAGACAAGTTCAATTTATATCGACAAATCCCGAGACGACGTCGAGAAAGACAAAGAAATTAAATCGTGTCTAGGCAAGAAGAAAGAAAGAAGAAAGCATCATCACATGTACTCCTCCTATAAATACCCTCCTAATGTGTCATTAGGAGGGTGGTTAGCTAGTAGTAGTTTTAGTTTTATTATTGTAAGTTAAGTAGGAGTAGATTAATATACTTTCTCTCTCTATTTTTTTAATATTTTTCAAGCTTTCTTTTTAATCTTGTGTATAATCTTTGATCTTTAATCTTTTAAATTCAAGTTCTTAATCATCTTCTTCTACCTTTCTTATTTTGTTTATCTTTGATTCGTGATAATCGTTGATTTTGTTTCATCTTAGTGTTCATGTGAATAAAAAGTTTATCTTTTTATTCATCTATTTTAATACGAATGAGCTTTGAGCTTGACATGCTTATTGGCTTATCTTTTATTTAGCTTTTTAGTTTTAAAGTTTTCTTAAAAGTTTTGTCTTTTTAAAGTTTTATTTAAAAAGTTGCTTATTTAGGGTTTTGTAAGTTTTAATATGTGCTTATTTAGTTATTTTCATTAAATAGTTAGTTAAATTTCGGTTTTAGCTTATTGAATAGTAGCTTATTTTACTTGTTTATTTCGAATTGCACCCATTGGAAAAGGGTTTCCCTTTCCGACCTTACATTCCGATTTGTGCCTTTTATTCCGACAGTATTCCAATCGTTTGATCGGAAAAGGGTTTTGTTATTCCGACGTTAGGTTTTACTTTCACTTTCCGATAGCTTTCTTTTATATACATTCCGACCAGGATTCCTATTTGGATTCCGATAACTTTGTTTTAGTTTATTCCGATCACTTTGTTTTTCTTGTCATTCCAATAGAACTTTTTTTTTCATTATTCCGATCACTTTCTTTTTACCACATTCCGATAGGATCACTTTTGACTTATTCCGATAGGTTTAGTATTCCGACTGCATTCCTATAAGCATATTCCGATCATATTCCGATTAGGTGTATTCCGATGGTTTAAGTTTTTCATTTTACAAAGTTTCATGTTTTAAAATCATTACGTTTTAATTTCTAAAAATTGCACGCTTTCCGAAATCTCTGTTTTTACCAAGTGTTTTTCTAGTTTTAGAGAGAAAAAGTGACAGTTTTTCTAGATTTGCTTTTAGCCTATTTTAATTACGTTTCGCATTTACTTTTTAATTAGTTATAGACAACGACAACCTTACCAAGAACGACTGAGTCGCACTGTTAACTAGTAGTCAATTCGAAAAGATCGGACGATAACTTTCTATTAGAGACGCGTTGGATTTTGGGATCCGTTCACTCTTGAACGTTATTTTCCTTGTCTAATTTAAAAAAAAAAATCAAAAATCCAAAAAAATCTAAAATTTTCAAAAAATCTAAAAAATAGAAAAACAGAAAAACCAAAAATATTTCTTGTCTATCTTTCTTTTCTTTTTGTAGGTGTGTATGCGTACCCGTGCTCGTAAGAAGAAAGCAATTCAAGCCGAAGTCGAAACTCAACCTATTGTCACCATGGACAATCGACCAATGATCGAGCTTTTGCAATCGCACGTAGAGGGCAACACCGATTCTATTGTCATACCCGAGATTGGAGCCAACAACTTTGAGCTCAAATCCGGCTTCATTCAAATGGTCTCTGCTCAACCATTCTTGGGGTGTACACTTGATGATCCTCATGACCATATCAAAAGGTTTCTTCAACTCACTAATCCGGTCAAGTTTATTGGGGTTTCACAAGAGGTAATTCGCTTGCAACTTTTTCCTTTCTCCTTAGAGGGACAAGCCCGACATTGGCTTGATAAGGAACCGCCACAAAGTATTCTTACATGGTCGGATTTAGAGACCAAATTCATCAACTACTTTTTCCCACCCTCACGTACTACCGCTTTGCGGAATGAAATCATTAACTTTTAACAAAAGTACGGTGATACATTTAGTGAATCTTGGGACTGTTTTAAGGAACATTTAAGAAAGTGTCCACAACATAGTTTCACAAAAGTTCATCAAATTAACACTTTTTACAATGGTTTAAGCATGAATGACCAAGATTCACTAAATAGTGCCTCGGGGGGTAACATTTTTGTTAAGTCTTCTAATGCCGCATGGGATATTATTAAGAATAAATCTAAAGTGCAAACCAAAAGTGTTCAGGCTAATGTGGCTAGTGCTAGCACTAGTGAAACCGAAAGGAGACTTGATAAGCTTACTACGGTTGTTGAAGCACTTGCTTTACAAGCCGTTAACAATGTTAAAAACAACAATGCTATAACTTTTGAAACTTGTGGTGGGCCACACTCTTATGCTAATTGTGATAAAGCTTATGATCAATCTCATGGGGAAGTGTATGCTTACAATAACACCGAGAGAGTTCATTTCAAGCCTAATGTCGATGTTAATCACTTGTCTTACAACTCGACAAATTACTTGGCTCCACCCGGTTTTCAACAAAGACCACCACAACCTAACCAAAACAACCAAGGGCCGCCAAGAGCTAATTTTCAAGGTAATGCCAATGTGAGGGGCTTAAATGCAAATCAGGGAAATTACCAAATGCACAATCAAGGTTTTCCAAACCAAGGTTTCAATCCTCAAGGATTTCCACCTTATAACCAATACCAAAACCAAGGTTTTCAACAACAAGGGTTCAATCTACCTCATTCGCCAATGGACTTGGTTTTGCAAAAGTTGAATGAACATGAGAAAATCATGCAAGCAATGCAAGATGTTGATCCCAAACTTAGATCGATTTAGCTTTATGTATACGAGATTAGATCAAGTAATACACTTAGAGAAACCTTTGTATATGTATATGACAATCTAAGTGTTATGCGGAATTAACACTTAAACAAGAACACACAAGATGTAAACAAACGTTCACTTTGATTAATGATATCAAACTTGCTTACAGTGAAAGTAGTTTACGTATGAAAAACTTATATGAACAATAACCTAAAGGTCTTCTTTTATAGACATAAGAAGCCTTGTACAATAATCTACGTATCAACTATTCTTGGTAAAGATAAATATAGAAAATACATTGTTGTTCCTATCTTTACTAGAAGTAATCTAGAATACAATAAACGCGTAGAGTATATCCATCCATCAGTGTTTATCTTTAATGCATCAACGCTTGACTTTGTCTTGTCAACGCTTGGTCTGTCAGCGTTTGTTTCACTCCTGTCAATGCTTGTTTTACTCTTGTCAGCGCTCAAGTAGACTGGCTATAATTTATTCCCAACAATCCTCCCCTAAACTTGATATCTACTCTAGTGATCAAGTTTCTGAATAATCATTAAGTACTAGGAGGAATCTTACAAACCTTCTCATATTGGTAATAAATAAATTTGATCAAATATTTTGCCACGTCACTTGAATAATCTATTTCCAGCTATGTGTTCTTCATCTTCTCCAAGACTTCCTTGGATATGAAATACTGACCATCCACAAGTAGATAGTCAGCAAACTTTGTAGAACTCAAATAATAAACACCAGCAGCTGAATACAACCTCCATTGAAGACCATTGAGATCATCTTCAAGATCCTTCCAAATAGCAGGATCTTCATCTCTTGGTCCACACATTCTTTTGAATGTGGACCACAGTTTTATTCCATTGACTGAAGTTGGTGCTTCAGTCACATACTTGGCTTCTAATAACCTCCATAGGTCTACCAAGTCTTCTCTGTCAAAACTTGCAAACAAAGATATAAGGGTGGTAAAAGTGTGAACCTCTTTTCCATACCTGCCAATCTTCCAAAACCCAGATTCATCTTCTTCATAGCTTACAAATGGGTTTCTGGAATCAAGTGGTAACACTTGTACCATATCTGAAGCTTCTAATGGTGAGAGCTTGAGACTCTTTCTTATAACAGCTTCATTAGGATGTAATGGATCCATATCTTTGGGAAACTCAAGAGGGACTCCCTTTTTCACTGGTCTGGGAACAAACATTGCCTTCTTAAGCTCCATTTCCTCTGCAAGTTCTTCTTTTCTTTCATCAGAAAGAAGTCTTAGAGTGTTTGCTTCCTACACTCTAACCCAAATGGGATAAGCTCTGCACTCCAACTCTTCAAATGTCAATGCCATCAACTTCTTATAAGTCCACCCTGTTCCATGACATCTGAGCAACATGCAGTACAACTCCCTTCTATCCCTTTTCAAATTTGAGAGAACATTGCTTGCTTTGTGTTTCAGAATAACCTTGCAATCCTTTTGGACTCTTAGAAGAATCTCCAAACCCCATATCTGATCTGAAATGGTCAAGTGTGGATTCTCCATACACCTATCTTCCCAAGCATGGTACATCTGAACCACCTCTGGCATATCAAAATCAACCTGCAATTTCAACTCATTCAATTTCTCCTTGGCCAACTCATCTCCATACTCAAGTCTTTCTGGCTGTTCTATGATCATAACACTTGAGTCTGAACTGGCTTCATCACTTCCTTCTTGCATCTCTTAAGTGACAACAAAAGGTGATTCACCCACCTGCTTTCTTTCTTGTTCCACAATTTGTGCAGCCAACCTTCTATCAAACTCAATTTGTGCTGCATTCTTTGGAACAACCTCTTCTACCATAATACCCTTACCCTTATCTAATGGATCAATTGTTGGTAAGGTAGATGGTGATACCTGTGAAGAAACCTCCTTGATGATGGATGATGACTGGAATACATCAACCTCATTTGCAGGTCTGTCAATGCTCACTTTTGCTTTGTCAGCGCCCAAAATTCTCATATCAGCGTTCAAATCTGTCTTGTCAATGCCCAATGTACCTGTCTCAGCGCCTCTTGCAATTTCCTCCAACATGGCTGTAAATGAAAAATTTAAGTTGGTAGGAGCAACTAGAGACATATCAAAACCTGCTTGTTTCTTCAAACCAGTAAGGGCTTCAGCAACGCCCAAAGATTCTTCATCAAATGAACCTTTTGTACTCTCAACAAAAGGTTCTGTAGCAGCTTCATGTGAGCCTTTATCACTCAAATTAACAAGCTCTGTAGCAGCTTCCTCCCCTTTGTAAGAATCCTGCTCAGATAAAAGGACCCTTGTCTGCCTTCTCCTGGACTCAGCTGTCTCCAAAATAACAATCCTCTCCCGCAATTGCTTGAGTTCAAGGCCTTGTATGCTGACAACTTGTACCAAGTCTGCATTTTGCTTTCGCAAGCTCATGCAGACTGCCGTCAATTCCATCAAAGTCATTGGTTCCAATCTGCCCTCTTCCAAAATGGGTATTTGACCTCCCAAGTCAGATTCATTGGGCATGGATGAGGTCTTAATTATGGTGGGACTGCCTTGGCCAGCTTCTAAGCCAGAACCAATAGTCTCAGCCTCATCCATAACACCAACCATACTTGTGGTGGTGGTTCTCTCTGCTACATGGCTAGGACCACTAGAGGAGAACACTCCAGTAGTCCTTTGGCGTTTTTGTAACCTGTATTGTGTTGGGGGAGAAGAAGATGTGGATTGGGTGGATGTGGGTTGGTTAAGGGGTGTTTGGGTCTGTGAAGGATGTGTGTCAACGTTTGAAATAGGCACATCAACGCCAACATTTAACGTGTCAACGTCAAAGGGTTCTTGGTCAATTTGAATATGTTGTGGTGAAGGGAATGGTTCTAGTATTGGGTCAATTTGGGATTGGGGGTCTGGTTGAGGTTGAGCTGCTGCAATGACAGCAAGCATAGTTGGGGTTAGGGGTAGGTCATGGTGTGGGGGTGAGTTCAACTTCATAAAAATTGCTTTCTTTTGCATAGGGATCTCATAAAAATCATCATGATCCCTTGTGCAGTAACCTTGCACCTCAAAAATCATTTAAAAAATCTAGGATAAGCTAAAGTCATTTTGTTCCCTTTATTTTTACACATGCCCTCAAAAATCATTTTGGAATAATTAAATTTTTGCCCAGTAGCAATGCACACAATAGCACTTGCAATAGATCTATTGATCTCATTGTGTGCAGTGCACTTGGGACTCAAACATTGTAGAAGGACATGTATTAGGTACTTCCAGGCTGGGGGAAACTCCTGTTTATGATATTTATTTAAAGTTCCTTCATCAGGAAAAGGATAACCTAAAGCCCTTAGTCCTTGTTCTATTTCACTAATGGGAATGGTTATACCATCAGTATCATCAAGATGCAAAGCTTGGCGTACCAAAGCTTCAATAACCACCCATGTTCTCCCATGAACAATAGAAGATAATGTAGTCACTCTATTAACTGTTGAGGAACTAACAGTGTTCCAAAACTGTTTAATATGTGTGACAGGAATGAGTGGAGCATGAGAAAGAGCATACCTAAGTGGGGATGCGTTCAAATACGCCACCATTTGCGTGTATTGGGGAAACAGAGCATCATCAGCTTCAAGATACGCGACCATGTTGTGTTGACTTCTGAACCCCAATTCCAAATCAGATGGTTTAAACTTTGGTGCCATTGTTGAAAGCTGTTTGAATGATTGAGAAAGATGAAGTTTATAGGAGAAAATTGTGTTAGACAAGAATAATAGGTACCCTGTTTAAAATAGGAGCCAAATATATAGGAGAAGAAAATGCATGTGATTAGACCAAAAATAGGCAAGTATTTTAAAAATGTAATCATGAAAATATTGAAAATGAATAATTTTATCTCATGCATTAAATGAGGTTTATCTGCTCCCAAAATTACGGCCTAAAAATATGTCAAAAAGTAACAACTGGGTAGGTCCCATTGAGTGTCAACGGTCAAAAATAACACATCAACGCCCAACGGCTAGTTTCTTGTCAACGTTTGCCTAAGCCATGTCAGCGTCTAAATTGGTCACAACAACGCTTGGAAAAATACTTGTCAGCGTCCAAAAATAAAAATTTATAAAAAATGAAAAATGACCTTAACAAAGTAATTTATCCTAGAGAAGATAACCAAAAAGTTGATAATTATTATAGGGCGGCAAGCACGGTCCAGTTATGCACACTTGCTTATGCAAGATAGATATAACAGTCCTCTAGTGTCCCTTGCTAACCATAATTCTTAACAACTAAGTTTCCTTATAAAATCTCTTGTTATTCTAAGGGAAATCCCATGACAAAATCATTCCCAAGTCTCCCAGCAGACCACAACCAATTCTAGGCCAAAAATGTCTTGGTAGCATGCATAGTATATCAACTTTGCATGCTACAGTGCCTCATGATTTAGTAAAACTAACTCATACTCACCTGTGGACACAATCTAGAATTGTGATAAGAGTATCATATAGATACCCAAACATCCTAAAGGTTCCTAAAATCTCCCCTTAACCTATGATACATATGTTGCTAAAAATATGCATGAACATAAAAAATTTATGTCAAGATATGAATTAAAAATTCCAACCATCATCCATAAATAAAAACATGTCCAAATGCTTCTCCAATGATCCATAAGCAACTCTGTATCCAATGGTATACTGCTAACACCACCTGCACATTTAGATTGAAAACCACAAAACTAACATTGTTGCTGACAACGCCCCGATAAGACTTGTCAGCGTTGAAGGAAGCTTTGTCATCGTTAGACAAATATATTGCTGACAACGTCACAAAAACACTTATCAGCGTTCAAGCAACCTTTGTCAGTGTTAAAAAAAATATAGTGGAAAATCTAAATCCTCAAAAAGACCAATAACAATGCATTATCCTGTACATATTTTTACAAAAAGACTTCAAAACACATATTACGTGAGATTGATCATTCCAATACTTGTTACCAAGTATTGAAACCTTCCAGCATCAAAAGGTTTAATGAGTAAATCTGACACATTCTCCTCTGTGTCAACCCTATCTGGTTGTATTAATCCCATTTCAAAACAATCTCTTATAAAATGGTGTCTAATTTCTATGTGTTTAGTTTTAGAATGATGTACAGGATTCTTAATAATGCATAGTGTGCTGTTATTGTCAACAAATATCTTGGTATGCATGAAATTATACCCATAGTCTAACAGCTGGTTCTGAATCCACAAAACTTGTCCACAACAAGCAGCTACAGCCACATACTCTGCTTCAGTTGTAGAATTAGCCACCACTGTTTGTTTCTTGCATTGCCAAGATATCAACCTGCTACCAAGAAACTAACATCCACCAGTTGTGGATTTCCTATCAAACTTATCACCTCCATAGTCACTGTCTGAATATGCAATCAGCTCCAATGGTGAATCCTTTGGGTACCACAAATCAAGACTATGATAGCATCTTAGGTACCTAAAGATCCTCTTGACAGCATAAAGGTGACATTCTTTGGGAGTCACTTGATGAAGTGCACAAGCACACACAACAAACATGATGTCAGGTCTAGAGGCTGTGAGATACATCAATGAACCAATCATGGATCTATAGTGCCTGACATCAACATCCTTTCCATCTCCAATCTTTCCCCAAGGGTGTTCTCTATCCATAGGAGTAGTAGCCCTCTTTTCATGTGTAGAAAAGCCAAACTTCTTCAAGATCTCTGCCACATATTTATCTTGGGAGATGAAGATACCATCTTATTTGTGCTGAACTTGTAAACCTAGAAAGAAGTTCATCTTCCCCATAGCACTCATCTTGAATTTGTCTGTCATAAGCTTGGAGAAATCCTCACTTATCTTTGGATCAGTAGACCCAAAAATGATGTCATCAACATAGACCTGAACAAGCAACACATCCTTACCTTTCTTCTTTGTAAATAGTGTCTGATATATGGTGCCCCTCTTGAATCCATTGTCCAATAAATAAGTAGACAAAGTACCATACCATGCTCTTGGGGCTTGATGAAGTCCATACATAGCCTTCTTGACTCTATACACCTTGTCTGGATTCTCTGGATCCTCAAAACCAGGAGGCTGCATCACATATACCTCCTCAAAAATTGTTCCATAGAGGAAAGCACTCTTGACATCCATTTGATAGATAATGAAGCCCATGCAGGATGCATAGGCTAAAAAGATCCTAATAACTTCAATCCTTGCAACTGGTGCAAAGACCTCCTCATAGTCTATCCCCTCTTCTTGTGTATATCCCTGAGCCACTAATCTTGCCTTATTTCTGACCACAATACCTCTTTCATCTCTCTTGTTTCTTAGAACCCATCTTGTCCCAATAGGTCGGACATATCTGGGACAATCAACTAGCTCCCAAACATCCTGAATTGCAAATTGGTGAAGCTCATCCTGCATTGCTTCCACCCAACTTGGTTCTTTGAGAGCATCAAATATCTTCTTGGGTTCCTGTTGTGACATAAAACAGGCAAACAAACATGCTTGCACAAGAAGGGTATCAACCTTCTTGTGAATATTGGAAATAAATCCACCAAGACCTTGATGAGATCTTCTGGTTCTAACAGGAGTCATAATATCACCAATGATTTGAGAAGTGGGGTGATTCTTCCTAGTAGAAGTGAGAACTCCACCTTCAAAAAGTCTGGTGTCCTCAATCTCATTCTCCAAGTTGCCAATATCTTCTTTTTAGACTCTCTTTCATCAACATGAGGATGAACCTGTTCATATAAATTGGAAGGTTCACCCTGTTCAAAAGTAGAAGAGAAAAGATGTGCAAAAGTGTTGTCAACGCCTGATCCTTGGTTGTCAGCGTGTGAGCTAACAACGCTTGAACTGTTGTTGTCAACGTCTGAGCCATCAACGTCTGAATTGGTCTTGTCAGCGCTAGATTTGCCTTTGTCAGCGCCTGAAGGACCATGCATGTTGTTATCTGGTGGTACTTTGAAGCCACCATTATCTTTTCCAGCAGCAGCAGCAGCAGCAAAAGCATCTGTCCATATGGGAATTGTGACATACTCTTGTATAGGAGATGACTTTTCTGCTTGTGATCCAACCTTTTCATGAACCTGTGTACCTGAAACATCAACAACTTGTTCTTCCACAACACTTGAAGTTACCTTCACAATGTCTGGATTAGTGACAGGCATATAATTTAAAGTCCTAGATAAAGGTTCTAAGTCAAACAACCAATTTGGAGCACTTTCAGGATCACTAGGTTTACTCTCTAAAAAACTAGCATGTACTCTTTCAAGTATACGTTTTTCCTTCTTAAGATAAACCCTATATCCCTTGCTCTGCACTGAATACCCCATGAAATAGCCTTCATCACCTTTTGCACTAAATTTACCTAAGGCATCACTAGTATCTAAAACAACTACATGACAACCAAAAGGTCTGAGAAAACCAATATTAGGTTTTCTTCCCCGGAGTAACTCATAAGGTGTTTTGTTCTGTATTTTGTCGACCAATGCTCTATTTTGAACATAGCAAGCTGTATTAACAGCCTCAGCCCAAAAGGCTATAGGAAAATGAGCATCAGCTAACATGGTTCTGGCTGCTTCAATTAGGGTTCTATTTTTCCTCTCAGCAACCCCATTTTGCTGTGGGGTTCTGGCAACACTAAATTGCCTAGAAATTCCTTTCCTAGCACAAAAATCATCTAACACTTTATTCCTAAATTCACCACCATTATCACTCCTAAGCATTTTGACTTCATTACCATTCTTCTTCTCAATCTGAGTGATAAAATCAATTAAAGTGTCAGCTGTATCACTCTTCATAGCTAAAAAGAAAGTCCAAGTAAACCTAGAAAAATCATCTTTGATGACAAAGCAGTATGATTTACCATTCAAACTTTCTATATTGGTTGGACCAAATAGGTCCATATGAAGCAAGTGAAGAGGTCTAGGACTAGAATGCACCTGTTTAGACTTAAATGAGACCTTGTGCTGCTTGCCTTTAAGACATGCAACACAAGAGTGGTCATTGTGGAAGACCTTTTCAGGCAAACCATCAACCAAACCAAGTCTCACAAGCCTGTTTATATTCTTAATGTTTATGTGCCCTAGTCTCATGTGCCATAAATTACTTTCATCTACTGAAGCTTTAGCATAAAAACATGACATATTGCTATTCATTCTAATCCCATTCAGATTCACATTATATATGTCTTTATATCTAGGTGTTCTATAGTCAATATATTTCTCATCAGGGATCTTATAATCCTTGCTTAACACCAAACATTCAGTATCAATAAACAGAACTTTATTTTTGTTATCACAAACTTGTGATACACTAAACAGATTGTAATCAAGTTCCTTTACCAAAAACACGTTTTCAAAACGCAAGTTCTTGGTGAGAAGTGTTCCTTTGCCTGTGATAGTACCATACCCGCCTCCAAAGTAAACCTTATCACCATCCTTTATGGGAGTGAAGTTAGTTAAATAATCTTCCTTCCCTGTCATGTGCCTTGAGCATCTACTGTCCCAATATCCATAATGATTGACCTGTTTTTGAATGCCCTGTACATAAAGAAAACAAATTAGTTTTCTTTGGGAACCCAAGCCTTAGCAGACTTGGATTCATCTGGTTGTTCAACGAGAACAGACTTGGTTCTCATAACAACCTCATTTTCATCCTTCTTTGGATGAAATACCCAGTTAACCCCAATAGGTTTTGTAATGACCTTTGAAATGTAATTAAATCTGTTGCAGGTCATTGAAATTTCATTATCATTAGGGTTTTGATCTTTCTTTGGTCTCCATGTCAAGCTTGAAGAAGCTTTAGACCCCTTACCCTGTGGTTGCAAATATTTAGGTCTGGTCACGTTTCTGTCAGCGTTGGATTTGGTCTTGTCAACGCTAAAATTTCCCTTGTCAGCGTTGAACCTAGGGTTTGCTACAGAAACCCATTGCCTAATAGACCAAGTATTTGTCTTTTGAAATGGTCTTTGTCCATGAGTGTTAGACCCTCTAGTGAAGAATGGGGCAGGTCTAACAGCTTGTGGACTTTGCTGCACACAAGGTTTGGGTCTGACAACGTTTGACTTTCTAACAACGTTGACTTTGGGAGCGTTGACACACTTATATGCTAAATGTGAAAAGCTACCACAAGTGTAATAGGCTTTTCTAGACACAACCCTAGGTCTAGAAGAGAAGAAACCTGTTCCATCATTGCTAACTTGTCTCTTAGGTGACCTAGTATTCCTATACATCTCTGCATACTTAATGCTAGGTTTTCTAACAGTGTTTGAGCCAAGATCAACAGCCTTACCAGTGATTGGGTTTGTAACCTTAATGGGAGTTGACTCATTAGGACTTTCACATAGCAATCCACCCTTAACAAATAAGGTAGGGTTAGATTTCTTCCATTCATTCAAGTCAGTTAACTTTTTTTGATACTCTTCAACTGGTGTGACAATTCTTGGTGGAGGAATGAATTCCTCCTCTTGAAGTTCTGGTAAACCAGTCAAAGATAGGTCCTTTTGCTGGACACCATAGAAGTCACCAGTTGGTGGTGGAACCACAGAGTAGTCTTTCATCCCAAGCCCAGTCATGTCCTTAGGATCCCTTTGTTTACTCACACATTCACCTAGGGTTTGTGTGGCCTTATCGAATCTTTGAATTTTAAGGCAAACATTATCTTTATTCTTAATGGCTTCATCTAACTTAGCTTGTAACTCACCATTAACCCTTTCCATGATACTCCTAATATCATTACTAGCATTCAACTCATGTTTTAAGATATTTATTTTATCTTTTAAATCAAATTCCATTTTCTTGTATTCAGAAACTGTTTTCTCAGTTTGAGTGAGAGCTAGATGATAGTTAGACAGTTTACATCTCTCTATACTCATATCATCTAATAATCTTAACACCTCTTTGTTAAGTCTCTCAGTATTTAACCTACAACCTTTACTACAAAAAGCATCATCGTATACCTCATTATCAGATGAAGAGGAGGAGTGTGCCATGAGAGCATATTGAACATGCTCTTCTTCTTCTATCTCAGCAACCAAAGCTTTATCCTCTTCCCCATTCTTAGCCAAATAGCTCCAGTCCCATCCAATACCATCAATGTCTTGTACTGCAACCATGGCCTTAGGATCTTGAGCTTTAACAATTTGACTTGAAGGTTTGCCAGCATCAGATCTTCTTGGAGATCTGCATTCCCTCATGAAGTGCCCCATACGATGACAGTTGTAGCACTCAACTTTAGATTTATCAAATCCAGCTGTGTCCTTTGCATTGAAGGTCATTTTCTTCTTAAACCTTCTATTCCACCTGTTTGCTCTTATACTAGCAAGAGCCATGTTCCACTTAATATCCATCTCTTCCAAGTGCTCATCACTTATCTGCTCAAGGTCCTCATATGTAATCACTGAACCATTGGGCAAAGAAGAAATATAAGCACATACAGTATCCAGATCCAAACCAGCAGGTTTAACTCTTAGTGAGTCACTTTTGTATGTGTCAGCGTCTGAGTATGAGGCGTTGACAGGACATGTTCCAACGTTGACACATGATGATCCAGTAACTGGATGCATGTAAGAGTCCTTCTGATTGAATTGACCTTCACTATGAGAAAATAAGGCCATGTTACTGTTGGTAGACTTGCTTCCATGCTCCAAAAGAGTTTCATCTTCCAAAAGCCTCAGTTTGTTGTAGATATCATCAAAAGTAGAACTTTTGTGAGTGTTATTGGCAAGTATAGATCTTGCCTCAATCTTCCATGCCTCACCAAGACTCTTAAGAAAAGTGGAATTTATGTCAACATCACCAAGTTGTGTCCCCATGAAGGACAATTTGCTTGTAATGTCAAGCAATCTGCTTCTCACACTGCTAAGCTTCTCATTAGGTTGAGCCTTGAAGACAACATAATCATGCATCAGTTGCTTCTTCTTCTCTTCCTTAGTATCTTCATTACCACCATATGCAACTTCAAGAGCTGCCCAAAGGTCCTTAGCAGATTCATAACCTCTGTACTTATGCTGGTTCTCTTGTCCCAAAGAGACTTTCAGAATGTTTAGGGTTTTCATGTAAACCCTTTTCTTGGCTATGTCTTCAGCAGACACAGCTCTACCGTCATCAGGCTTTTCTTTCTTATCTGCTTCTGAACATCCAGCAACAGCTGTTCTTGCAGCAATGGCATTAGCAATCTTTTGAGCTTTATTGAATGTGTTTCCATATTCAATAATCTCCTAGAGTGTGTAGTCATAGATCCCTAGATATTGCTCAAAGTTGAATTTCCACAATTCAAAGTTGGTTGCATCAAGCATGGGAATCTTGATGTTTGGCAAAGGTGAGGAGGAGGAGGTTATTTCTTGATTTGACATGATGTTGTTAGGGTTTTGAGAAAATTAGGGTTTTGGTGATTTTTAGTGTTCTTGTGTTCTTTATGATCAAAAGTTCCTCAACAAGCTCTGATACCACTTGTTGATCCCAAACTTAGATCGATTTAGCTTTATGTATACGAGATTAGATCAAGTAATACACTTAGAGAAACCTTTGTATATGTATATGACAATCTAAGTGTTATGCGGAATTAACACTTAAACAAGAACACACAAGATGTAAACAAACTTTCACTTTGATTAATGATATCAAACTTGCTTAAAATGGAAGTAGTTTACGTATGAAAAAGTTATATGAACAATAACCTAAAGGTCTTCTTTTATAGACATAAGAAGCCTTGTACAATAATCTATGTATCAACTATTCTAGGTAAAGATAAATATAGAAAATACATTGTTGTTCCTATCTTTACTAGAAGTAATCTAGAATACAATAAACGCGTAGAGTATATCCATCCATCAGTGCTTGTCTTCAATGCATCAACGCTTGACTTTGTCTTGTCAACGCTTGGTCTGTCAGCGTTTGTTTCACTCCTGTCAACGCTTGTTTTACTCTTGTCAGTGCTCAAGTAGACTGGCTATAATTTATTCCCAACACAAGAATCTACTAGAAAAATTCAAGAGTCCAAGGATAGGAAATTTGTTCAAATGTTACAAACCCTTCGCCCCCAAGGTGCTCTTCCTTCTACAACCGAAACAAACCCTAGAGCGAATGTTAGTGTTATTACTACGCGAAGTAGATGAACTTTAGTAGGACCTTCTACCCCTCCTCCCGTTACTCCATCTACACCTCATCCACCTTCATTTATCTCTCCTACTTCAACGCCTAGTACTAGTTCTCCATTACCGTCTCCACCTCTAAATGAAGCAGTACCCAAGCAAAACCCTCCACCAACCCCACCTACCACCTCTAAAACTTTTACTTCTCAACCTTCAACATCTCAACCTTTACCTGCTACACCCACACCACCTAAACCCAACATCCCTTATCCTTCTCGGTTAGACAAGTGCAAATTGCTTACTAAAGAGGATGATCAAGTCACTTCTTTTATGAAGATGATCTCTCAAATGATTTTCAACATTAGCCTTGTTGAAGCACTTGTCCAAATGCTGAAATTCGTCAAAGCATTCAAGGAATTGCTTAACAAGAAGGAAAAGATGGCTGAGTTTGTCAACACACGCCTAAATGAACACTGTTCTGCAGTTATTCTTAAAGAACTTCCGGAAAAACTTGAAGATCCTGGTCGTTTTGTGTTGCCTTGAATATTCAACAAAACCAAAGAATTTACTGCCTTAGCTGATCTCGGGGCAAGTATAAATCTGATGCCTTTAAGTGTTTGGAAAAAGTTATCATTACTCGACCTTACGCCGACAAAGATGACTCTTTATCTAGCAAATCGCACTCTCGCTTACCCCGTTGGTATTTCCGAGGATGTGTTTATTAAAGTTGGTACCTTCACTTTTCCAGTCGATTTTGTTGTTGTTGATTATGAAATGGACCCTCGTATTCCGTTAATACTTGGTCAGCCATTCTTGACAACTGGAAAAGCATTAGTCGATGTTGCCGAAGGTGAGCTAATCTTAAGAGTCGTTAATGAGGCACAAGTTTTTAAAATGGGGAAGATCACAACCAAATAAAATGGAAGAGAATCGGCGAATATGATTAATGTTCTTGATGATTTTGTCGTCTACAACAATCCTCTTTTAGATTATTTCTATGATAATCCACTGTTCAAAGATGATGTGGATGATTCTCTCTCTAATTTAGATCCTCCACCAATCCATGAGTCTCCACCGATCTATGATGACTATGATGATTCTAGCTCTGACATAGATGATTCTGATGATTTTTCTTCTGAGTATAAAGACATTCCAACTTATGATGACTTTGATGATGTCGATACTCTTTCGAGTGATTATTCACATGATGACCTTGCACCTACTTTTGATGAAGATCCTCCACCAACAATACTTGAACCTACTTTGGATGACTACTCATTTGAGGAAGACTTTGCTATTTTTCTCAACACTTACTTCCCAAATGAGAGTGATTCTCCTCCTTTGGACATTGATTATGGTCTTTATCCTCCTTCGGATATGAAGAAAACCGTTTCAAAGGAGAAGAAGCCGGAAGACACCAATATCCGTAGTACCTATGCTTTGACACCTCTTTATCCACCTTCTGAGGATGAGATTGTGCGATTTGTGAGCGGATCTTCTTCAAGGTCTACTGAGCCTGAGTGTTATTTTCCCCTAAAGTAAAAGGTGTTCGATCCCGGTATTGCAATTTTTAAGCCATCTCAGTATCCATCTGATGAAATAAAAGGAAAGATTTTTGGAACTTATGGAGATATGCTTGCACCTCAACACACTTGCTACCATCGTGCTCAACAACTGCTTAAGGGAACCTTGCCTACTCTTCTTTGGCTTGTCTTGTTCTCCTTAAGCTTGTGCTACTTGATGGATGAAAACAATGTATTTGACCCCAATGGATGTTTTTCAAGGTTCTTACCATGCTAATCAAGGTCGAGTCAGGCTCACGAATCGGTTAACAAAAACAAGCGCTTCTCGGGAGGCAACCCACAGTATCTATCCTTTTTTTTGTTTTTATAATAAGTTTAGGGGGAGACCCTCGTATGTGTTTGTTGTTTTCTTTCTTATAATGTGCAGGGATTAGAGCTTTCAAAGATACATTCTTGATGACTTTTGACGACCCGTGATTCCGTGTCCCATCTTCCCGGTTCTATCCTAAACCCTTTTGATTCTCTATTTTATATTCGTCAATATTAAAATAGGAATCCCTTAAGTTGTCATTTCCTTAGCAAAATTTAAACAACGTGCACAATGTCCTAAGTGTAGGGGAGTTTACTTCCACATGCTTAAACATTGAGGACAATGTTTATATTAAATGTAGGGGGGACTTCTATCGAAGTTAAGTGGGCTTTTCGTTGTATTTGTCCTCATTTTAACCGAAAAATTGACTTTTCGATATTTTACAAAAATTTTGATCTATTTTGGCCTAGTTGTGTTTACCTTTGTATAGTTATTTTCTTTCTTTATTAGAATAAATTTTAAATAAAGTGGTTTTAATTTTTCAACATTATGAATCTTTTGACTCAACCCGAGTTTACTTTTCTAAGTTTACTCTAGCTAGTATCCTTAACGTATTTAAGTCAAGTTTTGCTAGGCTTTTATATAGGGAACTTTTAAACGCGAAAGTCTTAACTTGAAAATGCGAATTCTAAACTTGAAAAAGTCTAAGAAGTTGCAAGATCCTATAGATGACTTGAAAAACGAAACTTTGATTTAATTGGCTAAGCATCCATGAGTCTCATTCCTTGAGATTTTAAATTGTGGAGAACGAGAGATGATAGAGTCAATTATAAGTTTGGTATTCTTTCATGAATTTATGTGAGTTAATTATGAGCTTTTTCTCCCATCGCTTGTTAATAAATTTAATTGCAATAAATAAGGTTGTACGATTTGAAAAGTTACTTAGCTTATAGCCCAAGATCGTTTAAAAGTTGCTCGGTATTACTTAGAGTTCATAGCCAAGGCATAACTTATTGAAGCGGGATGCGAAGATTGACGAGTCCAAAAAGGTCCTAACAAGACATGAGGGCTACATTTTGTTGCTAAAGATCCCAAGTGATGTGAAGAATCATTTATCAAAAATCAATATGAAGGATCAAGACACACGACGAAAAGCAAATACTCCCGTAAATATCATGGAGAAGTCTATCCAAAAAGACCCTAGCAAGGTATGAGGATAAATAGATCCAAGTCCTAAAAGGAGGCGGATCGTTGTATATCAAAATCCCAAATAAGATTGGAGAAAAATGAAGAAGTCGTGGTCCAAATATGAAGAATCTCTCAAAACTTCAAGTGAAGAAATTCCTACTATGAAGAGAAGACCATTATTTCATGAACGTCTCTCAAGATTTGAAGTATGAAGTCAATGCCAAATATCGATCTGAGAAAGGTCTCAAATCGTGAAGCGAGTTATGCCAAGATATGAACTTTATGAGGTCCCGAGAAGCAGTTTTAAAAGATTTCGTCCTTTAGCTAACTATTGATTAAATCTTCCTACTTTATTTTCGGCCTAAATAACTATTGAAATAAGTCAACAATGCATCCTCGTGTTCATTCAAGACAACAATAAAATATAAGAGATACACCTAGGAATAAGGGAGTCTAAGTGAATAACTGGCCCACATGAGTTAGTGATAGTTTGCTAACTTATAATAACAATGATCTCGTTTTTAAGCTTGGTACGGGGAACGTGAAACTTGAGAATGATAATCATTCATGACAATCCAAAACCCTAAGGTATGTTTTTGATCTTTTTACTTGTTTTCTTCCTTTAAATATTTTGTCTCTTTAATAAAGGCCAATGTGGATTGATTGTGATGAAAAATGTAAAACTTGCTTTGTAATTAATGCATTGCATGAGGACATTGCAATGGTCAAGTATAGGGGATTTGATAGGTGTGAAAACACCCATCCTTTCACCACTTAACTATAATAATAACCAAGCCAAAACGTGTATTTTATGTCATAAAATGTCGGAATTATGCGTGGTTTGTGTTTTTATTGTGTTTTAGGACCAAAAGATGAAAAAGGAAGAGAACACGGGCTTTCACGGGCTTTTATCGATGAAAAAGAAAAAAGACGAAGTCAAAAGATCAAGAGTGCAAAAAGAACGGAAGTCCAAGGCCTATTCTGAAGATTTATCGAAGAAAAAGTCTAAAGACGGAAGTTTAATGAAGTCGAAGAACTCAAGTCTAATTATTGAAGAAATTATAAGACAAGTTCAATTTATATCGACAAATCCCGAGACGACGTCGAGAAAGACAAAGAAATTAAATCGAGTCGAGGCAAAAAGAAAGAAAGAAGAAAGCATCATCACATGTACTCCTCCTATAAATACCCTCCTAATGTGTCATTAGGAGGGTGGTTAGCTAGTAGTAGTTTTAGTTTTATTATTGTAAGGTAAGTAGGAGTAGATTAATATACTTTCTCTCTCTAGTTTTTCTTAATATTTTTCAAGCTTTCTCTTTAATCTTGTGTCAAATCTTTAATCTTTTAAATTCAAGTTCTTAATCATCTTCTTCTACCTTTCTTATTTTTTTAATCTTTGATTAGTGATAATCCTTGATTTTGTTTCATCTTAGTGTTCATGTGAATAAATTTTTTATCTTTTTATTCATCTATAAGTTTTAATATGAATGAGCTTTGAGCTTGACATGCTTATTGGCTTATCTTGTATTTAGCTTTTTAGTTTTAAAGTTTTCTTAAAAGTTTTGTCTTTTTAAAGTTTTATTTAAAAAGTTGCTTATTTAGGGTTTTGTAAGTTTTAATTTGTGCTTATTTAGTTATTTTCATTAAATAGTTAGTTAAATTTCGGTTTTAGATTATTGAATAGTAGCTTATTTACTTGCTTATTTCGAATTGCACCCATCGAAAAGGGTTTCCCTTTCCGACCTTACATTCTGATTTGTGCCTTTTATTCCGACAGTATTCCGATCATTTGATCGGAAAAGGGTTTTGTTATTCCGACGGTAGGTTTTCCTTTCACTTTCCGATAGCTTTCTTTTATATACATTCCGACCAGGATTCCTATTTGGATTCCGATAGCTTTGTTTTAGTTTATTCCGATCACTTTCTTTTTCTTGTCGTACCGATAGAACTTTTTTTTCATTATTCTGATCACTTTCTTTTTACCACATTCCGATAGGATCACTTTTGACTTATTCCGATAGGTTTAGTATTCCGAATGCATTCCGATAAGCATATTCTGATCATATTCCGATTAGGTTTATTCCGATGGTTTAAGTTTTTCGTTTTACAAAGTTTAAAGTTTTAAATTCATTACGTTTTAAGTTCCAAAAATTGCACGCTTCCCGAAATCTCTGTTTTTACCAAGTGTTTTTCTAGTTTTAGAGAGAAAAAGTGACAGTTTTTCTAGATGTGCTTTTAGCCTATTTTAATTACGTTTCACATTTACTTTTTAATTAGTTATAGACAACGACAACCTTTTTATTTTCCACCAAGAACGACTGAGTCGCACTGTTAACTAGTAGTCAATTCGAAAAGATCGCACGATAACTTTTTATACTTGGCAAAACCTAGTATTAATAGTTTGGAAAACATATTAAAGGTAATCCTTTCGACCTATAGAACCAATAATAAGACACTAGTGCTTTATAAATCAAATATACATAAGTCTCAATCAAGTGGTCACTCATGAGCCTTATGCCTAAACCAACAACAACAAGAATCCTTTCGACCCATAGACTTGGTGTTATCAATTTGATAAATTCCATTTACTTGAAAGATGATTAGAACAATATATTCAACTTTAAACCTATAATCTAGATTAAACCGTTACTTGTTATGTTTATTAAGTCTCTTGCACAATCGTCACAAAGCGCAAGACTAAATCATTAGTCGGTTAGCGAATTGAAATCAACCATGTTGAGAATTATTCTGACATATAGACTCAACAATGATTAACCAAATTTACAAACAAGAACAAGTTCTGTGAGAACACGGAATTTCGATAATTTTCTTTTAACTGTTATACGTTCTTATTCACACTTTCACCACATTCCCTATTTATTTTACAGGGATTACGTGTCATCCTCGGGTTTTAGTTTAATATAAAATTCTACGAGTTTCGCTAATTTAAGATATTATTTAGCAAAATGCCCGCACATCATGTTTGTAATTTCTACGAGGTTTTATTACATTTTATATGTCTTATTATTGACTTTTTGCCTCAAAAATAATGAAAAACGACATCTTGAGCAATTACGGACGCAATGGTGAACTTTTGCATTTTTGCTATTTCCGGCTGTCGGACTGAGTTTTCGGGTCCGAACGTCGCGATAAAAAATTATTTTTATGTGATTTCTAGTTATTCTTGACTCCTTGATCCAACTTAGTGAAATCCGGGCCAAACAAGTATTTACGAGTAATTTTAAAGAAATTTCGTTTTAAAAATAAACGAGTCTCGGTTTTAGTCGGAAACCGCACGTAATTTACACCCGTAAATTTTCAAGAGTTAACACCTAAATTTTTGGGCCTTTTCTTGGAAATTTCGGCTGGGAATAGGCTTAGGGAGCCCATTTTGACTTTGGTTGACCACCATTAGCCCAACACTTGACAAAAAAAAACACATAGTATCTTTTCCAAAAAAAAAAGAAAATCTCTTGCTTCTCTTTCTTTCTCCTTAGGCCGACGCATCACCGCACCCTCCTAAACCACTGATTTTTTTTATTTGAGGTAAATTAATACTAGTCCCATGATTGATTTTTAATTCTTAATCAAACCCATGTGTTAATTTTAACATGCATCAAGTTTTTGCATGAGATCAAAAATCATCAAATCTTATGATTTGATGATGTTTTTATGAAATCCTATGTTTGTTTTTGTTGTTCCAATGCATAAAACCTTATTTTATTGGATAAAACTTTGATTTAGGTATGTTATTATGACCTAGGGCCATGAAATGTTTATGATCAAGGAGGAAGGAATCGAGGTTGTTTGTGTTTTGGTTGATTCATATTAGTTGTGAAGGTATAATCCTAACTAGTGTTTTGATTTTGATGTTATTAGCATTTTTTATTCACTTTGGTCATTGATTTTGAAATAATGGGTGAAACCCACTAATGTTATGAACAATTAGGGCATATTAGGACTTAGGACACTTGTGTGGCGATTTGGTATAGCTTAAGTGTTGCTTGATTAAGGTTAGGTAGCCGAATGGAGTTGTTTTCGTAGTATAGAAATTATCACAGAAACAAACAGGTTATGGCAAAATTTCCTTAAAAATATGACTGTGTTTTTAATTGAAAATTTAGTACCCACTGATGTGCTTTACATGTGGTGAGTTGGTTGGGAGCGGGAAGTGTCCGGATGAGCCCGGAGCGGTCGTTTTACTAAATTAGGTCAAATCTGAGTGGTAGGCTTAAAACGTGGGTAATTTGTCTTTGGTAAAAAGAGGGAATATAGGATTTTATAACTTTTTACAGTAGGTAAAATCATAAGACAACTTCTCTTTTTGGTTTGGTGTCAAAATATTTTACCATTTAGGATTTATGCACAAATTACCGTAGGCTTCCAGAGTCGATTTCAACTTCCTGTTTTGATAGCCTGTCACTAAAATTGGATTTCCCGTTGATTGGTAATAGATCCAGGTTTGCTCTTGCCCAACATAGAAAGGTAAGATAATTTCCTACTCATGTCAAGAAACCCCACTTTCTGTACTATTATAGATTTTTAGTTATGACCAAATCTTCAAAGCCTTTTTCAGAAAACTGAATGCAGTCCCTTGTTTTGGTTTTTCAAACCGAGTCTTAAACGTGTTCGGAACCCACACATAAATGCTTGGACCATCATACAAGGTTGATATTAGGTTATTACAGTAGGTTCAAGGTGTTGTGTCAAAATTTCAACTTAAGCTTAGGTCTCGCCATCGCACGCAAGTTACCTAGTCATACTATGTCCCGCCACTTCTAAAACGTTATTGCTTCATTGAACGCATTCTTATAACGCGTCACCATTGCATAGGCCCGTGAAGACTTCTTTTTGCTCAGCCCCTTTTACCTTGTGATTACTTACTAAAGGTGAGTTCATAGCCCCTTTTACTACTTTATTCATGTTTTACAAATGCGGGGTGAGAAATACATGCGTGGAATACGTGAAGTAGACTTTTTACAGTATTACTTTTACTAGTATTCAATCAAGTATTCAGTATTGCTCTTACAGTTTCATGATTTACTTAATGCCTTAGTACCTTAGTCAAAAATCCTCTATATCATGAACCGTTAATTCACATATCGCAAGCGCGAATGTTGTGGATGGATCCATCGGGATTGAAAATCCCCGTCATGAGCACCAACGCATATACATTCGTTTATACAAGTATTTTGACTAGATACTTATTAGAGGTCCCCAGTAATACATATGTTAACGCTTCGGTGTCATGAGCTATTGCATTAAGTGAAGTACATTTAAATTGCACATTGGTGCAACTTTCTTTTCTTTAATATTACATGTTTATATGGAAAACATTGCTTGTATTCCACAGCTTATTCTATTAAACCTATGAATTTCACTCAGATTTATGTTGACATATTTACATGTTATTTCTCAGGTAATGCTAATGCTTGATTTTGCTAAGGATGGGAGCCCGCAGGATCCGGCAGCTGGACGATTCCATGTCATTATTGGTTGAAACTTTTGGGAAAACTAATTATACCATGTTAATCATGCCAAATAAAAGTACTTTTATGCACTAAGACTATTATGAGTATGTTGGTAAAATTATGTGACTTTTGTTGATGACATATTATGCAAATCTGGGACCATATTTATATATTTTATTCCGCAGCTTTTGAATAAATTCGTGAAGTGTGTCATTTTATTTTCTTTGTCTTTTATTTACCTTATTGCCATGTATGCTGTTACCATGATGTGGGACCCCAAAATGCTTACCTGTCCCGTTACCATATTTTTGGGGTCTTAAAGATTGGTACCAGGGCCATGGTCTAGTGAATTGAGTCGTTTTAAACTTAGTCTATGACCCATATTTTTCAAGAAAATCGTATGAGTCTTAGTGCTAAACATGGAATCTGCAAAGATGTTCGGTATCCGCGCGGGTAACTCTCTTATCTTTACTATTGCTTGAGTTATACCTATATTGAGACTTGTATAATTTACTACAATATTCATTACTTTATTCTTGTATTCTTCTGATTTTTCTGTACCGACTATTTCTAACGACTTGCTTTTATCGTTTGCGCGAGTTTTCGCGATAACTCCAGTTGAGATATTCTAAGTGTTTTAGTCGATGAAATCTTTCTAAATCTCGCTTTGCTACTCATTTATGTCACCGTTTTACTTGATATTTGAACATTGTTCTAAATTTAATGTTTCACTGATTATTCCTCTTTCGAATTCGAATTATAATATTTGCTTACATTTCGGAAACGTCATGCTGATTTTTAGCTAAACGTCTAGTTCGTGACGATTGATTGGATTACGGATTTTCGCATATAGATTTCTAATATTCTTCCTCGTTTAAAATATCCTATACTTGGGAGCGCAACTTATTGATATTTCGCCGTTTCTTTTGTATCTATTTTGAGTTTGGAAGAGATTGCACGCCTATGAAGTTTTTACTTCGTATATTGAAAATTAAGTCAAGAACGTTGTCCGTTTCTTTTGTTTATAGTCTTGTTGACTAGTATTCTTTAAACGCTCTTCTGCCGATACTTTCATTAATTCTTATGAAATGTGTATTTTTCGTCGTTTTGTAATCCATAAGCCATGTGCGTATTCGAAGTGGTAAATGAAAATTATTGGTGAAACAAGTTAGACAATAAGGAATTGGCGACAACTGAAAAGCTAAAAAAAATCATGATCCAAACGCCCCCTTATAAAATTTAACGCGCTGTAGAATTCTTTAGCACGCATAACGAAGTTCAAAACTTTTATAAATTTCATTTTTAGCTGAATAAAATGATAAATCTTGTTTAGCTGATCGTTTTGATATAAAATTCGACTTCTAATTCTTTATAACGAATATTTTGTGGCAATTGGAAATTTGAGAAAAATAATATAAATAAAGTTTGCTGATGTACACGCATTTCAAGGTCCGAAATAAGGTCAAATTTTATATTCAGTTTTACAGAATAAAAGAGCTTATTTTTACGCTCGTTTTGGTTATTCGCGCACCCTTTAACTCATCCGCATTAAGAAGTTACAGCCGAAATACGGTTGAAAACCCATTATGAACCACCAGGTATGCTTGGTGTTTTGCTACAGGTTAGGACCCATTTAACCCTTATGTTTTGCCTTCGGTAGTTAGTATACATTATAAGCTAAGCCTGGCCGCTGAGCTTGCGTTAATAGCCATCACCAGTTGAATTTTATGACTAAAACGGTGATCGCTAATTTTATAACCGATTTTCTAAAGTTTTAACTTTTCTCTAAGATTAATTTTTTTTTTTCATTTAGAAAATTGAGATAAATTCATATATCTAGGAATGTCGGGTATGAAAACACCTTTTCGACGGTATAAGGTTCATCGTCTATCTCTTCATAACGAAGAAATACCGGGCATTTTAGAAACTAGTCTAATAGGGAGCAACCGACTTAAACTAGCGTTTGGTTTAGCGTGCTTGGTATGGTTATTGAGTGTTTAGCCAAGATTTATCACTTGAAACATTTGAGAAACATATAATGATGACTTTTGAAGCAAAGGTTTAGTGCCGTTAGCTACCTTTGAGTTTTTGACACATAAGTGGGTATTGTTGACTAAATTGAAAAGTTACAAAATTTTGATTATATAGCTGCTGTCATAGGTATAACTGTGTCGTAAATGTGTTTTCAGCCTTCGGATAAAACTACAAAGTTGTCCGGAATGATGTTTCTAGTCACCCACGCGGAAACGGAAGCTTTAAAGTGGGCATTTCACCCTCAAAAATGTAAAATACAGACTGTACGGTTTGACTTTTTCATGCAGAATGCGTTTTGGTTTTTATTTTTAAAAAGGTATCTAGACTTGAAAACTTTTCTTAAAATTCACCAGATATTAACTTCATGATGTTTATGAATTCTCTGAAATTTTGTAGAATTTTTCCAAGAGTCTAAATAGGATTTTTAAGCCTCGCGAAAAGGAGTTTTCAGCACTTTTTCATTAAGCGAGTAAATGACTAGTTCAATACCCAAACGCCCCTTAAGCAAGCTTAAACCTTATGGAATGGATTTAGGATTATAGATACTGATTCTTAGGATGTTTAACATCATAATTGAAGTGAAATTGAGGTCTAATGATTTGTAATTCGCCTCAAGTCGGAAAAGGCAAAAGGTGACTATTTTCTATACGGTTAGTCAAAACTTATAAAAATGAGTTCTAAGCTATATAGCTTGATGAAACAAGTTTGCATGACCATATTTTGTTGTATTCAGTAACTTACATGTATTTGTTTTACAAATTTTCATTAATGAGTCATACTCGGGTCATACTTTGACTTTTGTTGACTTTTTACGTGTTAGGTCGCGGATAATTCTTAAAGTATTACTATTGCCTTTCTTCAGTCGGATCTCTATCTGCACGCGTATGGATTTCCTTTATCCTTTCTCTTATACATGACTCTTTTGTCATTTCATTTTATCTTTATTTTCTTCTATCGCACCACTGATTTGGGTCAAGGTTTGAAGTTCTTGTTTTCACATCATTCGTTATCATCTTGACACGTGTTTCATGGTGATTCTGACTAAACCTTTTGAAACTTATCAAGTTGTAACCATTTCATTGATTGTCTTGAACTACTCTTTATTACCCTGATGTAACTCACTCGCTATTTTATAAGTTGTTCTATAAACCCAAACTGGTTTTGTTTGCGAATCATTTTATAAAGTGTTCCACTTGGGCCTTATTAAATACTTGAATGTTATCTTATAAAATTAATTTATATTAATTTTAATATGTGTTTTCACAAATTGTTCAAACAATTGGGCTCGTAAAGAATTCTTGCAACAATAAAATTGTTGATTTAAACATCTAGCCAATTAGTACTGGCAAAAAGTTCATAAATTATTTTGATTCCATATACATATTTTAAATCATACGATATGTAATACTGGTTTGACGAAGCTGAGCATTGCATTGCTAGTCCTAAATTATGCATGGCCTGATCACCTATGCGTAATTTAGAAGGAGCCATGTGAGGCCAAATAGTAGTCACCTAAAATATCTTGTCTAAGAACTTTTACTTGTGTTTCTAAAAATTTTTTTTTGGATAAAATAAAGTTTAGAAAACTATTACATCCTATGCGAGTAGCACCAGTTCGCGACATACCCATATAATCCCTTATCTTTTCTTGAACAAAGTACATGCCTCAAGCACATATATCCTTATTCAACGATCTTTGTTTTGCTGGTTACCTCATCTTCCTTCGTGACATAGTTCTCGTTACAACTTGTCTAATTTCTTACCATTGATAACAGACTTGAAAGTTTCAACGTTGTCATGCTTCTACATCGATCGACCTCCTTTATCTATCTTAGTAGACCTTCGAAACATCTCTGGACGCGAATAGTGATTTACGACTGGAAGTGAACGATGATTTCGTGTATTTGTCATGATGTGAGTTAGACTCTATTGTCTTGAAATTTATTTGTGTAAACCTTGTGATGACTTCGCTCTCTCATTGCTAATGTTGTTCATTTTACTGGAATTACTCTCAAGTGACTTCTTAATAATTTTATTTGTTTGAAAACTTGTTGTGTGGATTTTCTCTTTCGATCGTGTATCGACCATCGAGAATTTAAAAAAAAAAAACCGTTGTTGGTGACGCCAACCACACTCGTGAATTAATCATTGCTAACTCCTTAATTTCTTATTTTCGTATCATCGATGCATCTATCCTATCATGTTCATTAAGAAAATGATACGAATTATGTTTCATCCCCTCGTACTATTACTCGTATACTAATTATTGATTCTTATTCGATTCATACTCGTTTGCTATCTTGTCACATCTTGAAAACTCGGATATGTCACATGTTTACCATTTGAGACATTAAACACCTATATGGATTTTTTATAAATTATTCTAAACTTTAAGAACGTTTTACACACTTTATCAAGTGTTTAAATTACCAAAATTAAATTACCAAAATATCCGTTTCAAGTTAAATATAAGATCTATACATCCTCTCTGGTAGAATTATAACTAGTGTTTAAAAGGATGTCAAGCTGTATCTTTTAAAGTATTTGATTGTATCATACTTTACTTTCGACCTAATGAAATTATCAATTTAATTTATAATTTCTAACAATGATATAAAAAAAATTGGAAATTTGATTTTTTTTTTCTAATGGTAACGGTAAACCTGAGTTTTTAACAATAATTTCATACAGTCATCCCAAAAGCTCTTAAGTTGATTGAAATAATTATTTGAACTAAGGTACTTTTACTTCGAAATCCTGATCAAGAAAAGATATAGCAACTGGTTACTCACTAAATATATATATAGTTTGATTTCAAATCACTAAACCTTGTAAAATTTTATTTTAATCAAGAAAATACTTAAGCCAAATTGAAAGTAATACCAAATCCTAGACAAATAATTGTGACAACTTGTAATCCAAATGTCTATATGTAATTCATATTTCCCTTTGTTTTTCTAATAAGTAAATTGTGACGCTTTACAGTTACGTGATTTGCGATTCCTTGTTAATTTACAATCTTGGCTCATTTTAGAGCGCCTTGTCCGTTTAAGCAATTCTGGTGTTCATGTTATCTGTTGATATTTCTCTGTACTGAAAAGTCATTATTTTAATCCAAGTTTGAAATTATCGAACGTATTGGCCCTGTGGCTTATCGTTTGAGCTTACCACAAGAACCAAGTTGCGTTCATAACGTGGTTCACGTTTCCAACCTTAAGAAATGTTTGGCCGAGTTAGACGTTCAAATCCCTTTAGAAGAGATCAAAGTCGACGACAAAATGTATTTCGTTGAAGAGCCGATCGAAATTGCGGACTGACAAGTCAAGAAACTTAGGCGCAGTTGGCTTCCAATCGTTAAAGTCCGTTGGGACTCGCGACGTGGCGCTGAATTCACTTGGGAAAGCGAAGAGAAATTCAAAGTCTAGTATCCTCATCTCTTTCCGTCACCTACTGCCTCCAGTTAAACTTTGAGGGACCAGAGTTCCTTTAGGGGGGAAGACTGTGAGAACACGAAATTTCGATAATTTTCTTTTAACTGTTATACGTGCTTATTCACACTTTCACCACATTCCCTATTAATTTTATAGTGATTACGTGTCATCCTCGGGTTTTAGTTAAATATAAAATTCTACGAGTTTCGCTAATTTACGATATTATTCAGCAAAATGCCCGAACATCATGTTCGTAATTTCTACGAGGTTTTATTACATTTTATATGTCTTATTATTGACTTTTTGCCTCAAAAAATAATGAAAAACGAGATCTTGAGCAATTACGGACGCAATGGTGAACTTTTGCATTTTTGCGTTTTCCGGCTGTCGGACTGAGTTTTCGGGTCCGAACGTCGCGATAAAAAATTATTTTTTGTGATTTCTAGTTATTCTTGACTCCTTGATCCAACTTAGTGAAATCCGGGCCAATCAAGTATTTACGAGTATTTTTAAAGAAATTTCGTTTTAAAAATAAACGAGTCTCGGTTTTAGTCGGAAACCGCACGTAATTTAAACCCGTAAATTTATTAGAGTTAACACCTAAATTTTTGGGCCTTCTCTTGGGAATTTCGGCTGGGAATAGGCTTAGGGAGTCCATTTTGATTTTGGTTGACCACCATTAGCCCAACACTTGACAAAAAAAAAACACATATCTTTTCCAAAAAAAATAAAAAAATAAATCTCTTGCTTCTCTTTCTTTCTCCTTAGGCCGACGCATCACCCCCACCCTCCAAAACCACTGATTTTTTTATTTGAGGTAAATTACTACTAGTCCCATGATTATTTTTCAATTCTTAATCAAACCCATGTGTTAATTTTAACATGCATCAAGGTTTTGCATGAGATCAAAAATCATCAAATGTTATGATTTGTTGATGTTTTTATGAAATCCTATGTTTGTTTTTGTTGTTCCAATGCATAAAACCTTATTTTATTGGATAAAACTTTGATTTGGGTATGTTATTATGACCTAGGGCCACAAAATTTTTATTATCAAGGAGGAAGGAATCGAGGTTGTTTGTGTTTTGGTTGATTCATACTAGTTGTGAAGGTATAATCCTAACTAGTGTTTTGATTTTGATGTTATTAGCATTTTTGATTCACTTTGGTCATTGATTTTGAAATAATGGGTGAAACCCACTGATTTTATGAACAATTAGGTCATATTAGGAATTAGGACACTTGCGTGATGATTTGGTATAGCTTAAGTGTTGCTTGATTAAGGTTAGGTAGCCGAATGGAGTCGTTTTCGTAGTATGGAAATTATCACAGAAACAAACAGTTTATGGAAAAATTTTCTTAAAAATATGATTGTGTTTTTATTTGAAAATTTGATACCCACTGATGTGCTTTACATGTGGTGAGTTGGTTGGGAGCGGGAAGTGTCCGGATGAGCCCGGAGCGGTCGTTTTACTAAACTAGGTCAAATCTGAGTGGTAGGCTTAAAACATGGGTAATTTTTCTTGGGTAAAAAGAGGGAATATAGGATTTTATATTTTTTTTACAGTAGGTAAAATCATAAGACAACTTCTCTTTTTTGTTTGGTGTCAAAATATTTTACCATTTAGGATTTATGCACAAATTACCGTAGGCTTCCAGAGTCGATTTCAACTTCCTGTTTTGATAGCATGTCACTAAAAATGTATTTCCCGTTTATTGGTAATAGCTCCAGGTTTCTTCTTGCCCAACTTAGAAAGGTAAGAGAATTTCCTACTCATGTCAAGAAACCCCACTTTCTATGCTATTATAGATTTTTAGTTATGACCAAATATCCACAGCCTTTTTCAGAAAACTGAATGCAGTCCCTTGTTTTGGTTTTTCAAACCGAGTCTTAAACGTGTTCGGAACTCACACATAAATGCTTGGACCATCATACAAGGTTGATATTAGGTTATTATAGTATTTTCAAGGTGTTGGGTCGAAATTTCAACTTAAGCTTAGGTCTCGCCATCGCACGCAAGTTACCTAGTCATACTATGTCCCGCCACTTCTAAAACGTTATTGCTTCATTGAACGCATTCTTATTACGTGTCACCATTGCATAGGCCCGTGAAGACTTCTTTTTGCTCAGCCCATTTTACCTTGTGATTACTTACTAAAGGTGAGTTCATAGCCTCTTTTACTACTTTATTCATGTTTTACAAATGCGGGGTGAGAAACACATGCGTGGAATACGTGTAGTAGACTTTTTAAAGTATTACTTTTACTAGTATTCAATCAAGTATTCAGTATTGCTCTTACAGTTTCATGATTTACTTAATGCCTTAGTACCTTAGCCAAAAATCCTCTATATCATGAACCCTTAATTCACATATCGCAAACGCGACTGTTGTGGATGGATCCATCGGGATTGACAATCCCCGTCATGAGTACCGACGCATATACATTCGTTTATACAAGTAATTTGACTAGATACTTATTAGAGGTCCCAAGTAATACATATGTTAACGCTTCGGAGTCATGAGCTATTGCATTAAGTGAAGTACATTTAAATTGCACATTGGTGCAACTTTCTTTTCTTTAATATTACATGCTTATATGGAAAACATTGCTTGTATTCCACAACTTATTCTATTAAACCTATGAATTTCACTCAGCTTTATGTTGACATATTTACATGTTATTTCTCAGGTAATGCTAATGCTTAATTTTGCTAAGGATGGGAGCCCGCAGGATCCGGCAGCTGGACGATTCCATGTCATTATTGGTTGAAACTTTTGGGAAAAATAATTATGCCATGTTAATCATGCCAAATAAAAGTACTTTTATGCACTAAGACTATTATGAATATGTTGGTAAAATTATGTGACTTTTGTTGATGTCATATTATGCAAATCTGGGGCCATATTTATATATTTTATTCCGCAGCTTTTGAATAAATTCGTGAAGTGTGTCATTTTATTTGCTCTGTCTTTTATTTACCTTATTTCCATGTATGCTGTTACCATGATGTGGGACCCCAAAATGCTTACCTGTCCCGTTACCATATTTTTGGGGTCTTAAAAGTTCCAATTCAACCAAATATAATGTTATCACCATAATCCAATGACAAGCACTAATAGAATCCAAACAAACATATATATGTCACATTTTTTCATATAAACAACACAAGTATTACAACATTCACAGTAACACAAGACATAAGAATTAGCATGAACATGAACATAAACTTTATTAAATAATAAAGAAGAAGTTACCAAACATTAGAGTTCATAGTACCAAAATACAATGCATTCTACCCATAACCATCTTGGGTTTTGTATGGAGTATGGCTTTCTTCTCTACATATCCAATAGCTTATTACATTTACATGGTAACCAATTGCACTTGTAACACCCCACTTTGATAAGTTGACTGTTATGCGTAATTATGGCGTGTCATCAAAGCATGCAAGGTAATATGCAGTAAAACATACATGACCATAAGGAAAACCGGAATCAAACATCGGTTCCCAAATATAAGCCCAAAACATAAATAAAGTAAATGAACTAGGAAAGACTAGACACGCATAAGTATATGGCAAAAAGGAGAAGAAGTCTATGGCAGCTTCCATCCTATGCACTTCCTCCAAATGCTCGAGTCCGTCCTTTGGTACCTACCGTTTTGGGACATGGAAAGGAAAGTAACGGCTGAGCATTACGCTCAATGCACGGATATACGACATAGTATGAATGGCTGAAACATAAATAAAACTAATAGCAGCGGAAATGTATAAGTCCTGGAAAACCTAGTTGTCTGTCATGTTAACTGGTTTTAGTTCGGAAAACATAGCTTATGTTACTTATGAAAAATCTATATTAGTTAATGTACCATAATAGCCAATATAGGTCATGAGGTCAACAACGTGCATGAATACTTTGAGGGGTGACCTCGTCATACAAATTAGAGGGGATGCCTCTAATTTAACTGGTAAGTGGGTAGGAGGGATCAGCTTCTTGTGAAGCAAGGCACACACGACATTCACCATGAAATCCTGACTGAAACATGTAGCTAGGATGCACCCATACACCCCACATGATAATATAATAATATAATGGCCAAATAACTGAAAAAGGGACGCCACGAGCTATCACTCTGCCGTAGTGAAGTCATAACACTAGTGCCTCTAGTGTTTGGTTATGGTACCTCCATAACTAGGTGAAACTGATCATGCATGTATATGACTAAGGTAACTAATAAACATAAGAATTTAATTTGTAGCTACTGGGGAAAACAGTTGGCTGCATACGGAAAATCCTAATGAAGGATGAGATTGTCCTTACTGAAGGACGGGAAATCCGTACCTTAAGTCTAGTGAACGAAGAAGATGAACGGAGGAGAGTCCTACTTTGATCTCAATAATGCTACATAAATAGTATACGTGAAAAAGTATTCTGATTACTGAGTACGTAACTAGTTTTATATCATGTCTTAGCTTGTTTTATATGTTCATGTCTTGTTTTATTGATTTTAACATAATGTTGTGTTTATCATGCATTCTGTATATTCTGATTAAGTATTACTTGTATTTCTGGTATTATTATACTTGTTAGATCAGTTTCTAAAAATAGCAGGTTTCCTAAAATAGAAAGTTTCCAAAAATAAATTAACTTCTTAAAATAGATCAGTTTCTAAAAATAGAAAGTTCCCAAAAATAGTAAGTTTCCTGAAATAGAAATTTTCCATATTTAGAATTAAGCTGAATTTATAAGCTAATAATATAAGCTTAGTTTTACTGATTAAATATACTAAGTCACGTGATTAATAGTATAGTTTAATACTTATAACATGTAAATTAAATAAACTATAGGTTATAAGATTTAATTAAATTTAAACATGATTTAATTAAATTAAGTGTATAAAATACTTAGGTTAAAACATGTATTAATATTTATATTAATATGACCTAAGTTATGGTAATTAATTCGTTACATGTCATGTTTTAATAATTAATTAATTATTATAGTCTAATTTAAATAATAAAATACTTAGGTTATAATCATGTATTATTAATAATAATAATAAACCTAAGTCATATTTTAATTAAATTAATCAGGTATCATGTTAAATTAATTTAATTAACTTGAAAAAAATATATGCACATGTAAACTAATTAAACTTGTAAAAATAATTAACCCGATCCCGTGTATTATTTATTAAACCGTGTCGTGAACCGAACCCGTGAACCAACACCCCCGAAAACAGTGGCAAACCGGCCTAAGCCGGCTGCCCATGCTCTCGGCAAGTTGCCACCAGCTGCTGCTGGTGGTCTTGTCCTGCTCACGCAGCCGCTGACCTCAAACCAACCACAAGGACACCCTGATTAGAGTCCATTTACTCACCATTTTAGCCCGATAAAACACGGAAAAAAAGACTAAAAATACTAAACTATGCTTAATTATATTAAAAATATGCGTGTTTTGTGTTTTATGTATTTTAAGTACAAAAGATTGAAAACGGAACAAAGACGAAGTCGAGGCCGAGCATGACATTGGAAAGAGCATCGAAAACCGAACCTGAAATCTAAAATTATTATTTTACGGACCAACCTGCTCCTATTTAACGGGCCGGGTCAACCCGTAAAATATTAATTAAAACACCATCCACATGTTTTCTTTTTGTTACCTTTTGAAACAAAGCACAAAACAACGCTACCTCTTTTTCTTTGATTCATTTCTTGGTTGGGCTTTATATGTACTCTAAGCCCACAAAGGAATTCATATCGGCCGTTTTTTATTATGAAAGAAAACAATGGGCATTTTTTTTACCGAATAGTTATCACTTATCACACACATCTAGGGTTTTCTCCTTATAGCATCCTCAGCCACCAACATCACCCTCACACCTCTACCCTACACATCATGATTCAAATCCAAACAAAATAAATCCAAGATAGATGACGTAAATGAGGATGGAATCAAGAGAAGAAGCCAAGAATCTCCAAAAACGAGAGGGTATACCCCCCTCTTTCCCCATTCGGATTCAAATTTTAATCACAAGAAAGGGAGATTGCTTATATTGTTGGACCAAGTATGATTACTGTTAGCCTCAAAATATTGAGTCAAACAAGAATGTTCGGTCATAAGTTTCTATTCTAATATTTATTAGAACGTTGTAATAAGTTGTTATTTAGTCGTGGTTCACGGGCTTGGATTTAAACTAATTAAAGTCCAAAAGACAAGCCCGGCCCAATATATAGTCCATTAAAGCCCGCATGTGGGTGGACTATATATACTACCCTCCTAGCATGTTAGGAGGGTGGATGGTCATTTTGTAACAACTTCTTTTCTTAATCTAATCTCACCAAGTTAATCATCTCCTCTCTACTTTCTCTCACTACTTTCTCTCTCTAGGAATTCATCTCTTCTTCATCTATTTTCTTTCTTCCTTCATTGCTTAATCATCACAAAAAAAGGGACAACAATTACATCACCCACATGATTTTTGCCAATGACCAAGATGCTAAAGATTCGATTTTTTGATTATAAAAGGAAGAAGACCAAGATGAAAAAAGGATGTCTTTAATTTGCCTAGTGTAGGTTTTTTATTTATGTTTTTATTTTAATTGTACTTTTTTTTAAAATTCGAATTGTATCTTTAACTTTTGTTTTTAATTTAAAAAGTTCCAATTAAATTTCTTGTTCTTGAATTTTTTATTGTTAAAATTTTATTGTGATGTTTTTTTTTAGATTCTGAATCAGGTGTAATTTAATTTTATCAAAATTGTCATTTTATAGTTCTTGTTTTATTTTTAATTTTAAAAAATGGCAGCTTTTAATTTATGTAATTCGTAATCAATTTGTGTACTTAACTGTTTTCAATTGAATTTATTTTCAAGTCATAAGTTTATTGTTTTTTTTAATTATACAAACAAAGATGTGTTCTTCCTGATTTAGTTTTTACAATTCGAAAACAAAAAAAAGTGTGATATATGGATTGCTTTTGATGTTATAGTTCGGGTTACAAAGAAGAAAAAGAAGGATTGTTGGTTCTGTTCCTTCGAAGAAAAAAAAGGGTGCTATATTATTGATGTTTGTTGTTCGGATCAAGAAAAAAAAAGACTCGGATTTGATGATTTGGGTTTGTGTAGATTTGTGGGTTTTAATTGATGTTTGATTATCATCATATTGGTCTAGTGGTAAGTTTTATAAAAGCTTCTTATCTTTTGATTTATCTTTATAGTCAGACAGGGGGATGCCTCTGGCCTACATTACGAATGTTTTAATATCACCACATATGACCAACTACTCTAGCTTACCATTCTTGTTTAAATTTACAACTAGTTATATTTTACTCCTTTTTAATGTTTTTCATTTATAAGCCTTAGTAGCTTATTCACAGCTTGTTTTTTTTAACGGTAGTTTGGTGCAGCAGAGTATCTTGCGTGCCACCGAGGCACCAAGTCTCTCAACCCGAGTTCGAATCACCTCACAAAGAGAATATCAACCCCATGCTAGTCATCCAGTTTCCCATTAAGGGGATTCAAGACATTGCGATGGGATTCACAGCTTGTATGTAGTTTTTTATATAGCTTTTAAATTTCTTGTGTTATTCATCTTATTAGCCACTTTCCACTTTCGGCAAAATGTTGGAATTTTTAAAATCTTTCAATTTTTTAAAAATTATTTAATTAGTTTAAATTGTTTTTAATTCATAATAAATAATTAAAAGTAAAAAAAATGTATTTATTTTTTCTAAAATTTTATTTTGTCAATTATAACTTAGGAAAATTAGATTTTCATTTGTAGGCTTTAGATTTAATATTTCGCTTTAAATGTCGCGTTTTTATGTTTGTCGTTATTTATTTGAGGTTATTATTTGTTGTAGTCTAGATTGTCTTTTAAGCTTTCGCTTGCCTTTATTTATGTTTCCCGTAGGCTTAGGATTTACTTTCATGCCTTCTTATGTTTTTCCGTAGGTTTAGAATTTATTTAGTATGCCTTAGTTTTATTTCACGTGCGTTAGTTTAGATTCTAGTTTTTTTTATATGTTTTCTCGTAGATTCATAAGTTATCCTTTTGCCTTAATTATTTTTCCGATAGTTTACAAACGAAATCAAGTCTTTTTATATTCAAGCATCCAAAAGTTAAACCAATAACGTAACCGTCAGTTTCACACTTCGTTGGGAAACGACCCGGGTGATCACTTGCCCGGTATATTTATATTATATATTATTTTGTGAGTTTTGACTTATAATTCTTTTTCCTAAAGGAATTGTTTGTCGACACACTTACGTTACGATATATTTATATATATATATATATATATATATATATATATATATATATATATATATATATATATATATATATATATATATATATATATATATATATATATATATATATATATATATATATATATATATATATATATATATATATATATATATATATATATATATATATATATATATATATATATATATATATATATATATATATATATATATATATATATATATATATATATATATATATATATATATATATATATATATATATATATATATATATATATATATATATATATATATATATATATATATATATATATATATATATATATATATATATATATATATATATATATATGTATGTATATATATATATGTATGTATTGTTTCACTACATCGCACCCCCGACGTGAGTCGGGGTGCCTTGTTCCCTACTGCCGACCGTAACCCAACACCACCGAGACCTTTGTCTTGTGTGGTGGTGCGAACCAAGCGACACCGAGAGTCGTAGGACTCTCGGTTGTGTGGCGTCCGAACACCAAAACCCGAAAACAACCTTTATTATCACCCACCTTGATTTTAACATGTTAATTAATCTTAATTAATTATTCCCATGATCACATGTTCAAAAAAACATAAAAAACTTAAAAAGAAAGGTTTTCTGATTACCCAAAACACGTGGAATGAATAAATCTTGATCTCACGAACACACTCCTAATCAATAATTAAAATCAAAACCTCGTCCTCCTTTTGGCTTGCTACCGGCGGCTAAACCAGAACGTCACATTCTCCTTTTGGGTGCTGCTAGCGGCATAACCAGAACATCACGTTCTCCTTTTAGGTACTGATGGCGGCATAACCAGAACATCACGTTCTCCTTTTGGGTGTTGCTGGTGGCATAACCAGAACCGGCGGCCACCATGAGGTCTGTTAGGGTTTTTGCTTTGTTTTGAAAATGTGATAAATGAATATATAATGATTAACCTTCCTGACATATTTTTGTGATGTGGTTCGGGCCATAAGGCCCGTTTCCTTTCATTGTGTCCGCGAGTAGGTGGGACCCACAAGGGAAACCTGAACCTTTTCATGCTTATTAATTACGTGTTCGTATGTTTGTATTGTTACGTTATTATAATTTATTCGTGTTATTTTAAATACTTGTACGTAATCGTAATAATAATATACGTAAATACGTATTTATGTGTTCGTGATTCTTTCGTTCATGATTTCATGTTCGTGATTATAATTATTATTGATAATAATTATCTTGTATTAATAGATACTTAATACTTATCGTGTAATAACACGTACGTAATTCTTGTCATTAATATTCGTGATTCGTGTTCATGTTATATAAGAAAAGTTGTAATCTTGTATGTACGGTTATTAGTGTACTTTTCATGGTAAAAGCATGCAGGTTTTACAACTCTTCCCCCCTAAAAAGAATAACTCGTCCCCGAATTATAGATAAAGTAAACTGAAACAGAAACATACCCGAATCAACTGAGAGGGTATGTAAGATAAAAGGACATGCAGATGACATGGTAGAAGGAACGTGGAACGTGACATGTCTTGAAAGGACATGGAACGTGACGTGACTGAAAGGACGTATCTAATCGATAAGAGAAAACAGATAAGCATTCCGGATGTACTACTTCGTTCCAAGTGGCTTCCCATCCAGAACGTTCCTATAAACGGTCTTGGCGGAAATAACAATATTAGTCTTCATGACTTTTGGTTGACGATACAGAAAGTTTCTGGTTCGTCAACATAAGATAGATCAGCATGAATCTGATCGAGTGGATAAGAATTAACGTGCAAGTGTAAATGAAACGTTATGATATAAAATAACTTAGACTAACTGATATTAGTCCCGTCTTAGCCATAATGCGCGAGACATACTGAAACGTAGTACGTGAACAATTGTGAACGTGATACGTGGAGATATGGTGAGTGTAATCAGAGAAAACATATGGTGATCAATGATATGTGTAACATATCGTGAACATGGTATAACTAAGGAGGTAACGCCGAACACTATAAGGTGAGACGTGGAATGTGACGTGAAACGCCTGTCTGAGGATAGAGAGTTATCCTAAACTTGAGTCTGGTCTATCAAGTTTTTGCAAAGCTTCCCAGAACGAAAATGAACGTAAAATTGTAAGCCAGGAGACAATCATGAACGTGAATAGTGACATGAACGTGAGTGTGAAAGCAAGTCGTAAAATTGAACAAAGACGTGAACGTAAATAAGGAGCACCAATGTGAACCTTCGTCTGGCCCAATAGCTGAGGGATTACCAAGTGATCAGATGAACCTTGGCTGGAACATGTCCGATCAATCTGCTGGCTCTGAAATCCTTGCGGATGTAAGGATTCTGCAGACTTGATCAAACTGTTGACAATAACCCAAATAGCATCATGCTTCTTCTGAGTTTGCGTTAATCTGGTAACCAAAATCCATGGAGATCTTGTCCCATATCTGTTCACAATCTCTGATGGTGGAAAAACATCCTAGTCTGTTGGTGTTCTATCTTAGCATGTTGGTACGACAGGTACTTAGATATGAACATAACTATATCTTGCTTCGTAGAAACTTGATACACAGAAATTTGCGGAACTATAAGTCTTCGAAATTAGACTTCTCTTAGCGTAGGATTTTCTAGAACACCTAATGTAGTGTAGAGTTCTCACCTTTACGCATAAGCTGAGTCATGGTAAGATTAACCGTGTGAATCCATGTAATTCAGCGTGTCACTTTAATCAACCATAATTTATATTGGAAAGTTTCAAGGTGAAAGTTCTCATGTCGTAGAATTTTTAACATAGTGCAAATATGGTCTTCCTGCTCTTCTCTAGACCTAGAGAAAAAAATCAGGTTGTTCTCGATGAAAATACTGATGAATTTGTTTATGAGTTCATGGAAACTCAATTTATTAAGTCTATAATGCTGCTGGAGCGTTAGTGAGACTAATACAAAATCATGAATCTAGCATGACCGAGTCATGTACGAATATCAGTCATGGAAATGTTCTGCTCTTTCACTCGTCACTCTTGGCAGCATGATCATGAGTCCGATCATGGAAAGGTGATTAACACCCCAAAGTCGATTGGACATGTTGTCAATTCGTGGAGGAGAATAACGGTTATGGATGGTGATTTGTTTTAAATCAACGGTAGTCGACACATAATTTCATGTTACCGTCCTTCTCCTTGAAGGCTCTTCTGGAATGTATGGGAAGATTTTGGTATAATCGGCTGGTTATGCGTAAAAGGAACCTCAATGGTCGTGTCTTAACTGACAGCTAGAAAATTTTAGTAGTCATGGCTAACAAAACACGTGCATGGAAAGCATAGATAATTTGTATAGATTTTCCTGATGGGAAAACCATGCTGAATGTATTCAGGAGCCTGGACATTATTGTACAAAATCATGAATCGTAGCAGGGTGTGCTGCTCGTTGTCCATAATTAGGATTAAATTCAACTCGCATCTGTCTGAGGTAATGCGTTAGCAACTTAGATCTCATTATTAGGCTGAAGGAAAACCTTCGTAAACATGGGGAATACGAATAACGTCCTTATGGTCATGAATATATGAAATATGGGTGCAACAAATGAAAGTGTCATGTGAGAACCTGTACTTTCTGAGCATTATTTTATTCTTTTATTTGTGTTTCTTGAATTTTCCAACGTATTAAGTTTTCTTGTATTCTTATATGTAAATCCTGAGATCATGATAATTTCAATAAATTATATTTTTGAAGTATTTTCTGATCATTGACAATACTTAGTATGAAATTATAAAATTATTATTTTATTTTTCCATATTTAATTTAAATCAAAGTTTTTGATTTAAAATCACCCGCGTGCATTTTACAACGAGTTTATTCGAAATCAATGTACAACGAGAATTTCTAGTGATCGCGATACCGACAGATGCCCAAAATTTTATATTTTATTATCGGTTGTTTCGATAATTAATATTTTCGATGATGTCGTTTTAATTACGTATTAAGTCGTGTCGGGAAAATCATATAATCATTTTTATGATGCATTGTAACTTTTGAAAAGTTTTTTTACGGAACCCGATCCCCGTAATTTTTAATATTTACCAATAGACATTTTCTACCTTTTAAACTATTAAATTGCTTTTAGGTCCAAAACTATTAAACAATGGCAATATCAACCCCAACCATACTATATAAGCCATATATTTTTCACTTCACCTAATTTCTTACAATAAAAACACACAAAAAAAAAACTTCCATCTCTCCCCTCCTCTCTTAAACATGCTGCCACCACCTTCACTATAAAACACCACCAAAAACATTTTTCTAGCCAAAGTTATAGCAAACCGATTAATGTCCCATCTCTGAAATGATCTTGTGAGTGTTTTGACACCCAAATCATGTACATGCATCAAGATTTCAAAACTTTATGATTTCATGGTTGTATGATGTTTTAATCATCATGCATGTGTTATTTTTGGTAAGATCATCTTATTTTGATCACAAAAAGTTGTATTTTGATCTTGGGTTTTTTGTTAGATTTTGCATGCAAGTGTTTTTAGGAGTGTTTGGTTGATGGTAATGATGGTATAGTGATCCTAGAGGTATGGGAATGATTATCTTTGGTGGGAAAATTGATTTGTCATGTTTTCTAAAAGTATAATTTAGGACAGCAGGTCTTTATCAGACGTTTCGTGGGTTTAAGGTCTGAGAAAGGCTGGGATTATTTTATATTGTTTTAGAGTTTTCCGAGACGCTCGTTTTGGTATAAGATAGAGCTTCTAAGTAATCACGAGTCAAAAGTTATGCTAGTTTTAGTATTCGTGTACCGGGAGACGCAAGTCGGCACAATCCGAAATTGTGGTTGATTTTGGGTCGACTCTCGGGGACTTTAGGCTTGATTAGATAGTTGATACTACTGGTTTTTAATGTTTACAAACTTAGTTTGATGAGTCTACTAGTGGTTTCAAAAGACGGATTGTCGAATTAGTACTTTTAAAGTAGTCCAAACGGTTTTACAAAACAAGTGCACAAATCTGTCCCAAATTTAGAGTCGAGTAAAGTGTCGAGATGATGGATTTTAAAGTGTGAACTTTGGCTCAAATTTTGTTGAGGTCTTATACAGGTTATAAGTGATCTTGACACCAATTTCCATCTAAATCGGACAAGCCTAGATAGGGTAGATCGGTGTGTACATTCGTGGTGTACTTGCTGATTTGTATTGGACACGTAGTCCAATGCTTGTGTTGCGTGAGTTTGAGTATTCACTATTGGACATGGTGACTTATTCAAGTGCTTAGTCATTATATAAATGACTTAGCTACTGGTCCGAGTAAGGTTTAAGGATAGTTTGACTTGCGTTGACTTGGCGTCGTATAATGGGTCAGTTACAAGTATTTTAACGTGTATTGTTGGATAAATGGGTTAGAATGGATTCATTTGGTTCGTGTCAATAGTTTTGAAACATAAATACTTTGAAAACCTTTGAGTCATATTATATTTGGTACATATCGATATTTGAGTTCGAGTCTTAACGTGCGCCTTATTTTGATAGGTTGCGATTTTCGTGTTTCTCGGGCATCCATATCGTCGGTGATCGTCTACTACTATCGTCTCTACTCAGTTGTTGAGTACCGTGATTGACTTACCTCGTGGCTAAGGTGAGTTCATAGCCCCTTTTTACTTATACATGGTTTCTAAACACGGGGTGAGATTTTACATGGTGGAACACAATAATTTAAAAACTGTATGCTATCTAGAACATGTATGATTTTCAGATTTTCGATATTATTATTGCTTTTTAGACGTTAGCCTTGAGTTTCATATCTCCGATCATGAACCGTTAATTGTCCTGGTGCATTGCGCGAAGCGCGAATGTTGTGGGTGGATCCATCGAGATTGACTATCCCCGTCCCGATTACCTTGACGCACTAATATTTGTTTATACCTGAGTATTTAGGCTTAATACTTACGTAACTTAAGCTTCGGTTCATGAAACTAAACATAAATAATAATCATAACATTTTAGATAATGGTTACTGTACATAATCATTTTCCCCTATTTCTTGTTTACAAATGAATGCTTGTGTTCCACATCCTTATTACTAAACCTATGAATATCACTCAACTTTATGTTGACGATTTTACATGTTTAATCTCAGGTATTATTGCTTAGCTTTGCTTGGATGGGAGCCCGCAGGATATTATCGCAGCTTGGAGATTTCTGTGATGCTTTTAAAAGACTGTTTTTAGTAAAAACTGTCAGGAGTTTATTCTATCTTTTGGGCAACTTTATGTTAGAAATCGAGACGAAATAATATAAATTTCCGCTTTTAAAACTCTGGGACCTATGTTTAAAAACTCTGATCTTTTATGATGTAATATATATGTTTTTATTTCGTCAGCTTTGTATGAACTGTAGTTCATTTTTTCTTGTACTATGACGCGTTACCCCCTCGTTGCCTAGTTGTTCTATGTCAGATTCTGGGGGTCTCACAAATTGGTATCAGAGCGATGGTTATAGGGAACTGAGTCATTTTTCAAAAACTTAGTCTATAACCGAAAGTTCAAATATTTCATGTTTTAAGTGTCAACCACATAATCTGCCAATGTTGTTCGATATCTGCGTGGGTAACTCTCTTATCCTTATTATTTGCTTTTTATTATCATAGTATTTCTTCTCATGATTACATGTTGAAATATTACATTACCTTAATGGCGATAATTACTATGTCTTTTCAAAGCCTTGTGCTTCATAGATTATCATTCGATATTATTGTGATTACATCTGCCTATACTGTATTTCTTGAATTCTTATTCTTGTTACTTGATCTTATTACAATGATTTTATATCGTTATGACGTTACATACTTGTATTCAGAGCGCGTATGTTGCCGACTTTTCATACTCATTTTTCTGAGTACTATTTCTATTTCATTTATGCGTGATACGACTGACTTCATATACTCGTTTGTTTTGAATCATCTATTTTTCTTGACTCGCTGTTACATGTTGTGCATACTCTCGTGATACCATTGTTCGGGATTGAATAAGTGTTGTTCTCGATGAAACTTCAGATTTTCATTTTATTACCGTACGTGTTGTTTTCATTGTTAAACCTCTTTAAAATATGTATTTAGATATGTCGATTTTCTTTCTGACCATTCGTAACTGAACGCCTTGTCTATAGACCATTGTGTAGCTCAGTGTGTCTCCGGAAAAGACTAAAGGATATCGTGTGTGTCACACATCTCGAAGAATTCTTTGAATCAGTAGCTGAATAATATCATGGTGTTGATCCCAAACTTAGATCGATTTAGCTTGTGTAAACGAGATTAAATCAAGTTAAACACGTAGAGAAACTTTGTTGTGTATAAAACGATTTAAGAATTATGCGGAATTAATACTCAAACAAGAACACACAGACAATGTAAACCAAACTTTCACTTGATTGATTAGAACAAACTTGCGTACAATAAAAGTGTTAAACGTATGAAAACTTATATTGAAACAAAACCTAAAGGCCTCCTTTTTAGATATAAGGAGCCTTGTACAAGAGTCTACGTATCAGCTATTTTAGGTAAAGATAAATATAGAAAATACATTGTTGATCATATCTCTACTAGAAACAAACTAGAAACATAATACATGTAGACTAAGTCTTCTATCAGTGCTTGACTTCATCCTATCAACGCTTGACATCTTCCTGTCAACGCTTGTTCTGTCAACGCTTGTTCTGTCAACGCTTGTTTTCTTCTTATCAACGTCCTGATTACTCTTGTCAGCGTCCAAGTGTACTGGCTACATTTTATTCCTAACAATCCTCCCCTAAACTTGATATCTACTCTAGGAATCAAGTTTCTGAATAAAAACTAAGAACTAGGAGGATTCTTAAAATCTTATCAAATTGGTAATAAACATGCCTAATCAATTCTGTGGCCACGTCACTTGAGTAGTCAATCTCCAACTGTGTTGTCTTCATCTTTTTAAAAACTTCTTTGGACATGGGATACTCAACATCCACAAGAAGATATTCAGAAAACTTTGTATAACTCAAATAATACACACCAGCAGCTGAATACAAACGCCATTGAAGTCCACTGATATCATCCTCAAGATCCTTCCAAATAGGTTCTTCTTCTTCTGGTGCACACATTCTCTTTAATGTTGACCAAAGCTATATTCCATTAACTGAAGTAGGTGCTCCAGTCTCATACTTGGCCAACAATAACGTCCAAAGGTCTGCCAAGTCCTTCCTATCCATACTTGAAAATAGAGACATAAGAGTAGTAAATGTGTGTACCTCTTTCCCATATCTGCCAATCATCCAAAACCCACTTGCATCTTATTCATAGCTAATGATAGGGTTTCTGGAATCAAGAGGTAACACTTGTACCATATCTGAAGCTTCCATGGGTGAGAGCTTAATGCTTCTTCTAATAACAGCTTCACTGGGATTCACTTTATTCAAATCTTTAGGGAACTCAAGTGGAACTCCCTTCTTCAAAGGCCTTGGAAAAATCATAGCCTTTTGAATCTCCATCTCTTCTGCAAGTTCTTCTCTCCTTTCATCTGAAAGAAGTCTGATAGTATTCATTTCTTGCACTTTTGCCCAAATGGGATAAGCCTTATACTCCAATTCTTCATAGGATAATCCCTACAATTTCTGACATGTCCATCGTGTTTGATGACACCTGAGCAACATGTAATAAAGCTCCCTTCTATCTCTCTTCAGCAGTGAGAAATCATTGCTAGCATTATGCTTCAGAATTACCTTGCAATCTCTTTGAACTCTTAGAAGAATCTCCAATCCCCAAATTTGATCTGAAATTGTCATATCTGGATTCTCCATAACCTTATCTTCCCAAGCATGGTACATCTGAGCAACTTCTGGCATATCATAATCTACCTGCAACATTAACTCTCTGAATTTCTCCCTTGCCAACTCATCACCATATTCAAGTCTTTCTGGTTGTTCAATTATCATAACACTTGAATCTAAACTTTCATCATTACTTCCTTCTTGTTCCTTAGAAGTAAACAGAAATGATGATTCACCAACCTTCTTCTTTTCTTGTTCCATAAGTTGTGCAGCTAACTTTGAATCAAACTCTACTTGTGCTGCATCCTTTGGAACTTCTATTTCTACCATGATTCCTTTACCCTTATCTAATGGATCAATGATGGGTAAAGATGATGATGGTACATGTGAAGACACTTCCTTGATGATAGCTGATGACTGGAATACCATATCTGCAGGTCTGTCAACGTTCAAATCCTGTGTGTCAGCGCCCAACTTACTCTTGTCAGCGCTTGGTGTGTCAGCGTCCAAAATTTGCTTGTCAACGCTCACCTTACTCTTCTCAACGCCTCTTATGAACTGCTCCATCATTGTTGTAAAGGACAAGTTTAAGTTTGTAGGAGTAACCAAAGATACATCAAAACCTGGTTGTTTCTTCAATTCAGTAAGAGCTTCAGCCACACCCAAAGATTCTCCATCATGTGAGCCTTTGTCACTCACATGTATCTGCTCATCCTCCCCTTTGGAAGAATCCTCCATACCACGCCTAGTGTTAGAATCCTCCAAAAGAACAATCCTCTCCCTCAATTTCTTGAGTTCAAGGCCTTGTGTACTGACTGTTTGTACCAGGTCTACATTTTGCTTTTGCAAGCTAATGCAGACAACCGTCAATTCCAACATTGTGTATGGTTCCAATCTGCCCTCCTCTAGAATGGGTATTTGACCTCCCAAAGTAGAGTCATGGTGCATGGATGAGGTCTTAAAGATGTTAGGTCTGTCTTGGCCTGCATCTAAGCGAGTACCAATAGTCCCAGCCTCATCCATAGCACCAACCACACTTGTGGTGGTGGTTCTCTCTACAACATGGCTAGGACCACTAGAGGAGAACACTCCAGTAGTCCTTGGACATTTTATTAACCTATATTCAGGGGGTGTAAAAGAGGATGTGTTGGGTGGTAGTTTGAAGGTTAAGGGGTGTTTGGGTCTGTTGGAAAGGTTATACCATCTGCATCATTAAGATGCAAAGCCTGGCGAACCAAGGCTTCAGTAACCACCCAAGAACACCCATGGACAATAGTGGTTAATGTAGTCACATTATTAAGCGTTGAGGAACTTACAGTATTCCAAAACTGTTTAATATGAGTGATAGGGATGAGAGGAGCATGAGAAAGTGCATACTTAAGTGGAGATGCATTCAAATACGCCACCATCTGGGTGTATTGAGGAAACAAATCATCATCAGCCTCCAAATAAGCAATCATATTATGTTGACTTCTGAATCCCAATACCAAGTCACTTGGTTTAAACTTAGGCGCCATTGATGTAGAAATCTGTTTGTGAAAGATTATAAAAGATGAATTATAGGAGAAAAGTTGTTAGACAAGAATATGAGAGTACCCTGTTTAAAAAGTAGGAGCCAAATATATAGGAGTGATAGGCACATGTGATTGGTCAAAAATGAGGCAAGTATTTTCAAAATATAATGATGAAAATATTGAAAAGAAAATAAGTTATCTTGTGCATTAATTAAAAATAACAATTGGGTAGGACCCAATGAGTGTCAACGGTAAAAAATAACCCATCAACGCCCAACAGCTATATTCTTGTCAATGTTGGTAAAAGCCATGTCAACGTCTAAATCGGTCACAACAGCGCTTGGAAATATATCTGTCAACATCCAAAAATAAAAATAATAGAAATGAAAAAGGACCTTAACAAAGTAATTTATCCTAGTGAAGATAACATATAAACTGAAAATTACAATAGGGTGGTAAGCACTGTCCAATCATGCACACTTGCTTATGCAAGATAGACATAACAGTCCTCTAGTGTCCCTTACTAACCAAGGTTCTTAACAGTTAAGTTATCTCATAAAATCCCTTGTAACTCCCAGGTAAGCCCAATATAAATCATACCCAAGTCTCCCAACAGACCACATCCAATTCTAGGCCAAAAGGTATTGGCAGCATGCATAGTATATCAACTTTGCATGCTACAGTGCCTCATGAGATAGTAAACTAACTCATACTCACCAGTGGACACAATCTATTGTGATAAGAGTATTATAAGAATACCCAAAAAGTCCTAAATGTTCCTAAACCTCCCCTTAAACTATGATACATAAGTTGCCAAATATGATGCATGTAAATAAAAATTTATGTCAAGATAGAAATATAAATATTCCAACCATCATCCATAAATTGAAACATGCTCCAATAATGCTCCAAGGATCCATAAGCAACTCTGTATCCAATGGTACAATGCTAACAACGCATGCACAATTAGATCAAAAACCACAAAACTAACATGTTGCTGACAACATCACGATAACACTTATCAGCGTTAAAATAACCTTTGTCAGCGTTAAACAAATAAAGTGGAAAATCTAATTTCACATAAAGACCAATAACAATGCATATCCCGTACATACTTTTACACCATGATCCCAAAACACATATTAAGTGAGATTGATCATTCCAATACTTGTTACCAAGTATTGAAATCTTCCAGTATCAAAAGGTTTAGTTAATAAATCAGACACATTTTCTTCTGTGTCAACCCTATCTAGTTGTATTAAACCCTTTTAAAAACAATCTCTTATAAAATGATGTCTTATTTCTATGTGTTTTGTTTTAGATTGATGTACAGGATTTTTAATAATGCATAAAGTGCTATCATTGTCTACAAAAATCTTGGTATGCATGAGATTATACCCATAATCCAACAGCTGGTTCTGAATCCATAAGACTTGTCCACAACAAGCAGCTGCTGCAACATACTCTGTTTCAGTTTTAGAATTGGCCACCACTGTTTGTTTCTTGCATTGCCAAGATATCAATCTACTCCCAAGAAACTGACATCCACCAGTTGTGGATTTTCTATCAAATTTGTCACCACCATAATCACTGTCTGAATATGCAATAAGCTCCAATGGTGAATCTTATTGATACCATAATCCCAGGTCTGGATAACATCTAAGGTATCTAAAGATCCTCTTGACAGCATGAAGATGACACTCTTTGGGAGTCACTTGATGGCGTGCACATGCACACACAGCAAACATAATGTCAGGTCTTGAAGCTGTGAGATACATCAATGAACCAATCATTGATCTATAGTGACTGACATCCACTTCTTTTCCATCTCCAACTTTCCCCAAGGGTGTTCTCTATCCATAGGAGTGCTAGCCCTTTTCTCATGTGGAGAAAAGCCAAACTTCTTCAAGATTTCTGCTACATATTTATCTTGAGAGATGAAGATACCATATTCTTTCTTCTGAACTTGTAACCCTAGAAAGAAGTTCATCTCCCCCATTGCACTCATATTGAACTTGTCTATCATTAGCTTGGAAAAGTCTTCCCTCATCTTTGGACTAGAAGAGCCAAAAATGATATCATCCACATAGACCTGAAGAAGTAAGAAATCCTTACCAGTCTTCTTTGTAAATAAGGTCTGGTGTATGGTGCCCCTTTTGAATCCATTTTCCACCAGATAGGTGGACAATGTGCCATACCATGCTCTTGGGGCTTGATGAAGTCCATACATAGCTTTCTTCACTCTATACACCTTGTCTGGATGTTCTGAATCTTCAAAACCAGGAGGCTGCATTACATAAACCTCCTCTACAATTGTGCCATAAAGAAAAGCACTCTTCACATCCATTTGATAGATTGTAAAGCCCATGCAGGAAGCATAGGCTAGAAATATCCTTATAGCCTCAATCCTTGCAACTGGTGCAAAGACCTCCTCATAGTCTATCCCTTCCTCTTGTGTATATCCTTGAGCCACTAAACGTGCCTTGTTTCTGACCACAATGTGATGAGACTGCTTTTATACATAGTCTCATCGTCTAAATTGGGCTTAAAATGCATTAAATATCATCAAAATACCCAAATATATGCTTGTGTTTGTTGCTTGTGTATTTTAGGTGCGGATATTGAGAAAATGACAAAAGATCACAAGAATCATGCAAAAACAAACACGGGAAACGAAGCCGCACAATGAACCAAGCCCTAATGAAGAATTTTCCAAAGAAAAACCTTGAAGGTGTGAAGAAATATGAAGAAGGGTCCTCCAATATGGAAGAATTGACACTTTATACCCTTGTATCTTCATAATTACAAGTTTGGTCCCTAAAGTTTGTCAAAATTACAAAAAGGACCCTTAACTTTGAAGAATTGGCAAATTTAGTCCCTCAACAAAACTAAATTGCCAATATTGGTCCTCCAAGAAGTCAACAAACAAGTCAAAACCTTGAAGTATGAAGACATGTCAAGAAAAGCCCTTGAAGAATGCAAGTTATGCATTTAAAGTCCTTGTTTCAAGTTTGTAAAGTATTTGGGCCAGAATTGACAAGTTGCCCAAACATATTATAAAGGGAAATGGGGTTTGTGCTGTTTATTTACAACATGAAAGAAGGAAGAAACAATGGGGACTAAAACTGCCAAGACATCCAAACCCACCACCATCAATCATCCTGCCACATCACCTCCACCAGCCAACCACATCACACCACCTCATCCCATCCACCCACGTCACACATCCACTAGCAACTTTACTGATTTTTATAATCAGTTTTAAACTTCCCTCCAAACACCTTATTTAAATTTAATCACCCCCAAAACAGATTAAATACACCCTAATCACCCATAAACCCTAGAACTTGCCCAGGATCAAACTCACCAAAAACAAAGGGTTCTTGGTTATAACTTTCTAGATTGCTAATTAACCATCACCTTAACCAATCCCAACTCCCAAAAACCTGTCACCCTCAACATGGAACCCACCCATTGGTCCCCTGCTACACGTTTTGACTCCAAAACAAAAAAGATGTCAGGAAATCCAAGGCCCTTGTTTATTTCTTGTTCCCAAAGGCTTAATGAACGCCTAGGATCATTTCTACACTGCTGGCATCCCACATACATCCAAATGATCATCACATGGGCTCTTAACCAAATTCAAAATTCGAATCTTCAAAAAGAATCAAAGGGCAAGATGGGAAGTTCATCTACATTAGGGTTAAGTTTCTTTTCAGTTCTAGAAATCTTGTAAGCCTCTATATAAAGGCACATAGGTTTACATTATGAGTTGTTCTTGCTTTCTCTTTCCTTGGTCAAACATTGTAAAGCCCTTTCAAAGTTAATGAAACTGGTGTTTGTTGTGACGAAATAGAACAAGAGCCCTTTACTTTTCCATTGCATTTTTAAGTTTTGAAGTTGAAACCTTATTTTCAGTCTTTGTTTATTTTTGGAAACTCAAGTTGTTAAGTTTATAAGTTCTCTGTCCAAGCTTTTTAATTTGATCATATGAGCCTAATATTCTTGTTGAATTTCAAGCTCAAGTGAAACTTAAAGAGTTTGTTGATTTAGTTATTGTTGAAATTTTCAGAAAACAAAAAAAAAATCAGTTTTTAATATTACTGTTTCATTCTTAAAAGATAAAAGCTATAAGTTGACTTGTCAATAAGTCAATCTTATAGCCTATAGGCTCTTATACCAGGTTATTCTTGCTGTTTGTTGTTTGATTTTGGCAGGTTCAAAACAAGAACTTAGAACATCATCATCATCATCATCATAATCATTTTGTCTTCTAATTGCCAAAAAGTCTGCACAAGCCCGAGCTTGTTTGGAGGTGACTTTTCAGTCACTGTTGGGCCTGGATGTAAGTCCAACAAGGTAACCTCCTTGTACCTTGTTTGAGTTTTCAGAAATTGTGAAAGTTGTGATTTATGTGTTTTTGTATGAAACTTGTTCTTATGTGTTGAATCTGGTTGGTTTATGCATGTTTGATGTTTGAATGCATGTTAGAGGTGACTAGGATCAGATTTGTGTAGTTTAGAATAGGGTTGCTTTGCTAAATTTTGATTTTCAGAAACTAAAGGGGTGTTTGGGATTAGGGATTTAAGGGGGTCATAGCTTTATAAATCTGTTGAAAGTCACTCACACCCATTCTCTTTGGTTATTTGGTTATAGTGTATGATTCTTTGTAGCTTTGTGTGTTCAAATCACAAGTTTGTATGTTAAAAAATGGCATTTACTAGCTAAAATCAGTAATCCAATTTTCTACCTATTTTGTGAGAATTTGATCATCATATCTTGGTCATTGTTAGATTATAGGCTTAAGTAGGATTGTGTATCTGTTTTATGTGATTTGGTGAACTTATATGCAAGTTTGTGGCATTTGAAAGTCATTTTTGTGCAAGTTGCATCAGCAAATTACAAACCGTCCATGCTTATGCATATCAATAACATTTTTTATGCTTGATTGTGAATTTTGTGTGTTAGACTTGGTGATTATCTTGTTTACTTGACTTCCCACAACCCAACTGGTTGTGGGAGTGCCCCTATTGTCCATCAAATATCATCAAAAATCCAGGAACAAGTCCTCTTGTTTTATCTTCACTTGTGAAGATACGTTTTTTCTCACTTTGTGTTCATCAGTTCTTTTGTAAACTGGGCTTTGTTTTGATCCTAGCTACGTGATTCTAGCTTGTTTTCTTTGATATAAAGTTTGTTTTGGAGTGAATTAGGATTACTGTAATTGAGTTTTAAAGTTTAAAAAAAAGAATAAAAAAAGTTTTTACAAAAAGGACGTGGCCAGGACTCGAACCTGCGCCACTCCTCTCACAGTCCAACGTGATAAACAGTTGCCCTAGGGTCTTTGACTGGTTATCACTTGGAACTTCTAATATTAAAGTAGTGTTTGTTTTTGGCTTATTTAACTAATCAGCTTACTAATAAGCTGATTTCAGCTTATTCCTTTTAGGTTTTTACAACTTAGCATTTTTCCTTGTTTCTTATTAGGGTTTAGGACTTTTTGGTTCAAAAAGTTTATTTTTCACGTGTTTATTTAATTTTCTAAGATTATTTTTAGTTTACATTTTGAAAAGTAAATTAAAAATAGGAAAAAGTATTTTAAAAATTTGGAAAAATAGTTTTTAGGTTTTTAATTATATTTTTGAGGTTTACAGCCATTAAGGTTTTCATTTTAGCTAATTTTTGATTTTATATGATTTTAGGGTTTTTGACGAACTTTGGAATTTAATATAAAATTATTAAAAAGGTTTTGGAAACTTTTAATTTCATTTCTGTCTTAGTTACATTATTCTAGATTTTTGGTAATTTTTTAGAATTTTTTTTATAAACTTTGAATTTTTTTGAATATTTTAATATTATTTTATTATTAAATATTAAAAGTCTGATTTTGTTAGTTTTTACATTTTTCCTAGATTGTAGACACTTAATTAGGAATTTTGTAACTTTCCAAATATTTTTAGGGGTTTTCAATTATTTTCTAGAATTAATCTAAGTGTTAATTGATTTTAATAGTTTTTAAGTGTTTAAAAATAGTTTTATTTGGTTTTAAAATTTTAAAAAATACTTTTTAGCTTAATTTGGTTATTTTTGAGGTTTACAAACTTTAAAATCTTGTTTGGGACTTTTTAATAATTAATTGTGATTTTTAGGGCTTTAATTAGCATTAAAAAGTCATTATCTAATTAATTAAAAGGTTTTAGAAAGTTTGGATTTTTTGTAAACTCTTAGAATATTATTGTGGATTTTTAGTAATTTTTAGGAATTTTTAAGTTAAAATTTTAATTTTGGTAGTTTTTACGGTTTTACGTGATCGACCTTTTCGTCTTAGTTTTATCCGTCGTCGTAACCGTCATTCTCTTCTAATCTCATTTCTCTCTTCCTTTTTCAACAATATAATCACAAATCAAAAATCATCTCTTAACACAACGCACTTGCCTCCTTGGGAAACGAACTTGAACTTATTTGGTCATTAGTGCTCGGTTTTCCTAAACCGACACTTAACGCTTGCCACTATTTTGCCTTCCTTTTCCTAAAGGGGTAAAAACTCTACAATCATTTTTGGCGCCGCTGTCGGGGAGGCGTGTTGTGTTTTGATTTGAACATTGTTGTTTTTATATATAGCCATAATAGCTATTTGTATTAGTAGCACTCTACTAATACGTATTATCGGTTTTTCGTTTTTTGCGAATACTATTACTATATTGTATACGTAGAACAATAAATTTACAAGTACTCCAAATACGTGAGAAATCACAACCTTGACTTGGGAGGTCATTACCCAATCATTGTATTCGAATCTCAAACCAAAGAAAAAAAAGGCAAAAATAGATAAATACTTTCGTGAAGCTCGATTTTGAAAAATACAAACTATAAGGTGGGTATAAGGCGGTTGTATTTCACGACCTAAAGGAGAAAGGCTCTTAAGTGCTTCGCGCCGCCTCGTTTCCTCCGCTTGCTTGTGCGTATTTGATTTTGAGAGCTAATCGAGGGTTTTGCCGCCCAAAGTATTACTAAGTATCATATATATTTTCTTGGTTTCATTTGATTAAACCCTCTTGAACGTTTTGGTGTTCCACCAACGTTCTAAAGTCATAGAAGGCGTTCACTTCACGTGATCGTTTTCATTCCTTGAGGCTTCTTTAATCGAGAGATTTGATTAAGGAGGAGATTTGTAGATTTTTGTCTACCTAATACATTCCACAAAATCCAAAAAAAAAGTAAAAACAATCAAAAACCACAAAAAAATTGAAAAAGTAAAAACAACAAAAAGAATCTTCTTTGCTCACCCTCTCGTTGTACGTGACGTTTATGCAAACTCGATCCAAAGCAAGACGTGCTCGTAAACGAAGAAACAAATCAACCACTCCTTCTAGTGAGGAGTCTCCTATTGACGAACCCATCGTAGTGAAAGAAGCACACATGGCTAATCGAACTATGATGGAGTTGCTTCAAGCACCCACCGAGGGTTATGGAGAAGCGATTGTGATTCCCGCTATCCTTGCGGAGAATTTAGAGGTTAAGACGGGTTTGTTGTCCATGATTCAAAACAACAAGTTTCGAGGTGACGAAAAGGACAACACTCATAACCACATTCGCCAATTTAATCGTCTTACCTCCACTTGCATGTTTAAGGACGTCTCTAACGACTCGATTAAGATGATGCTTTTTCCGTATTCCTTAGCGGGGCCCGCAAAAATTTGGTTAGAGAAAGAGCCACCCAATTCTATATTGACGTGGAAGGATCTCGTTTCAAAATTCGTGAACCAATTTTTTCCGCCCTCTAAGACTACGCATTTGAAAAACGATAATTCAAAGTTTTCACAAGAGTATAATGAGAGTTTTTCAACGGCTTGGAATAGGTTTAAGGAAATGTTGCACGAATGTCCTCATCATGGTTTTTCCGACTTGCATCAAATTGACACGTTTTACAATGGCTTGAACGATCATGAGCGTGATTATCTTAATGCCGCCGCGGGTGGTAATTTTTTGTGTAAGACGGTCGAGGAAGCATTGTTAGTCATTGAGAATAGGTCTAAGGTCTATAGTCCTCGTAGCACGTCGAGTGTTCGTAAGACTTCGTCTTCGCCTTCACCTTCATTGTCACATACCGTTGATGCTTGCCAAATCGAGGCTAATTTGGAGAACAAGATTTTTGATAAGCTTAAAGGATTGTTAATTGAGTTTAAAGTTGGTGAACAACCCACTCCCGCTACGGCTAAAGCGGTTGAGGTTTCTTGTATGTATTGTGGTGGAGCTCACGATTACTCCGAGTGCATTACCAACGGTGGTAACACTTCGAGTGCCTTCGCGGCCGCGGGAACTTATAACCAAAACGGTCAAGTTCCCCGCACTAATCAATTGACTCCACCGGGTTTTCCACCAAATCAAAATGCTAACAATTATCGAAACAATCAAGTTGGTTACCAAAACAATCAAAGAAACAATTACAAGGGTAATAACAACTATGGGAATCAAGGAAGTAGTAGCCAATTGCAAAATCAAAACCAAAACCGTAATTTTCAAAACACAAGTCAAGGTCTTCAAAATGTTTACACTAAAGAACTTCCAATGGACTTTTTGAATTACGCTACGGCAAATGATAAGATTTTGGAAAACATTCAAGAGCAATTGGCTAGTCAAGCTAGGGACACGGCTAAAAATACCAAGGAGTTAGCTAATTTTGTGAAGGAAAATCTTAACATGAGAAATGAGTTGAAAAATGATTTTGCTAATCAAATTAGAGGTCAAAACAATAAAATTGAACAAAGTCATGCTAGGCTTGAACAAAGAATTGACCAAAAAGCCGCTAGTCAAGATGTTAAGCTTAATGCTATTCTAGAAGCCGTCATGGGGAACAAAGCCTCTACTTCAGGTAGTTTGCCTAGTAACACCGTATCAAACCCGAAGGGAGAGATGAAAGTGATTACCACACGAAGTGGTAAGACACTTAAAGAACCGACTCCTCAACCAATTGCTCCAACGGTGGAGGAAATTAAGGAAGAACCCGAGGTGGTGGTCGAAAAGGAGCATATCTCAAGCCCACAAAGTACCGCTCATGCCACACCTACGGTTAACCCATTACCAACATTGGAACCCGAGATTCCAAAGGCTATGCCTATGCCCCAACCCACACCACCCTTACCTTACCCATCGAGACTTAGGAAGGAGAAACGACAAGAGCGCGACAATTATCAATTTGAGCTTTTTATGAAAATGTTTCGTGAGTTGCACCTTAATGTGAGTTTCGCCGATGCTTTGGTCATGATGCCTCTATTTGCCGCTAACTTTAAGAGTATGTTCAACAACAAGGAGAAATTACATCAATTGTCTAGTTGTTCGTCGGTTTATCTAAATCGCAAACCTCAAAAAGTCGGCGATCCCGGTAAATTTTTGATCCCTTGTGCAATTCAAGATATGGAAGAATGCTATGCCTTGGCCGATCTTGGTGCTAGCATTAATTTGATGCCACTTGCAATCTTCAAGTCGCTCAATCTTCCTAATCTTACTCTTTCACTAATGTCTATCGAGATGGCCGACCACTCCACGATTCGTGCATGTGGATTGGCGAAAGACGTTTTTGTGAAAGTGGGAAAGTTCTACTATCCCGTAGACTTTATCGTTGTCGATATTCCCACGGATCCTCAAGTTCCTCTCATTTTAGGTCGTTCGTTTTTAGATACGTCTATGGCTTTAATTGATGTGCATGCAAGAAAGATCACCTTACGTTTCAACGACGAGGAACTTGTTATAAACGCAACTCAAAATTCTTAACTTTCTCATGTTTATTCCGTTGCTACCATAAACCTCGTTGATATGATCGACGTGGTTTGCGAGGAATTTTCACAAGAAGTTCTAGGGTTTGGTGATGAGGAAACTAGTGGCAATCCCACTATGTTAGATCCAATTCTTGATAATTCGACACCAACCTTCACTCCTTTCGAAGGTGGTGGTTTTACGTTGGAAGAATGCAATGTTCCACGTACTTGTAACGAAGACCTCGACAACGATGAGGACTTCTCGATTATCAAGGATTTTCTTAACGATTTCCCATTTCCTCCACCCGAGGAGGTTATGAGTATCGAGCCCAAATCTTCACTTGAGGAACCACCTATCCTCGAGTTGAAAGATTTACCTCCTCACCTCGAATATGTCTATTTGGAGGAGGACGATAAGTTGTCGGTTATTATTGCGAAGGAACTTTCGAATGATGAAAAAACCGCACTTGTCGATGTTCTAAAGGACCACAAAGGGGCAATTGCGTGGAAGTTATCCGACATTAAGGGAGTCGATCCCAAGTTTTGTACCCACAAAATCTTAATGGAGGAGGATTACAAGCCCACAATCCAAAGTCAAAGGCGGGTGAACCCCAAAATTCACGACGTCATCAAAAAGGAGGTCCTTAAACTCCTTGACGCGGGAATGATTTACCCTATTTCCGATAGCCCTTGGGTGAGTCCTATTCATTGTGTCCCTAAAAAGGGAGGGATGACCGTTGTGCCAAACGATGCCAACGAGTTGATTCCCACTAGACTCATGACCGGATGGAGAGTGTGCAATGACTATCGAAAGTTGAATGAAGCCACTCGAAAAGACCATTTTCCCTTGCCCTTCATGGACCAAATGTTGGAGCGTCTTGCGGGAAACGATTTCTATTGCTTTCTAGATGGTTTTTCCGGTTACTTCCAAATTCCCATCGATCCTTGTGATCAAGAAAAAACTACGTTTACATGTCCATATGGAACGTTTGCCTATCGTAGAATGCCATTCGGACTTTGCAATGCACCAGGAACCTTTCAAAGGTGCATGATGGCTATTTTTCATGACATGATCGAGAAGACGATGGAAGTCTTCATGGATGACTTTTCCGTGTTTGGTGATTCTTTCACTTCGTGTTTGTCGAATCTAGAGAAAATGTTAAAACGTTGTGAGGAAACCAACCTTGTGCTCAATTGGGAAAAGTGTCATTTTATGGTTAAGAGTGGAATCGTCTTAGGGCACAAGGTCTCGAAAGCGGGGATTGAGGTAGATCAAGCTAAGGTAGACGTCATCGCCAAATTACCTCATCCCAAAACCGTTAAGTGAGTTAGGAGTTTCCTAGGCCACGCGGGCTTTTATTGTCGATTCATCAAGGATTTTTCAAAGATTTCTCGACCCATTACACATCTTCTTGAAAAAGAGGCACGTTTTGTCTTTGACGAAGATTGTGTACGAGCCTTTGAAATCCTTAAGAGGAAACTTACCGAAGCTCCCATTCTTGTTGCTCCCAATTGGAACCTCCCCTTTGAGCTTATGTGTGATGCTAGTGATTACGCTATTGGGGCCGTATTGGGGCAACGTCATGATAAGCACTTCTTGCCTATTCACTATGCTAGCAAGACAATGACTGAGGCTCAACTAAAATACACTACAACGGAAAAGGAATTCCTTGCCGTTGTGTATGCATTTGAGAAATTTCGACCTTATCTCGTCTTGACGAAATGCATTGTGTATACGGATCATTCGGCTATTAAGTATATCATGGCAAAGCAAGATGCTAAGCCTAGATTACTTCGTTGGATTCTCCTCCTTCAAGAATTTGATCACAAAATCGTTGACAAAAAAGGAGCCGAGAATCTAGCGGCCGATCATCTTTCTCGTTTGGAAGATCCTCACCAAAGTGTTTACGAGCCCAAGGAAATCACCGAAACATTTCCGCTCGAGACACTTGGTGTAGTGAATTCTAAGCTTGATTCTTCCACCCCATGGTTTGCGGATTTTGCAAATTACCATGCGGGAAACTTCATCATTAAGGGTATGACGACACAAGAAAAGCCACAATTCTTTCGTGACGTCAAGTTCTACTTTTGGAACGACCCTTACTTGTTTCGAACTTGTGCGGATCAAATCATCCGACGTTGTGTATTTGGCACCGAAGCTTCTAACATCCTTAGAGCTTGCCATGAGGGACCCACGGGTGGTCACCACGGTGCTAATCTCACGGCTAAGAAGGTGGTTGATGCTGGCTTCTTTTGGCCTACTATTTACCGAGATGCACAAGATCTTGTGAAGTCTTGTGATTCATGCCAACGACAAGGAAAAGCCTCACAAAAAGATGAAATGCCACAAAATATCATCCAAGTGTGTGAGATCTTTGACGTTTGGGGTATAGACTTTATGGGGCCGTTCCCATCATCTCGTGGTAATAAGTACATTCTCGGTGCGGTTGACTACCTATCTAAGTGGGTGGAAGCTAAGGCTTTGCCCACCAATGATGCTCGTGTGGTAGTTAAGTTCTTGAAAAGCTTGTTTGCTCGGTTTGGAACCCCTCGTGCTATCATAAGCGATCGTGGAACCCATTTTTGTAATGACCCATTCGAAAGGGTCCTAAGGAAATATGGGTTACACATCGGCTTTCTACGGCTTATCACCCACAAACGAGTGGGCAAGTCGAGGTTTCAAACCGAGCTTTGAAGAGGATCTTGGAGAGACCCGTTGGGGAAAACCGACAATCTTGGTCGGATAAGTTGGACGATGCTTTATTGGCCTTTAGGACCGCTCATAAGACGCCCATTGGGTGCACTCCCTATAAGCTTGTGTATGGAAAGAATTGTCATTTGCCTATCGAATTAGAACACAAGGCTTGTTGGGCCCTAAAGCATTGTAATGATGATATGGAGACCACGGGAAAACACCAGAAAATGCAATTAAATGAATTGGATGAATTGAGGGATATTGCTTATGAAAATTCATTGATTTACAAAGAAAAGACTAAAAAGTTGCATGATTCTAAAATTAAAAACCGGGTTTTTAACATTGGGGATCAAGTTTTGCTTTTTAATTCAAGATCAAAAATCTTTTCCGGTAAATTGAAATCCCGTTGGTCCGGTCCATTCACCGTGACTCAAGTGTTTCCGTATGGGACCATCGAGCTAGCTCAAGATGATGGTCCTAACTTCAAGGTGAATGCACATAGGTTGAAGCACTACTTTGGCGGGGAAGTTCCATCCTTGAACTACCTCGACCAAATCACTTTCCCCAATGATAATTAGTAATGAGGGGATTGAGTCGAGCTCATGACTCGGTAATCAAAAACGAGGTGCCTCATGGGGGAGTCCCATGCTTATCCTATGTATATACTATCGCTTTCTAATGTAGCTTACGTGTGGGGATTTGTGCCCTTCCAACCTTTGTTCCGTGGTTATTTGTGAATTGTGGTTTTTAGATGATCATGATCTTCACGATTGGAGCCTCTCGTGTTCGTTTTACGGTAGCACACGATCGTTTGCTTTGAAGACTTTCTCAATATCCATGATATATCCTTGATTGTTCTAACCTTAGGTTTTTAGCACACTTCATAAACGGCTATTAATTTATTGGTTACACCCTTTCCTTGCTAGATTAAGCATTCGACTACGTCTCTAGTATGGGGGTGTTTGCACACCTAGACTCGAAACATTAAGGACAATGTTTAACTTTAGTATGGGGGGTGAATAGATACTTGCCTTGCCAAACCTTCACGCTTTCCAAAGTATATCTTTTTGTTTATGGTTTTGTTGCAAAATAAGGCTAAAAATGGCCAAATTTTAAATTTTTTCTCATGTTTTATATGTGTTTGAAGACACGAATGTAGGTTTTCCGATGGCGAGAATAAGAGTAATTTTTGACTCGACCGTGCGTGTTGAGCACTTAGCTTTGGTTCCTTAACTTCACATTAGGCTAAGTCTCTTAAATGAGGACGAGAAATGATAGAGTTAATTATAAGTTACTATGCTAAACGTAGAGTACTCGTATTCTTTCAAAAACTCATGTGTTCTCGTTTTTTGCTTATTCTCCCTTCGCTTGTAAATATTTTTTGCTTAATATATATTGACTTAGCGGTTTAGTTAGGATTGTTGGGTTTCTAGTCTTTTCTAGTAGCTTCCGTGTAATTAAATTGGGAAGACATTAAGGTATCACCAGCGTCACGGTTTTGAAGTATTGGCACCCCAATAATCAAAAGCTTCACCCAATAATAAGATTTCAAGTGCTCACCTAAATCAAGAAAACAATTTGAAGCCCCACAAGGCCTAAAATCTATGCAAAATTGAAAGTGAATCAAGCCTTAATCTTCGAAGCTTTAAAGATCCAAAATTCGCCTTAGCGTGAGGATATACGTCTTTGGCTAATAAAACTACCGATGAGGCGGATAATAAAAGGCAAGGCAAGACCGAAGTCATAATAAAAGCTTCCCGGCGAAGTAGAATAAAAGATGGAGGTAAACCAAAGATAATAAGGCCCTTCCGTTAGGGGGCGTATAAAAGTCTTGGTAATAAGTCTCATGTTCAAAACCGTTATAAAACCGTGTTTATCGATTCTTCTTGTCAACTTAATTTTTTGACATCGTTGTCTATTAGGAGGGGTTATTGATTTGATGGTCTTAGTTACACCGTTAGGACTCTATTTTTGGACCTAAATCTCTATTATCGCATAAGTCAAACAATGTATCCTCGTGAAACATTCAAGACAAAATAAAATATAAGAGATACAACTTAGGAATAATGGGAGGATAAGTACGTGATTAGGGCATATGAGTAGTGTTAGCATTACTAACTTATAATGACAATGATCTCGTTTCACGCTTGGCATGGAATTGAGGTGAAAATCGAGGACGATGAAATTATTTCTAACGAAGCATTCACGTGTTCTTATTCTATGAACCTAAACGTCCCATTTTGCGATGAAAATCATACATTATGTCTAAAACACAAGTAGTAGTAGAAAAAGTAGTAGTGTAGCTAGTTTATCGTTCAATAAAGAGAATAAAAATGAATTTTGGAGGTGCTATGATACTTTATTCTAGCATTGCGTGAGGGCACGACAATGGTTTAGTATGGGGGAGTGATGAGACTGCTTTTATACATAGTTTCATCGTCCAAATTGGGCTTAAAATGCATTAAATATCATCAAAATACCCAAATATATGCTTGTGTTTGTTGCTTGTGTATTTTAGGTGTTGATATTGAGAAAATGACAAAAGATCACAAGAATCATGCAAAAACAAACACGGGAAACGAAGCCGCATAATGAACCAACCCCTAATGAAGAATTTTCCAAAGAAAAACCTTGAAGATGTGAAGAAATATGAAGAAGGGTCCTCCAATATGGAAGAACTGACACTTTATACCCTTGTATCTTCATAATTATAAGTTTGGTCCCTAAAATTTGTCAAAATTACAAAAAGGACCCTTAACTTTGAATATTTGGCAAATTTAGTCCCTCAACAAAACTAAATTGCCAATATTGGTCCTCCAAGAAGTCAACAAACAAGTCAAAACCTTGAAGTATGAAGACATGTCAAGAAAAGCCCTTGAAGAATGCAAGTTATGCATTTAAAGTCCTTGTTTCAAGTTTGTAAAGTATTTGGGCCAGAATTGACAAGTTGCCCAAACATATTATAAAGGGAAATGGGGTTTGTGCTGTTTATTTACAACATGAAAGAAGGAAGAAACAATGGGGACTAAAACTGCCAAGACATCCAAACCCACCACCACCAATCATCCTGCCACATCACCTCCACCAGCCAACCACATCACACCACCTCATCCCATCCACCCACGTCACACATCCACTAGCAACTTTATTGATTTTTATAATCAGTTTTAAACTTCCCTCCAAACACCTCATTTAAATTTAATCACCCCAAAACGGATTAAATACACCCTAATCACCCCATAAACCCTAGAACTTGCCCATGATCAAACTCACCAAAAACAAACGGTTTATGGTTATAACTTTCCAGATTGCTGATTAACCATCACCTTAACCAATCCCAACTCCCAAAAACCTGTCACCCTCAACATGGAACCCACCCATTGGTCCCCTGCTACACGTTTTGACTCCAAAACAAAAAAGATGCCAGGAAATCCTAGGCCCTTGTTTATTTCTTGTTCCCAAAGGCTTAATGAACGCCTAGAATCATTTCTACACTGCTGGCATCCCACATACATCCAAATGATCATCACATGGGCTCTTAACCAAATTCAAAATTCGAATCTTCAAAAAGAATCAAAGGGCAAGATGGGAAGTTCATCTACATTAGGGTTAAGTTTCTTTTCAGTTCTAGAATTCTTGTAAGCCTCTATATAAAGGCACATATGTTTACATTATGAGTTGTTCTTGCTTTCTCTTTCCTTGGTCAAACATTGTAAAGCCCTTTCAAAGTTAATGAAACTGGTGTTTGTTGTGACGAAATAGAACAAGAGCCCTTTACTTTTCCATTGCATTTTTAAGTTTTGAAGTTGAAACCTTATTTTCAGTCTTTGTTTATTTTTGGAAACTCAAGTTGTTAAGTTAATAAGTTCTCTGTCCAAGCTTTTTAATTTGATCATATGAGCCTGATATTCTTGTTGAATATCAAGCTCAAGTGAAACTTAAAGAGTTTGTTGATTTAGTTATTGTTGAAATTTTCAGAAAACCAAAAAAAATCAGTTTTTAATATTACTGTTTCATTCTTAAAAGCTAAAAGCTATAAGTTGACATGTCAATAAGTCAATCTTATAGCCTATAGGCTCTTATACCAGGTTATTCTTGTTGTTTGTTGTTTGATTTTGGCAGGTTCAAAACAAGAACTTAGAACATCATCATCATCATCATAATCATTTTGTCTTCTAATTGCCAAAAAGTCTGCACAAGCCCGGGCTTGTTTGGAGGTGACTTTTCAGTCACTGTTGGGCCTGGATGTAGGTCCAACAAGCTAACCTCCTTGTACCTTGTTTGAGTTTTCAGAAATTGTGAAAGTTGTGATTTATGTGTTTTTGTATGAAACTTGTTCTTATGTGTTGAATCTGGTTGGTTTATGCATGTTTGATGTTTGAATGCATGTTAGAGGTGACTAGGATCAGATTTGTGTAGTTTAGAATAGGGTTGCTTTGCTAAATTTTGATTTTCAGAAACTAAAGGGGTGTTTGGGATTAGGGATTTAAGGGGGTCATAGCTTTATAAATCTGTTAAAAGTCACTCACACCCATTCTCTTTGGTTATTTGGTTATAGTGTATGATTCTTTGTAGCTTTGTGTGTTCAAATCACAAGTTTGCATGTTAAAAAATGGCATTTACTAGCTAAAATCAGTAATCCATTTTTCTACCTATTTTGTGAGAATTTGATCATCATATCTTGGTGATTGTTAGATTATAGGCTTAAGTAGGATTGTGTATCTGTTTTATGTGATTTGGTGAACTTATATGCAAGTTTGTGGCATTTGAAAGTCTTTTTTGTGCAAGTTGCATCAGCAAATTACAAACAGTCCATGCTTATGCATATCAGTAACATTTTTTATGCTTGATTGTGAATTTTGTGTGTTAGACTTGGTGATTATCTTGTTTACTTGACTTCCCACAACCAAACTGGTTGTGGGATTGCCCCTATTATCCATCAAACATCATCAAAAATCCAGGAACAAGTCCTCTTGTTCTATCTTCACTTGTGAAGATACGTTTTTTCTCATTTTGTGTTCATCAGTTCTTTTGTAAACTGGGCTTTGTTTTGATCCTAGCTACTTGATTCTAGCTTGTTTTCTTTGATATAAAGTTTGTTTTGGAGTGAATTAGGATTACTGTAATTGAGTTTTAAAGTTTAAAAAAAAGAAAAAAAAAAGTTTTTACAAAAAGGACGTGGCCAGGACTCGAACCTGCGCCACTCCTCTCACACTCCAACGTGATAACCAGTTGCCCTAGGGTCTTTGACTGGTTATCACTTGGAACTTCTAATATTTAAGTAGTGTTTGTTTTTGGCTTATTTAACTAATCAGCTTACTAATAAGCTGATTTCAGCTTATTCCTTTTAGGTTTTTACATCTTAGCATTTTTCCTTGTTTCTTATTAGGGTTTAGGACTTTTTGGTTCAAAAAGTTTATTTTTCACGTGTTTATTTAATTTTCTAGGATTATTTTTAGTTTAAATTTTGAAAAGTAAATTAAAAATAGGAAAAAGTATTTTAAAAATCTAGAAAAATAGTTTTTAGGTTTTTAATTATATTTTTGAGGTTTACAGCCATTAAGGTTTTCTTTTTAGCTAATTTTTGATTTTATATGATTTTAGGGTTTTTGACCAACTTTGGAATTTAATATAAAATTATTAAAAAGGTTTTGGAAACTTTTAATTGCATTTCTGTCTTAGTTACATTATTCTAGATTTTTGGTAATTTTTTAGAATTTTTTTATGAACTTTGAATTTTTTTTGAATATTTTAATATTATTTTATTATTAAAAATTAAAAGTCTGATTTTGTTAGTTTTTAAATTTTTCCTAGATTATAGACACTTAATTAGGAATTTTGTAACTTTCCAAATATTTTTAGGGGTTTTAATTATTTTCTAGAATTAATTTAAGTGTTAATTGATTTTAATAGTTTTTAAGTGTTTAAAAATAGTTTTATTTGGTTTTAAAATTTTTAAAAAATACTTTTTAGCTTAATTAGTTTATTTTTGGGGTTTACAAACTTTAAAATCTTGTTTGGGACTTTTTAATAATTAATTGTGATTTTTAGGGCTTTAATTAGCATTAAAAAGTCATTATCTAATTAATTAAAAGGTTTTAGCATGTTTGGATTTTTTGTAAACTCTTAGAATATTATTGTGGATTTTTAGTAATTTTTAGGAATTTTTAAGTTAAAATTTTAATTTTGGTAGTTTTTACGGTTTTACGCGATCGACCTTTTCGTCTTAGTTTTATCCGTCGTCGTAACCGTCATTCTCTTCTAATCTCATTTCTCTCTTCCTTTTTCAACAATATAATCACAAATCAAAAATCATCTCTTAACACAACGCACTTGCCTCCTTGGGAAACGAACTTGAACTTATTTGATCATTAGTGCTCGGTTTTCCTAAACCGACACTTAACGCTTGCCACTATTTTTGCCTTCCTTTTCCTAAAGGGGTAAAAACTCTACAATCACAATGCCTCTTTCATCCTTTTTGTTTCTAAAAACCTATCTTGTCCCAATAGGTCTGACATGTCTGGGACAATCAACCAACTCCTAAACATCCTGGATAGCAAATTGGTGAAGCTCATCTTGCATTGAATCCACCCAACTTGGTTCTTTGAGAGCATCCAATATCTTTTTGGGTTCCTGTTGTGACAGAAAACAGGCAAACAAACATGCTTGAACAAGAGGGGTATCAACCTTCTTGTGAATATTGGCAATAAATTCACCAAGATTCTGATGAGATCTTATAGTTTGAACAAGAGACATCACATCACCAATAATTAGAGAAGGAGGGTGATTTTTGATTGTATGAGTAAGCACTCCTCCCTCAATAAGTGTGTCGTCCTCAATCTCATCTTCCATGTTACCAATATCCTCTTCAGACTCTCTTTCATCAACATCTGAATGAACCTCTCTATTTCTGTTTGAAGGTTCACCTTGTTCAAAATTATTGGAAGAGAAAATATGGTCAAAAGAGCTGTCAACGCCTAAACCAAGGTTGTCAACGTTTGATCCATCAACGCCTGAATTTGTCTTATCAGCGCTAGAATTTCCTTTGTCAGCGCCTGAAAGATCATGCATGTTGTCAACTGGTGATACTTGGGGACCACCTTTTTCCTTTCCAGCAGCAGCAGCAGCAAATGCATCTGTCCATACAGGAATAGTAACATACTCAAGAATGGGTGCTAATTTTTCTGCTTGTGATCCAACCTCTTCATCAACCTGTTTACCTGAAACATCAACAACTGGTTTTTCCACAACATTTGAAGTTACCTTCACAACGTTTGGATTAGTAACATGCATATAATTCAAAGTCCTAGATAGAGGTTCCAAGTCAAATAACCAATTTGGACCACTTTTAGGATCACTAGGTTTACTTTCTAAAAACCTAACATGTACTTTTTCAAGTATACGTTTTTCTTTCTTAAGGTAAACCCTATATCCTCTACTCTGCACAGAATAACCCATGAAGTAGCCTTCATCACCTTTAGCACTAAACTTACCAAAGGAATCACTAGTATCTAACATAACTACATGACATCCAAAAGGTTTAAGAAAACCAATATTAGGTTTTCTTCCCCAAAGTAACTCATAAGGTGTTTTGTTGTGAATCTTGTTGACTAGTGCTGTATTCTGAACATAACAAGCTGTATTCACAACCTCAGCCCAAAAAGCAATGGGAAAGTGAGCATCAACCAACATAGTCCTGGCTGCTTCTATTAGGGTTCTATTCTTTCTCTCAGCAACCCCATTTTGTTGTGGGGTTCTAGTTACACTAAACTGTCTAGTAATCTCTTTCTTGGCACAAAAATCATCTAACAACTTATTTCTAAACTCACCACTATTGTCACTTCTAAGAATCTTAACCTCATTACCAGACTTCTTTTCAATCTGGGTAATAAAGTTAATCCAAGTATCAGTAGTGTCACTTTTTAAAGCTAAAAAGAAAGTCCAAGTAAATCTAGAAAAATCATCAGTGATGACAAAACAGTAAGATTTACCATTTAAGCTTTCTATATTAGTTGGACCAAACAAGTCCATATGCAGCAAGTGAAGTGGTTTAGAACTAGAATGCACCTGTTTAGACTTAAATGAGGCCTTGTTCTGTTTGCCTTTAAGGCATGCAACACAAGAGTGGTCATTGTGGAAAGCCTTTTCAGGCAAACCATCAACCAAACCATGTCTCACAAGTCTGTTTATATTTTTAAAATTAATGTGCCCTAATCTCCTGTGCCAAAGATTACTCTCATCAACTGAATCCTTAGCATATAGACATGACAGATTATTATTCATCCTAATTCCATTAAGATTCACATTATAAATTTCCTTATGCCTAGGTGTTCTATACTCAATGAATTTCTCATCTGGTATTTTAAAATCTTTGCTCAACACCAAGCATTCAGTATCAGTAAAAAGAACCTTATTTTTGTTATCACAAATTTGTGATACACTAAACAGATTATAGTCAAGTTCTTTTACCAGAAACACGTTTTCAAAACGCAAATTGTTGGTGAGATAAGTTCCTTTGCCTGTGATAGTTCCATATCCGCCTCCAAAGTAAACTTTATCACCATCCTTAATGGGAGTGAAGTTTGTGAGATAATCTTCCTTCCCAGTCATGTGCCTAGAGCATCCACTATCCCAATAGCCATAATCATTAACCTGCTTTTGAATGCCCTGCACATAAAGAAAACAAATTAGTTTTCTTGGGGAACCCAATCCTGAGCAGACTTGGATTCATTTAGTTGTTCAACAAGAACAGACTTAATCCTTATGACAACCCCTTGTTCATCCCTTTTTGGATTAAACACCCAGTTAACCCCAATTGGTTTTGTTATGACCTTTAAAATATAATGAAATCTGTTAAAGGTCATAGAAACCCTATTTGAATTAGGGTTTTGGTCTTGCTAAGGTCCCCATGTCAAGCTAGAAGTAGCTTTAGACCCCTTTCCCTTTGGTTGCAAATATTTGCCAGTATTTGGTTTGGTAACGCTTCTGTCAGCGTTTGATTTGGTCTTGTCAACGCTGAAATTACCCTTATCAGCGTTGAACCTAGGGTTTGCTACAGGAACCCATTGTCTATTAGACCATGTATTGGTTTTCTGAAAAGGTGTTTGTCCATAAGTATTAGACCCTTTAGTAAAGAATAGGGCTGGCCTAACAACTTGTGAACTTTGCTGGACAACAGATTTGGGTTTGACAGTGTTTGACTTTTTGTCAACGTTTACCTTTGAATCATTGACACACTTATAGGCTAAGTGTGAAAAACTTCCACAAGTATAACAGGCTTTTCTAGACATAACTCTAGGTCTAGAAGAAAAGAAACCTGTTCCATTATCACTAAGTTGGCTTTTTGGTGACCTAGATTTTCTATACATTTCTGCATATTAAATACTAGGTTTTCTATCAACGTTTAAGCCAAGGTCAACAGCCTTGCCAGTGGTTGTGTTTTTCACTTTGATGGGTGTAGACTCATTTGGGCTATCACTAAGCATGCCACCCTTAACAAACAAGGTAGGGTTGGTAATAAGTGTGAAAAAACTTATCCTTTTACCACTTATTTCCAATAATAACAAGACCAAAACGTGTATTTTATGTCGTAAAAGTCGGAATTATGCGTGGTTTGTGTTTTTATTGTGTTTTAGGACCAAAAGATGCAAAAGGAAGAAAACATGGGCTATCACGGGCTTTTATCGAAGAAAAAGACTAAAGACGAAGTCGAAAGATCTAGAATGCAAAAAGAATGGAAGTCCAAGGCCTATTCTGAAGATTTATCGAAGAAAAAAGTCTAAAGACGGAAGTTTAATGAAGTCGAAGAACTCAAGTCTAATTATAGAAGAAAATATTAAGACAAGTTCAACTTATATCGACAAATCCCGAGACGACGTCGAGAAAGACAAAGATTAAATCGAGTCGAAACGAGAAGAAAGAAAGAAGAAAGTTTAAGCCCTTAATCTCCCCACCTCCTATAAATACCCTCCTAATGTGTCATTAGGAGGGTGGTTAGTTTTTAGTTTTTAATAGTATAGTTAATTTCAAGTGTGTTTTTAATTCTCTCTACTTTTCCTTTCAAACTTATTAATCTTTACATTAATCTTGTAATCTTTTGATATTAATCTTTAATCAATCAAGCTTATTTCCTTAATTCTCATTCTACCTTTCTTAATCTTTTACTTAATCTTGATAATCATGTAGTTTTATCTTAATCTTGTTGATGATTAGATTGTGTAGTTATTTGGTTGTGCTTATTAAATTGGTGATTTTATAAAGTTTTTAGATCATAGTGCTTATTCTCTTAATTTTTTTGATTAATAGTTCTTAAAAATTAGTAGCTTTTGATAAGTTTAAGTTTTTATAAAAAGTGCTTTTTTATTTCTAACTTATTTTATGTTTAAAAGTTTTTAAATTTTAGCTTATTCTCCTTTTTCTAAAAACAATTTGGTTTAGCTTTTGGTAAAGTGCTTATTGATTTTTGGCTTATATTTGCTTTTTGCTAAGTTTGTGTTCCGAAATCTGTCAAAACCCCTTTATTCCAAATAGTCAACATTCCCCATTATTCCGGATAAGTTGCTGGAAAGTATTCCGGATAAGCTGTTAGAACATTATTCCGGATAAGACAAAGTTTGGGAATCCGGATAAGCTGCACAACAAAATTATTCCGGATAAGGTCTCGTGGAGTATTCCGGATAAGTACTTAACCTAGAATTCCGGATAAGAAGACGGAGATATTCAGGTAAGCGACTTGATTTATTCCGGATAAAGCTTTGGAAGTTTATTCCGGATAAGGATAGTTTGGTGGATTCCAGATAGCACACCAAAGATTAATCCGGATAAGAGTCTGGAATTTATTTCGGATAGTGTCTATTTGAGAATATTCCGGATAAGGTTTCGAAGTCACGTTATTCCGGACAAGCTGTTTAATTTTATTCCGGATAACTTCAAGTACAAACATCTCGGATAAGCTGCATTTCATTTTTCCGGATAAGCCACAGTTCTTCATTCCGGATAACATTCCGGATTATATTCTGGATAAGATTAAGTATTTCCAGTTTTTAAATTTTAATTTTTCCCGCCTTTTTACTTAGAATAATTCTAACTTGTCTTGTCTTAGTTTAATATTTGAAGTTTAAATTTTTATAAGTTTTGGTCATTTACTTTTCAACTTTTAAAGCTTTCATCTTTATTTACTCAACGACAATTTCATTTTTAGTTTAAAATAGATAATCAAAACCCTTTTTATTGTCCACCAAGAACGACTGAGTCACAATAATTAACGGTAATCAATTCGAAAAGACTTGGAACGGAATTATTTTATACTTGGCCAAAACCCTTGTATTAAATGGCGCCGCTGCCAGCTCTTTTCGTTAAGATTAACGGTTTTAAGTGAGAGACGCGTTGGATTTTGGGATCCGTTCACTTTTGAACGTTATTTTCCTTACTTTAAAATTTTTAAAAATCCTTAAAAATAAAAAATTTTCAAAAATACAAAAAAATAGAAAAACATAAAAAAAACCAAAAATATTTCTTGTATATTTTTCTTCTTTTGTAGGTGTGCATGCGTACTCGTGCTCGTAAGAAGAAAGTAGCTCAAGCCGAAGTCATTACTCCACCTATTGTCACCATGGACAATCAACCAATGATCGAGCTTTTGCAATCGCACGTAGAGGGCAACACCGATGCTATTGTCATACCCGAGATTGGAGCCAACAACTTTGAGCTCAAATCCGACTTCATTCAAATGGTCTCTGCTCAACCTTTCTTGGGGCGTTCACTTGATGATCCTCATGACCACATAAAAAGGTTTCTTCAACTCACCAATATGGTTAAGTACAATGGGGTATCACAAGAAGTGATTCGCTTGCAACTCTTTCCTTTCTCTTTAGAGGGACAAGCCCGTAATTGGCTTGATAAGGAACCGCCACAAAGTATTCTTACGTGGACGGATTTAGAGACCAAGTTTATTAACTACTTTTTCCCACCCTCACGTACTACCGCTTTGCAGAATGAAATCATTACATTTGAACAAAAGTACGGTGAGACATTTAGTGAATCCTGGAACTGTTTTAAGGAACTTTTAAGAAAGTGTCCACAACATGGTTTAACAAAAGTACATCAAATCACTAAGTAGTGCCTCGGGGGGGTAATATTTTGGTTAAGTCTTCTAATGCTGCATGGGACATTATTAAGAACAAATCTAGAGTGTCAACCAAAAGTGTTCGGACTAATGTGGCTAGTGCTAGCACTAGTGAGAGCGACAAGAGAATTGATAAGCTTACTTCGCTTGTTGAATCACTTGCTCTCCAAACCGCCAACAACACCAAAGCTATCAATGCCCAAGTTAATGTTTTGAGTCAATCATGTGAAATATGCGAGGGATCTCACTCATACACCGATTGTCCTTCGAGTCATGACAATCCGAAAAATGTGTATGCCGCCAACGGTAACTATTCGACGGGAGGCTATCAAGCACGTCCTCAAGGTGACCGCAATTTGCTCAGCTATCGCTCAAACAACTTTCTTTCACCCCCCGATTTCCCACCACAAAACCCAAACAACCTCAATCGCAACAATCAAAATCAACCTCGTTCTCCAAATCAATATCAAAACCAAAGAAACCATATCCACCTCAAAGAAACAACCAAGTTTACCAACAACCCGCTTATCAACCACCTGCCTACCATGCTCCTCCTCCCAACCAACCCACCGCATTACACCAAGACGTTGAAACTTACATAAGGACTAATGATGCGATAGTGCAGAATCTTCATCGGGAAATGGCCAACATGAAAGAAGATATGGTGAAACAAGGAAACGATCTTCGAGTCGATATGCGAAACACTTCGGCAAGTCAAACGAATGACTTAAGGAACATGATGGCTAGTTTCTTCCCAAGTAATCAAGCCTCTGGTTCGGGTTCTCTTCCGAGTAACACCGTTGCTAATCCTAGAGGGGAGATGAAAGCAATCACCATTCGCAGTGGAAAAGGTTTAAAGGAACCTAAGCTTCCTACACCAACACCGGTGATTGTGACAAAGGAAAACGAGTCTCCTTCTCCAGTTCCTCCACCTTCTATTTCTCCAACACCTCCAACTTCTCCTTATCCAATTCCACCACCTTCTACTTCCACCCCTCCACCACCCAAGGATGTGATTGAGAATTCTATCCCAAAGCCTTCATCTCAACTCAATATACGTTATCCTTCAAGGTTGAGGAAAGAGAAATTGAAGAACAAGGATGATATTCAGGTTTCTAACTTTCTCAAAATGTTTAAACAACTGAATTTCAATATCTCCTTTGCTGAGGCTCTCGCTCATATGCCAAAATATGCTAAAATGTTTAAAGATCTTCTTAGTGATAAGGAGAAACTCCTCGATATTGCTCAAACCCAACTTAATGAGAATTGCTCCGCAGTACTCTTAAAGAAATTACCAACCAAACATGGTGATCCGGGTCGTTTCTTGATTCCTTGCAATTTCCCTAGGGTAGAGAATTGTATGGCCCTAGCCGATCTAGGTGCTTGTATCAACTTAATGCCATTAAGTGTGTGGAAACAATTATCTCTACCCGAGCTAGTCCCCACACGAATGACTTTGGAATTAGCGAACCGTACGGTTGCTTATCCAGTGGGGATAGCCGAATACGTCTTCGTTGGTGTCGACAAATTCACCTTTCCGACGGATTTTGTTGTCGTTGATTACGAGATGGACCCCCATGTTCCATTAATCGTTGGACGTCCATTCTTGAGGACCGGTCGCACTCTCATTGATGTAGCCGCGGGCGAATTAATCATGAGAGTTGGTGACGATAAAATCGTCTTCAACATGGGTAACCTTTCTAAGCAGCCTTCTAAAAACGAGAGGGTTAATTTCATTGATGTTCTTGATGAGGCTTGTGAAGAACATTTCAAAGACGCTTGAAATGTGGTATAATGCAAGTTCGTTTTCTCAGTTCTTAACCAATAGAAAGTCCAATCAATATCAGATTTATAATTGTTCTTGGTTGTTCAAGCTTGCTTGGTAATCTATTGCTAATTCAAACAACACTATTTAAAAATGAAAAATATAAACCTACTTATATGTAAAACAGATTGCAATTACCATGTTTTTATTCAATTAAGGACAAGGAACTAGTAAGCAAAGCACAAGTAACCAACTAACAAATTTAACAAGAAAATGTAACTAATTCAACAATCTAACAAATTTACCAAATTTAACAAACTTTTAACCAACTAGAAAGTGTAACAAATTCCAACAAAATTTCAACTACTTATTTTTAACCAAATCTAACAAACTTTTTATAAAATTCCTAACTAACTTTTTAACAACTAATTTTTATAGAAGTAAATTCCAAATTTAACAAAGTCTAATTTTATAAAAGTAAAAATGAATTTTTATAAAATCTAAATTCCAAAATAACTACAAATTTTATAAAACTGAAATTCCTAAAATCCTACTTTTTGAAATCTGCCACATGCACTCATCCTCATTAAAGAAGCCCAAAAGTCTAAATAAGCCCAGTTGGATCAGTCTTATACTCAATCAAATAAGACTGTTACTTTTAACCACTTAGACCAAAACAAATCGGACTGACATTGTTACCACTACAGTTATAGCTAAATCAACATATTTCACAACTAACAGATTAATACAATTGCAATCAGTAACCCAATATATTAAGCTAAGATATTCGTAAAAATTAACATGAGCTTAACCATTACATCCGTCGTTTAGACCGTTGTTGGCGAAGCTTAGCGCTGAGCTAGCTTTAAACGAAAACCAAACACCAAAAATCTTGATGCGATATCAAAATCTGCTGAAATGAACTCGAACTTGAATCAAAACAAAGCCGATATCAACATCGTCTTCTCGAACTAATATCGAACTGATCTACTGCTACGTTTCTTCTACTACTTGATTCTTTAATACTTGTCGTGTTCCTTCCGACGATAATCCAGTGATGTCGAAACGAGCTAGCGAACGAAACTGATTACTAAATTCGCCAAAACTATACTCATCTTTACTCAACAACTTTATTCCAAAACTGAAAATCAAGTCTGTAGCAATTCGAACAGCAACCTTCTCGAAAATAGAACAAACTGCAGCTACAGGAACTGAACCTAACTACTAACTGATCTTTTCAACGAACTAAACTGATTCATCACTCAACCGAAACTCAACTTCACAAGTTTAACTAACCTACATATCCTCATCTCATCATCAGAAGTCTAGTCAAACAGTGGAAAATTCATCTAATAATTCGAATCAAAATAGCACTTCACTTCGCCATAACAGACATCAGAACGACTCATATAACATCACGGATAACAGCCAGGTTCATCACTAGGACAGGAAATGAAGCAATATGCAGAACTTGAAAAGAATTAAGAAGGATTTGAGATGAAAACTGAATTCGCATTAATGAAGGAATTTGTTATAAACGGTTATGTCTAACCGAATCTCTCTAACAAACTAACTGCTACAAGTGTACGTGAAAACTGTGTGTGTAGATACACACAGTTATAACGAGAGAAAAGTGAAGTAACCTATCTACTATGTGTGTGTGAAATTCATACTCAAGTCTACGTACAAATGAAAGAACATGCAGATATATATAGGCTAAGATAATGAGCAGGGGTAAAATTGATGAGCTGCTGTGTCCAATGGGAGCTCGCCACGTGTCATGTGATGGTAGGAGTATTACAAGTTTGATCCGGATTAAAGTGTTCTATAAATGTGATTGGATGAGTGGATGTTTAAATTGGGATTCGGTGGAGTTTATTACAGGGAAAGTGGGATATGTGGGGCTCGGTTAATAAATGGGAAGTACTAATGCTGAAGTATTCGTCTATTGCTATCTTGATGAAGCTATGATTGCCATTTGTGGTGTTAATGGGATTCAATATAATGCGTAATAAATGGCTGATGGATCCTCGGTCCATTGACTTATTAATTCCAATTAATTGCTGGTGGAATGTTGATCATTAACTGCTCCAATTGATTGATCCACCATAACTGCCTTTGATTGTTTGATCCGTGTGACATGTTTTCTGGACTTCTCATTGGCTAATAACAAAAGTCTTGGATCATTAACTTTGAGTAATGGCAGAAATGCCCCTTAAATTTGGCAGTTTTGTTGATTCTTGTTAATGCTTTTAAAAACTTGTCTTCTACAGCCCTTCGTCTTCATGAATAAGCATATTTAGTCCTTCCACTTGCATTTTTGAACATTTAAACCCTTTGACTTTGTTGACTTCATTATTGACCATGTTTAACTTTGATCTTGACTATGGCAAATGTGCACTTTTGGTCCTTCATCTTCGAAATGTTGTCAAGATAGGTCCTTGTTCTTCAAAGTCTTGTCACTCCTGATCCTTCTTTGTCTTTTTCATCCATTTGAGCTTGATTTTTCCTTGTTTGCTTGAAAATGTATCCTTTTACCTACACAAGTGTACACAAACACAAACATACCACATAATACTGTTTTTTGCAAGATAAATCGGTATTTTGCTTCATGTTTTAGGGTTATTTGTTGATAAAAGGATATGAGTTTAAGCTCATATCAAATTCCCCTACACTTGAGCATTGTCATGTCCTCATGCAATATTATATTTCAAGGCTCAAAATTTACATTTCTCTCATAATTAATCCACCTTGGCCATATGAGATGCATCTACGCTACTCTAAACTAAATGATGCATGATTTTAACTTTTAATAATGCAATGAATCAAAATACAATTCTATCTATATCTTTTTGATATTTTCTTGAAATGGTTTTGATGGAAATAACTCATAAAGAACTCAATGACTTGGATTAGGGCTTGGGTACCATGGACATTTATCACCCTCAAGTTTCACTTTCCCCATACCAAGCTTAAAAATGGGATCATTGCATTCACAAGTAAAAAGTGCATCAACTTATTCATGACAATTAAATGTGGAACCGGTTATTATTTGAGAAAATTGCTTGGAGGCAAATTTGTCATTTACCAAGCGTGAAATATAAGAAGTGTAAAATCCAAAAATAAGGAAGCACGGTTTTAATCCTAAGTAATCCTCTCATCCATTACTTGAAAAACCGCTCACAATTAATATAAGTCCGTATTAAGAGTAATAAGTCATTCGCCTTATGTGTAAAATCCTCATGTCATGCTTTCATAAGTAGCTACACACTCGCTAAGGAAAGAAAAATAAAACTCACGCAATAATTTACATCCGCATCTTTTTGAGATTTTGGATCTTCAACCCCGCAACCCGTCAAGGTAATATTGGATTGGAGCAATCTATTGAATCCCCGCAACCCGTCAAGGTAATATTGGAACTCAATAGTCACTATAATTAACACCACACTGCCCCTCTTGGGAGTCTTGCATTATTTTTTATTTTTTTTCTTTTTTTTCTAGCCACTCATTTTTTTTTATAAGCCGCTCTTATTTTTCTTTATTCCTCACCAAGAAATTTGCAAAGAAGAAAAGGAAAAACACCCGCTAAATATGGAGCATGACATAAGTCTAGTACACATAAAACGTGCTAACTTAGAATCTTAAGACGTACTCATATCAACCATAAATGATTAGCCAAAAATGCATAAGAGATTACGAACCAATTAAAACCGTACTTGATTATTTATTAACGTTTATATACAAGCGAAGAAAATAGAGGTCAAGAAGAGAAGGGTTTAGCCACAAGTAATTGCCATGAAGTCTATCTAGCCCTTTTACACTTGCTTCAACTCTATCATTTCCCATTCTCCACAAATTTAAAATTTCAAAGAATGAAATTGGTGGAAGCTTAGCCTAATAGACCAATGAAGGACTACATGGTTAAGGATACTAGCTAGAGAATGCTAAAATAAGCAAACTCGGGTTGAGTCAAAATATCCATGGCGGGCCTAATATGTCAAAGAAGTCTAAATTTGTTAAAACCATGTTTTATTATATTTTTCTCTTTTTATATATTTTGGATGAAAAATAAAAGAAAGAAATATATACAATACAAATGTGTTATGCAAATGAAAAATGATTGATGCAAAAATTATGAATGCATATTTTTGGTGGCCAAAGTAGATCAAAAATTCGAAAAATGTTGAAAAATCAATTTTCCTGTTATCATGCAAGACAATGACAAGTTCTAGGTAAGGTCACTTCGATAGAAGACCCCCCTACACTTAAGCTAAACATTGTCCTCAATGTTTAAGAGCATGGAAGTATAAAAACTTCCCCTACACTTATGACAATGAATAGACTTTGCTTAACCCAAGTTAAGGAAAGGACTACTATTAGTGAAATCATGTTTAAGCACAAGGTGTCAATGAAAAATCACTAAAGTAACGAAGTGAACCGGATACAAGGGCCTCCTCCATAAGCTCCAAAGCATGAGATGAGTGAGCAACCCTACAAACAATCAAGAAGACAAAGGAAGGTCTCCCCTACACTTATCTCCAAATCTATGCCTTTATTTGTAACCTACAACACTCTAAACCTAGTTATACGATGCTTGAGTTAATGAGTCTCTAGCTCGACTCGTCCTACACTTAAAAGTGTCTAAAACCTATCATGGAGAAGAAAATGTTTGCCTTTGTAAGAAAAATCTCCATGATGAGGTAAAACAAGTGTTCATTTACCAAAACTCCATAAATATCCACCAGGATCAAATACATAATTACCCTCCCACTTATAACACAATTCAACAACTAGCTTCCCAAGCAATGGTGAAAAGAATGAGGTGTAATTCTCTAAAATGATTTCCCATATGTTCTTCCCAAGGTGATAGGGTAAAGCTCTCAAATCTTTCACAAGGTTTCCTTTTATTGCATCAGGTGGATACTGAGATGGTTTAGCAAGCTCTATGCCAGGATCAAAAATCCGTTCCTTGATGGGAAAACAACAAGTGTTGGTTGCCTTAGAAGATTCTCCTTTGTAGTTCACATGGTGAGAGAAAGGTTGTGAAGGCATGGGTAACAACAAGCTCTTGGAAGGAACCATCATGACTTGTTTTCCTTTATCACTTTGAAAGGTTGAGATGGGCAAGGAAAAGGATAAAGGATCTTCATGCAATAGAGATTCTAAATAGAGTATGTCCCCCTCCTCATCAAAATATCCAAGAGTATACTCAAAAGGTATATCCACCTCTAAAAACTCATCAATCTCATCAATGATAGAATCCTCCTCATCACCATAAACATCATAGATAGGTCTATCAAAGATTGGTGATTCCTCAAAACCCAAAGAAGTATGATCATCAACAAATGGAGAGTCACAAGTAAAAATCTCATCATCACTATAGTCATCATATATTGGTGTATCACAAAGAAGAGATTCTTCATCACTAAAATCCGCATGAATATCATCATTATCATGGAAAAGTGGATTGTCATATGGGGTTTCACCAAGGTTTAGCTCTTGAGGTTCATAAAAATCCAAGGATGAAGTAATAGAAGCTATGGTCTCAACATATGGAGGATCATAATTACCACTTGTGTAAGCTTCATGAAAATATTCACCACAAACTTCATCAAGGATATCAACTTGATTTACCTCCTTATCAATAACATCAATATGCTTCACGGTCTCGTGTTCATTGGATTTCTTAGACAACTTCCCCGTGTTAAACACAACTCTTTCATCTCCTACCCGCATTATGAGTTCACCTTCCGCCACATCTATTAGAGTTCGACCGGTTCTCAAAAATGGCCTACCAACAATCAAAGGAACTCTCGGATCCATATCATAGTCAACTACCACAAAATCCGCGGGAAAAGTAAATCTATCAACCCCAACAAAAACATCCTCCGCAATTCCCACCGGATAAGCTATAGTACGGTTGGCCAACTCAAGAGTCATCTTAGTAGGAGTGAGCTCGGGAAGTGAAAGTCTCTTCCAAACCGATAATGGCATAAGATTTATGCTTGCTCCTAAATCCGCTAAAGCCATACAATTTTCCACCCCTGGGAAATTGCAAGGAATCAAAAACCTCCCAGGATCTCCAAGCTTAGTAGGCAACTTCTTAAGCAAAACCGCGGAGCAATTTTCATTCAATGAAGCATTAGGCAAATCCACCAATCTTTCCTTGTTAGAAAGCAAGTCCTTAATCATCTTAGCAAACTTAGGCATATTGGCTAAGGCTTCCGCAAAGGAGATATTGATGTTAAGTTGCTTGAACATCCTCAAAAAGTTAGAAACTTGGATATCATCCTTGTTCTTAAGCTTTTCTTTTCTCAATCTTGAGGGATAAGGAAGACTTGGTTTTGGTTGTGGTTGAGGTGTGGATGAAGGATTTTCCTTATTGAGTGTTTCATGAATAGGCTTTGAAATTGGAGAAATGGGAGCATTTTGAGGTGGTGAAGTAGAGGTAGAAGGCTTGTCACAAGTAGGAGCACAAGTGGGTTGAACAATAGTAGGTTTAGGAGGTGAAGGATCCTTTGTTGTTGTTCCACTCCTTGTTGTAATAGCATTGACATTGGCCCTAGGGTTTGTTTGTGTGTTAGAAGGTAAAGCCCCTTGTGGTCTTTGAGTTACCGCCACTAAAACCCTATTGATTTGTTCCTCCATTGTACGTTTCATTTGGTCATTCATTCTCTTCTCAATTTCACGCATTTTCTTGTCAACATACTCTTGAGTCTCTTGCATCCCATATCCTTGAGTTGGATTTTGAGGGTAAGCTTGATTTGGTATTGGAGCATATGCTTGATTGGGGATAAATGGAAGTGGTTGATTAAATCCTTGTTGTGGTGGATAAAAGGTATTTGCTTGGGGTTGAAATTGATTGGGTGCCTTGTAGTTATTTCCTTGGTATGGTGGTCTTTGCCCTTGATTCCTTGGTAAAATTTGAGGAGTATTTTGTGGAATTTGGGTGGGTGGTTGGGGTGGGAAGCCGGGTGGAGTAAGGTAATTTTGGGATTTGTAAGAAAGGTTATTTGGATTGATGTTAGGCTTGAAGTGTTCACGATGTTCCTCTTGATAAGCATAGCATTCCCCTTGATACCCTTGCACCTTATCACATTGTTCATAAGAGTGGGGGCCTCCACAAGTAACACAAGAAATGGTGATGGCATTCACATTATTTGAGGAATTGTTCAATGTCATGCTCTTAAAATCTTGAATCATGCCTTGAGTCATTTCTTGTCCTTGTTTGACTGTTTGAAGGATCTCTTGAAGAATTTGGAGTTCACAAGGTGTTTGAGAAGTGTTTTGGATAACATGAACTCTTTCTTCAAATGGATCGTTTGTTTGAACCATTGCCTTAGTCTCAATAATGTTTAAAGCCTCATGGTATGTCTTGAAATGAATACTCCCTCCCGCGGAAGCATTTAGTGAATCTTGGTGGTGAGGTTTAAGGCCATTGTAGAAGGTATTGATTTGGCCTAGATCATCCATTCCATGGTTAGGGCATCGCCTCAACAACTCACTATACTCTTCCCAAGCATCACCAAAGGATTGACTAGGTTTTTGTGTAAAGCCCATAATCAAATTCCTCAAAGCCATAGTCTTTTGTGGAGGAAAGAATTTTTTCAAAAACTTAGTGGTAAAATCATCCCATGTGGTGATACTATCGGGTGGTTGGGTGTCTAACCAATGCTTAGCACTCCCATCTAAGGAATATGACACTAACATCAATCTAATGACCTCAGGTGGAACCCCATTATGCTTAATGGTGTTGCAAAGTGAAAGGAATCTCTTAAGGTGAGCATGAGGATCCTCATTTTGTTTTCCCAAGAAAGGTGATAAAGCAACCATATTGATCATAGATGTATGTAGCTCAAATGTGTTAGCGGGAAAGTCGGGAATCTTAATGGCACTAACATATCCATGAACGTTGGATTGCATACGTTCATACAAAGTACGATTATCAATAGCCATGGCTTCTTGTGGTGGTGACAAAGCACGATTCTCGTGATCGGCTTGGTGGACGGTGGTGGTCTTACCCTTTCTCTTTTTCTTCCTTTTCGGAGGAAGAGGTTGTACACCAATCGGTATTTGTGCACGCCCGCGAGTGAGCATGCAACTCAATACGAGGAATGAGAGAGAAGCTCTCGTGCGACTTTGAAAAGAATAAGATTATCCTCTTCGAGTTTCGATATCAAATATCCACAAGAAAATAACAATATATGTAATACTACTTTGGGTGCAAGACCCTCAATGAAGCTTTCCTTCTTAGAATACTCCCAAGTGAACGGGGGGTTAGGTGGCGCGAAGCACTTAAGTACCTATTGACCCTTAGATGGCATTTTATAGCACATCGCCTTTCTATTCACTTAAATGTTCGTATTCTTCGAATTATTGCTTATTGAGAGTATTTATCTATTCTTGCTTTATTTTGTTTGATCGATACGCGTGTCAAGGACCGGAACGCCCCTCAACACGGTGTATTGCCTCGGCAATACTTATGGAAGATATGTAGATTGATTGTTCTTATACGTATACGTATTTACTTATAATAATATATGGAAAATATTTTTGTATTTATGAGTTTTTTTTAATGGAAAATACTATATGTACATAAAAACCGAGAGAATCCAATAATATATATTTTTGGGTGCAATCTATTAGGAAAAAGATTGCTTTTTGGATGTTTTAATTTTTTTTGGTCAATTCTTTAGGAAAAGAATTGTTTTGTTAATTTTTTAGTTTTTATATATTTTTATATTTTTGATTTTTTATTTGTTTTTGATTTATGATACGTAAAAATAACGTTCACCAAATGAACGGATCCCAAAAGCCAATGAAAACCGTCAATCGATAGTCTCTCGTGTAGTCAAAGAACCGGCAGCGGCGCCATTTGAAATGTGGTATAATGCAAGTTCGTTTTCTCAGTTCTTAACCAATAGAAAGTCCAATCAATATCAGATTTATAATTGTTCTTGGTTGTTCAAGCTTGCTTGGTAATCTATTGCTAATTCAAACAACACTATTTAAAAATGAAAAATATAAACCTACTTATATGTAAAACAGATTGCAATTACCATGTTTTTATTCAATTAAGGACAAGGAACTAGTAAGCAAAGCACAAGTAACCAACTAACAAATTTAACAAGAAAATGTAACTAATTCAACAATCTAACAAATTTACCAAATTTAACAAACTTTTAACCAACTAGAAAGTGTAACAAATTCCAACAAAATTTCAACTACTTATTTTTAACCAAATCTAACAAACTTTTTATAAAATTCCTAACTAACTTTTTAACAACTAATTTTTATAGAAGTAAATTCCAAATTTAACAAAGTCTAATTTTATAAAAGTAAAAATGAATTTTTATAAAATCTAAATTCCAAAATAACTACAAATTTTATAAAACTGAAATTCCTAAAATCCTACTTTTTGAAATCTGCCACATGCACTCATCCTCATTAAAGAAGCCCAAAAGTCTAAATAAGCCCAGTTGGATCAGTCTTATACTCAATCAAATAAGACTGTTACTTTTAACCACTTAGACTAAAACAAATCGGACTGACATTGTTACCACTACAGTTATAGCTAAATCAACATATTTCACAACTAACAGATTAATACAATTGCAATCAGTAACCCAATATATTAAGCTAAGATATTCGTAAAAATTAACATGAGCTTAACCATTACATCCGTCGTTTAGACCGTTGTTGGCGAAGCTTAGCGCTGAGCTAGCTTTAAACGAAAACCAAACACCAAAAATCTTGATGCGATATCAAAATCTGCTGAAATGAACTCGAACTTGAATCAAAACAAAGCCGATATCAACATCGTCTTCTCGAACTAATATCGAACTGATCTACTGCTACGTTTCTTCTACTACTTGATTCTTTACTACTTGTCGTGTTCCTTCCGACGATAATCCAGTGATGTCGAAACGAGCTAGCGAACGAAACTGATTACTAAATTCGCCAAAACTATACTCATCTTTACTCAACAACTTTATTCCAAAACTGAAAATCAAGTCTGTAGCAATTCGAACAGCAACCTTCTCGAAAATAGAACAAACTGCAGCTACAGGAACTGAACCTAACTACTAACTGATCTTTTCAACGAACTAAACTGATTCATCACTCAACCGAAACTCAACTTCACAAGTTTAACTAACCTACATATCCTCAACTCATCATCAGAAGTCTAGTCAAACAGTGGAAAATTCATCTAATAATTCGAATCAAAATAGCACTTCACTTCGCCATAACAGACATCAGAACGACTCATATAACATCACGGATAACAGCCAGGTTCATCACTAGGACAGGAAATGAAGCAATATGCAGAACTTGAAAAGAATTAAGAAGGATTTGAGATGAAAACTGAATTCGCATTAATGAAGGAATTTGTTATAAACGGTTATGTCTAACCGAATCTCTCTAACAAACTAACTGCTACAAGTGTACATGAAAACTGTGTGTGTAGATACACACAGTTATAACGAGAGAAAAGTGAAGTAACCTATCTACTATGTGTGTGTGAAATTCACACTCAAGTCTACGTACAAATGAAAGAACATGCAGATATATATAGGCTAAGATAATGAGCAGGGGTAAAATTGATGAGCTGCTGTGTCCAATGGGAGCTCGCCACGTGTCATGTGATGGTAGGAGTATTACAAGTTTGATCCGGATTAAAGTGTTCTATAAATGTGATTGGATGAGTGGATGTTTAAATTGGGATTCGGTGGAGTTTATTACAGGGAAAGTGGGATATGTGGGGCTCGGTTAATAAATGGGAAGTATTAATGCTGAAGTATTCGTCTATTGCTATCTTGATGAAGCTATGATTGCCATTTGTGGTGTTAATGGGATTCAATATAATGCGTAATAAATAGCTGATGGATCCTCGGTCCATTGACTTATTAATTCCAATTAATTGCTGGTGGAATGTTGATCATTAACTGCTCCAATTGATTGATCCACCATAACTGCCTTTGATTGTTTGATCCGTGTGACATGTTTTCTGGACTTCTCATTGGCTAATAACAAAAGTCTTGGATCATTAACTTTGAGTAATGGCAGAAATGCCCCTTAAATTTGGCAGTTTTGTTGATTCTTGTTAATGCTTTTAAAAACTTGTCTTCTACAGCCCTTCCTCTTCATGAATAAGCATATTTAGTCCTTCCACTTGCATTTTTGAACATTTAAACCCTTTGACTTTGTTGACTTCATTATTGACCATGTTTAACTTTGATCTTGACTATGGCAAATGTGCACTTTTGGTCCTTCATCTTCGAAATGTTGTCAAGATAGGTCCTTGTTCTTCAAAGTCTTGTCACTCCTGATCCTTCTTTGTCTTTTTCATCCATTTGAGCTTGATTTTTCCTTGTTTGCTTGAAAATGTATCCTTTTACCTACACAAGTGTACACAAACACAAACATACCACATAATACTGTTTTTTGCAAGATAAATCGGTATTTTGCTTCATGTTTTAGGGTTATTTGTTGATAAAAGGATATGAGTTTAAGCTCATATCAACGCTTGTAAAAGTGGTTCTTCTTCTCTACCCATTGTTGAGACTGTTGCCTCTATTGCTCCATCACTAACTCCATTTGGAGAAAGTGACTTCATTTTGAAAGAATTTGAAGCAAGTTTGGAAGATGTGGACTTGCAATATGACGATTCTCCCTCCAATTGGGATGAAGACATTCGTACTATTGAGAAACTTCTCAATGAGGACCATATTTCTCCACGATCTCCTAAGGATATCTCTATCGATGTGCCGAATTTGACTACGCCTTCCATCGAAAATCCTCCGGATTTAGAGCTTAAGGATCTGCCGTCTCATCTCGAGTACGTTTTCCTTGAATACAATAAGAAGTCACCCGTCATCATTGAAAATGACTTGAAAGAAGAAGAAAAATCCCGACTTATCGCCGTGCTGAAGAAACATAAAAAAGCGCTTGCATGGAAAATCTCCGATATTCTTGGGATTGATCCTCACTTTTGCACACATAAAATTATCATGGAGGACGACTTTAAACCCACTATTCAAAGCCAAAGAAGGGTGAATCCCAAGATCCATGACGTTATCAAAAAAGAGGTTATCAAACTTCTTGATGCGGGAATGATCTACCCTATCTCCGATTCACCATGGGTTTGTCCCGTCCATTGTGTGCCTAAGAAAGGCGGAATCACCGTTGTGCCTAATGAAAACAATGAGTTGATTCCTACTCGTCTCGTTACAGGGTGGAGAGTTTGTATAGACTATCGCAAACTCAATGATGCTACGAGAAAGGATCATTTTCCCCTTCCTTTCATGGACCAAATGCTTGAACGTCTAGCGGGTAATGACTATTACTGATTTTTAGACGGTTTCTCCGGGTATTTTCAATTCCCATCGATCCCAAAGATCAAGAGAAAACCACATTCACTTGTCCTTATGGAAAATTTGCTTATAAAAGAATGCATTTCGGCTTATGCAATGCTCCTGGGACATTCCAAAGGTGTATGATGGCTATATTCCATGACATGGTTGAAGAAACTATGGAAGTCTTCATGGATGATTTCTCGGTTTATGGTGATTCTTTCTCTCATTGACTTGCCAATTTGGAACGCATGCTTAAGCGGTGTGAAGACACTCGCCTTGTTCTAAATTGGGAAAAATGCCATTTCATGGTAAAAGAAGGCATTGTGCTTGGATATAAAATCTCAAAACCGGTCTAGAAGTGGACCGTGCTAAAGTGGATGTCAAAGCCAAATTACCTCCACCTTCAACGGTGAAGGGTGTGAGAAGTTTCCTTGGTCATGCGGGCTTCTATCGTCGATTCATTCAAGATTTTTCTAAAATCTCTCGCCCGATGACCCACCTCTTGGAAAAAGATACTCCTTTTATCTTTTCTAAAGAGTGTCTTGAATCCTTCAATCTTCTTAAGGACAAGCTAACTAAGGCACCGGTCTTGGTTACCCCTAATTGGGAGCTACCTTTTGAATTGATGTGTAATGCTAGCGACTTTTCTATTGGAGCGTTTTTGGGCCAACAAGTGAACAAACACTTCCAACCTATCCATTACGCTAGCAAGATAATGACGGGGGCTCAATTGCATTATACCACTACCGAAAAAGAGCTTTTAGCTGTAGTGTATGCTTTTGAAAAATTCCGCCCCTATCTTGTCCTTTCTACCACCATCGTGTATATCGATCATTCCGCGTTAAAGTACTTGTTGACTAAACAAGATTCTAAGCCAATACTTCTTCGCTGGGTTTTGCTCCTTCAAGAATTCAACATTGAAATCCATGACAAGAAGGGAGCCGAAAACCTAGCTGCGGATCATCTAAGTAGACTTGAGGATCCTTATCGAGGGGATCATCCGAATCAAGAGATCAGTGACTCTTTTCCCCTTGAAGCATTAATGTCTATCAATCCAAATCTTGATGGCACCCCGTGGTTTGCGGACATTGCAAACTACTTAGCGGGTGAAATTCTCAAGGAAGGGTTAACATCCCAACAAAAGAAAAAGTTCTTTAAAGATATTGACCATTATTTCTGGGACGACCCTTACCTCTTCAAACAATGTACGGATCTTGTCATTCGTCGATGTGTTGATGGGCCGACAGCGGTACAAATCCTTGACGTTTGCCATAAAGGACCCACCGGTGGTCACTTTGGTCCAAATTACACCGCGAAGAAAGTATTCGACTCTGGATTTTATTGGCCCACCATTTATCATGACGCTCATGAAATGGTTAAACATTGTGATGCTTGCCAAAGACAAGGCAAGATCACACATAAAGATGAGATGCCTCAAAATTTCATACAAGAATCTGAAATCTTTGATGTATGGGGTATCGACTTTATGGGGCCATTTCCATCATCTAAAGGGCACAAGTACATCCTCGTAGCCGTTGACTACGTTTCCAAATGGGTTGAAGCTAAGGCTCTTCCTACGAACGATGCGAGGGTGGTTGTGAACTTTTTGAAACAGCTCTTTGCTCGATTTGGTGTTCCTCGTGCTATAATCAGTGACTGCGGGACTCATTTTTGCAATGATCAATTTGCTAGAGTCATGGCTAAGTACGGTGTCAATCATCGTCTTTCCACCTCTTATCATCCCCAAACTAATGGTCAAGCCGAGATATCTAACCGCGGATTGAAGCGAATTCTGGAGCGTACTGTGGGAGAGCATCGTGCCTCGTGGGCCGATAAGTTAGATGATGCTTTGTGGGCTTTCCGTACCGCTTATAAGACCCCGATTGGTTATACACCTTATCGTCTTGTGTACGGGAAAGCATGCCACCTCCCATTCGAGCTGGAACATAAGGCATACTGGGCCTTGAAGTGGGCTAACTTCGATATCAACAAAGCCAGCGATCTTCGGAAGATTCAACTCAATGAGCTAAATGAACTAAGGAATGAAGCTTATGAGAACTCGTTGATCTACAAGGAGAAGACCAAGATCATCCATGATGCAAGGATTAAGAATCGAGAGTTCCACGTTGGTGATCAAGTCTTTCTTTTTAACTCTCGGTTGAAGATCTTCTCGGGCAAGTTGAAGAGCCGTTAGTCTGGTCCATTCACCGTCGCCAAATTCTTCCCATATGGCACCATTGAGCTTTCTCAGCCGAATGGGCCCAATTTCAAGGTGAATGGCCAGCGCGTGAAGTTGTACTTTGGTGAGGACATCTCTCACGAGATGATTCCATCCCTCACCATGTTTCCCTTGAATTAAGTTCTGGGTCGAGTCAGGCTCGTGACTCGGTTAACAAAAACAAGCGCTTCTTGGGAGGCAACCCGTGATCTATCCTTTACCGTTTTCATAATAAGTGTAGGGAGAGCCCCGTATGTGTTTGTTGTCTTGTTTCTTATTATGTGCAGGGATTAAAGATTCAAAGATCCATCGATGACTTTTGACGACCGTGATCCTGTCTTCCCGTCTTCCCGGTTCTATCCTAAACTGTCGTGATTCAATATTTCATATCTTATATGTTCACATTGAAATCACTATAGTTGTCCTTCCCTTAGCAAGCTTTAAACAAAGTGCACAATGTCATAAGTGTAGGGGATTTTACTCCCACATGCTTAAACATTGAGGACAATGTTTATATCAAGTGTAGGGGGGTCTTCTATCGAAGTAAGTGGGCTTTTCCATGAATTTGTCCTCATTTTAACCGGAAAATCTAATTTTTCAACATTTTTCAAAATTTTTAATCTATTTTGGCCTTGTAGTTTTTCCTTTGTTAGCGTTATTTACTTCCCTTGCTAAAATAAAGTTTAATAAAGTGGTTTTAAATTTTTCAAAGTCGTGAATATTTTGACTCAACCCGAGTTTACTTATCTAAGTTTACTCTAGCTAGTATCCTTAACGTGTTTAAGTCAAGTTTTGCTAGGCTTTTATATAGGGAACTTTAAAACGCGAAAGTCTTAACTCTCACGGGTTAAGAACAAGAACTTTTCGCAAGTTCCTATAATTGATCCTAGAGAGTCGTTTATCAAGGGAACTTTAAAATGCGAATTCTAAACTTGAAAAAGTCTAAGAGTTTGCAAGATCCTATAGATGACTCGAAAACCCAAAACTTTTATTTAATTGGCTAAGCATCCACGAGTCTCATTCCTTGAGATTTTAAATTGTGGAGAACGAGAGATGATAGAGTCAAATATAAGTTTTGTATTCTTTCGTGAATTTATGTGAGTTGATTATAAGCTTTTTCTCCCATCGCTTGCTAATAAATTTATCTGCAATAAATAAGGTTGTACGATTTGAAAAGTTACTTAGCTTCTAGCACAAGATCGTTTAAAAGTTGCTCAGTATTAGTTAGAGTTCATAGCCAAGGCATAACTTATTGAAGCGGGATGCGAAGATTGGCGAGTCCGAAAAGGCGCTAACAAGGCATGAGGGCTACATTTTGTTGCTAAAGATCCAAAAGTGATGTGAAGAATCATTTATCAAAAATCAATATGAAGGATCGAGACACACGACCAAAAGCAAAAACTCCCCTAAAGATCATGGAGAAGTCTATCCGAAAAGACCCTAGCAAGGTATGAGGATAAATAGATCCAAGTCCTAAAAGGAGGCGGATCGTTGTATATCAAAGTCCAAAATAAAGATTGGAGAAAAATGAAGAAGTCGTGGTCCAAATATGAAGAATCTCTCGAAAACTTCAAGTGAAGAAATTTCTATTATGAAGAGAAGACCATAATTTCAAGAACGTATCTCAAGATTTGAAGTATGAAGTCGCTGCCAAATATCGGTCCGAGAAAGGTCTCAAATCGTGAAGCAAGTTATGCCAAGATATGAACTTTATGAGGTCCCGAGAAGCAATTTTAAAAGATTTTATCCTTTAGCTAACTATTGATTAAATCGTCCCACTTTATTTTTAGCCTAAATAACTATCGAAATAAGTCAAACAATGCATCCTCGTGATCATTTAAGACAATATTAAAATATAAGAGATACACCTAGGAATAAGGGAGTCTAAGTGAATAATTAGGCCACATGAGTTCGTGTTAGTTTGCTAACTTATAATAACAATGATCTCGTTTTTAAGCTTGGTATGGGGAACGTGAAACTTGAGAATGATGAACATTCATGACAACCAAAAACCCAATGTAAGTCTTTGATTTCGTACTTGTTTTGTTCTTATAGTTTCATTAGTGTTTAGCATTTAATAAAGGCCAAGATGGGTTATCTATGATGAAAAGTGTAAACCGTGCTTTGAAATTAATACATTGCATGAGGGCATTGCAATGGTCAAGTGTAGGGGATTTAATAAGTGTGAAAACACTTATCCTTTTACCACTTATTTCTAATAATAACAAGACCAAAACGTGTATTTTATATCATAAAAGTCAGAATTATGCGTGGTTTGTGTTTTTATTGTGTTTTAGGACCAAAAGATGCAAAAGGAAGAAAACATGGGCTATCACGGGCTTTTATCGAAGAAAAAGACTAAAGACGAAGTCGAAAGATCGAGAATGCAAAAAGAATGGAAGTCCAAGGCCTATTCTGAAGATTTATCGAAGAAAAAAGTCTAAAGACGGAAGTTTAATGAAGTCGAAGAACTCAAGTCTAATTATAGACGAAAATATTAAGACAAGTTCAACTTATATCGACAAATCCCGAGACGACGTCGAGAAAGACAAAGATTAAATCGAGTCGAGACGAGAAGAAAGAAAGAAGAAAGTTTAAGCACTTAATCTCCCCACCTCCTATAAATACCCTCCTAATGTGTCATTAGGAGGGTGGTTAGTTTTTAGTTTTTAATAGTATAGTTAATTTTCAAGTGTGTTTTTAATTCTCTCTACATTTCCTTTCAAACTTATTAATCTTTACATTAATCTTGTAATCTTTTGATATTAATCTTTAATCAATCAAGCTTATTTCCTTAATTCTCATTCTACCTTTCTAATCTTTTACTTAATCTTGATAATCATGTAGTTTTATCTTAATCTTGTTGATGATTTGATTTTGTAGTTATTTGGTTGTGCTTATTAAATTGGTGATTTTATGAAGTTTTTAGATCATAGTGCTTATTCTCTTATTTTTTGTGATTAATAGTTCTTAAAAATTAGTAGCTTTTGATAAGTTTAAGTTTTTATAAAAAGTGCTTTTTGATTTATAGCTTATTTTATGTTTAAAAGTTTTTATATTTTAGCTTATTCTCCTTTTTCTAAAAACAATTTGGTTTAGCTTTTAGTAAAGTGCTTATTGATTTTTGGCTTATATTTGCTTTTTGCTAAGTTTGTGTTCCGAAATCTGTCAAAACCCCTCTATTCCGAATAGTCAACATTCCCCATTATTCCGGATAAATTGCTAGAAAGTATTCCGGATAAGCTGTTAGAACATTATTCCGGATAAGACAAAGTTTAGGAATTCGAATAAGCTGCACAACAAAATTATTCCGGATAAGGTCTCGTGGAGTATTCCGGATAATTACTTAACCTAGAATTCCGGATAAGAAGACGGACATATTCAGGATAAGCGACTTGATTTATTCCGGATAAAGCTCGGAAGTTTATTCCGGATAAGGATAGTTTGGTGGATTCTGGATAGCACACCAAAGATTAATCCGGATAAGAGTCCGGAATTTATTTCGGATAGTGTCTATTTGAAAAGATTCCGGATAAGGTTTCGAAGTCACGTTATTCCGGACAAGCTGTTTAATTTTATTCCGGATAACTTCAAGTACAAACATCCCAGATAAGCTGCATTTCATTTTCCCGGATAAGCGACAGTTCTTCATTCCGGATAACATTCCGGATAATATTCCGGATAATATTAAGTATTTCCAATTTTTAAATTTTAATTTTTCCCGCCTTTTTATTTAGAATTATTCTAACTTGTCTTGTCTTAGTTTAATATTTGAAATTTAAATTTTTATAAGTTTTAGTCATTTACTTTTCAACTTTTAAAGCTTTCATCTTTATTTACTCAACGACATTTTCATTTTTAGTTTAAAATAGATAATCAAAACCCTTTTTATTGTCCACCAAGAACGACTCAGTCGCACTAATTAACGGTAATCAATTCGAAAAGACTTGGAACGAAATTATTTTATACTTGGCCAAAACCCTTGTATTAGTTGGCTTTCTTCCATTGGTCCAAATCAGTCAACTTCTGCCTGTATTCCTCTACTGGGGTAAGAACTCTTGGTGGAGGAAGAAATTCCTCTTCTTGGAGTTCTGGTAAACTAGTCCAAGACAAGTCCTTTCTTTGGACACCATAGAAGTTCCCAGCAGGTGGTGGAACACCAGCATACTCTTTCATCCCAATCCCAGTCATATCCTAGAATCCCTTTGTTCACTAACACATTTTTCTAGGGTTTGTGGCTTTATCAAATCTCTGAATTTTAAGATCTACATTATCCTTATTTTTTATAGCCTCATCTAACTTAGTCGGTAATTCAGCATTGACTCTCTCCATGATGTTTATAATATCAATACTAGCATTTAAATCATGTTTTAAAATATTGATTTGATCTTTTAGGTCAAGCTCCATTTTCTTATACTCAGCTACAGTCTTTTCAATTTGAGTAAGAGCAAGTTGATAGTTAGACAACTTGCATCTTTCATTAACCACATCTGTTGACAATTTTAAAACTTCTTTGTTAAGTTTTTCAGTGTTTAGATGACAACCCTTACTACAAAAGCATCATCATATACCTCATTGTCTGATGAAGATGAGGAGTGTGCCATGAGAGCATAGTGAACATGCTCTTCTTCTTCCTTTTCTGCAACCAAAGCTTTGTTCTCTTCTTCAACCTTAGCCAAGTAGCTCCAATCCCATCCAACACCATCAATTTCTTGCATTGCAACCATGGCTTTGGAATCCTGAGCCTTAATGATTTGGCTTGAGGGTTTTCCAGCATCAGATCTTCTTGGAGATCTGCATTCTCTAATAAAGTGTCCCATGCGATGACAATTGTAACACTCAACCTTGGATTTATCAAATCCAGCAGTGTCCTTGGCATTAAAAGTCATCTTCTTCTTTAATCTTCTATTTCATCTATTTTCCCTTATGCTTGCAAGGGCCATATTCCACTTTATGTCCATCTCCTCCAAATGCTCATCACTAATTTGCTCAAGGTCCTCATATGTCATTACTGAACCATTGGGCAATGAAGCAATGTATGCACACATAGTATCTAGATCAATACCAGCAGGCTTAACTCTTGGTGAGTCAACTTTGTATGTGTCAGCGTCTGAATGTGAGGCGTTGACAAGATTTGATCCAGCGTTAACACAAGCTGATCCAGTAACGGGGTGCATGTATGATTCCTTTTGATCAAATTGACCTTCACTATGTGAGAAGAAGGCCATGTTTCCATTGGTAGACTTGCTTCCATGATCCAAAAGAGTTTCATTCTTCACCAGCCTCAGTTTATTGTAAACATCATCAATAGTAGAACTTTTGTGAGTGTTATCCGCAATTATAGATGTTGCTTCAATCTTCCATGCATCACCAAGACTTTTAAGAAAAGTGGTGATAATATCAACATCACCAAGCACTGTTCCCATGAAGGACAACTTGCTTATAATGTCAAGAAGTCTGCTTCTCACACTACTTAGATTTTCACTGGGTTGAGCTTTTAAAACAGCATACTCATGCAAGAGTTGCTTCTTTTTCTCTTGTACAGTATCAGAATTCCCACCATAAACAATTCAAGGGCTGCCCAAAGATCTTTTGCAAACTCATAGCTTCTATATTTGTGCTTATTTTCTTGTCCCAAAGAGAGTTTTAGAATGCTTAGGGTTTTCATGTCACTCTTTCTCTTTGCTATGTCCTCAGTTGAGACAGCTCTACCATCTTCAGGTTTTTCTTTTCGATCCTCTTCAGTAGAGCCTTGAACATTTGTTCTTTGCAAGATGGCAGCTGCAATCTTTTGAGCTTTATTGAATGTGTTTCCATATTCAATAATTTCCCATAGGGTGTAGTCATGGATTTATAGATACTGTTCTAAGTTAAATTTCCACAGCTCAAAATTGTATGGGTCTAGCAAGGGAATCTTGATGTTGGGGGTTGAGGAGGAGGAGGAGTTTACTTCTGGGGTAGACATGATGTTTTTAGGGTTTTGTGAAAATTAGGGTTTTTGGCGATTTAGGGTTCTTGTGTTCATTAGATCAAAGTTTCTCAACAAGCTCTGATACCACTTGTTGATCCCAAACTTAGATCGATTTAGCTTGTGTACACGAGATTAAATCAAGTTAAACACGTAGAGAAACTTTGTTGTGTATAAAACGATTTAAGTATTATGCGGAATTAATACTCAAACAAGAACACACAAACAATGTAAACCAAACTTTCACTTGATTGATTAGAAAAAACTTGCGTACAATGAAAGTGTTAAACGTATGAAAACTTATATTGAAACAAAACCTAAAGGCCTCCTTTTATATACATAAGGAGCCTTGTACAAGAGTCTACGTATCAGCTATTTTAGGTAAAGATAAATATAGAAAATACATTGTTGATCATATCTCTATTAGAAAAAAACTAGAAACATAATACGTGTAGACTAAGTCTTCTATCAGTGCTTGACTTCATTCTATCAACGCTTGACATCTTCCTGTCAACGCTTGTTCTGTCAACGCTTGTTTTCTTCTTATCAATGTCCCGATTACTCTTGTTAGCGTCCAAGTGTACTGGCTATATTTTATTCCCAACACGTGGGTTTTGGTAATCTTGATTTACCGTTACGCCGCCGTTTTACACGACACTTGTACATGGATTACATCTTATTTCATTGACCGTTTTACGTTTCGACTTTGACTTACAACATCCGTTGTACCTTGAACACATGATCATTTATTATGTGACGATTGTTTGGAATACGATCCTACTTGTATCCTCCCTTTTCATTAAACCTCCTCGCCTCAGGAGTGTGACTTGTTAATATTTTGTTTCTTTCTCGGTATGTCTTGTGATTTTGGAAAATCACGCCGCCAAGAGACCTTTCTGCATTGCATCTTGCAATCGAAGACACAGATGTCATGCGTCGTTTTTGATTTCTTAGATTTTCGTTGGTATTCTTGAACCATTTCTATACTGTGTTTTCTTTACATGATTAATATACAGTTTATCTTCTTTCGTCTTTATGGAATCCACAAGTCTTGTGTGTACATTAATTCTGGGTTATTATGAAATTAGATTTAATTTCAAGCTGTGTCGAAAAATATACTTTGTACAGAAACTTTACAGGAAATTTAACAGTATCGAGAAAATATTTTTATAACATTAGACATAAAAATATATATGTTTACCTGTTGAGATGTTCGTCTAGGACATAATACTTTACCAGTAAACATTAAAATCGAGCAAGTTATGCTCATTCGAGATTGTATAATCTAAGAAGTTATTCTCTGAATAATTCTAAAATATCATTTTGTTGACAGATTTAATGCAAGGGCATTTTCATCCATTTTAATCTGTTTCAAGTCTCGAGTAAAACTAGAAAGTTGTCAGAAACATCGTTTTACACCAAATTACTCTAGATTTCGAGTCTTAAAATGTCATTTAGTGAATCAATTGGTCTAGTCAAACCCAAAAGTCAAAGTTGACTAGAAAAAAAAAGAAAGAGGGACAATACTGATAAAATTTAAAAGTATGGATTGAAGCGTTTTTGAGTTCGTTTGAGCTCGTAAAACTTTAACTAATGATATTTTACAAAATAAAAACAATGATTGCGTTTGAACAAGTATAAAATAGTAACTTTGAGTTTGGTCATACATATACATAGATCTTGAACTTTTGAAATTCGGTAAGTTCCTAATATAAAAACTTTTCGGAGTGATCGTACTATTTGTTAACTGATACCCTACTTTCTTAAAAGTATATTATTGTCAAATGAATTACGATGTGAACACCTACGGATTCCTTTATCCTTTCTTTTATATATGACTTATTTGTCAATCTATATTGTCTTTCTTTGCTTCTATCGTACCACTGAATTGGACCGAGGTTGAAGTTCTTGCTTTCGTATCGTTCGTTACCATCTTGACACGTGTCTATTGAAGATTTCGGCTAAACCTCTTGAAACCTTATCACCTTGTAACCATTTCGTTGATTGTCTTGAACTACTCCTTATTTCCCTCTTGTAACCCACTCGCTACTTTATAAACTATTGTCATGTTACCATATAAACTCAAACTGGTCTTGTTTGCGAATCATTTTACAAAAGGTTTCATTTGTGCTTTCTTAAATAATTGAATGCTATCTTATAAAATTAATTTATATTAATTTTACAATGTATTCTCACAAATTGTTCTACCTTTGGTCTTATAAAGAATCTTGTAACATTACAATTGTTGAATTAAATATCTAGCCAGTAACTTATCGGCGAATAGTTTCATAAACTATTTTGATTTCTGTTTTTACAAATGGCATTATATACATATTTTAATTAATATGATATGTAATACTGGTTTGACGAAGCCGAGCATCGCATTGCTAGTCCTAAATTATGCATGGCCTGATCACCTATGCTTAATTTAGAAGGAACCATGCTAGGCCGTATAGTAGTCACCCTAAAACACTGGGCCAAGAATCAACTTTTTAATTATGTTCATTAAAAAGTTAGATAAGTAAAGTTTTGAAAACTTTTACATCTTATGCGAGTAGCAACAATTCACGACATACACATATGAACCCTTATCTTATCTTGAACAAAGTACATGCCTCAAGCACATATTCCCTTACTCAACAATCTTTGTTTTACCTGTTACCTCATCATCCTCATGATACGATTTTCGTTACCATTTGCCTAAATTCTTACCATTGATACCAGACTTGAAAGATTCATCGTTGTTATGCTTCTAAATTGATCGATCTTCTTTATCTATTTTGGTAGACCTTCGAAACATCTCTGGACGCGAATAGTGATTTATGACTGGAAGTGACCAATGATTTCGTGTATCCGTCATGATGTGTGTTAGACACTATCGTCTTGAAATTCATTTGAGTGAATTATGTGTTGATTTTGTCTTTCATTGCTAATGTTGTTCATTTTACTAGAATTCCTCTCAAGTAACTTCTTAATAATTTTCTTTGATTCAAAAATTCGTTGTGTGGCTTTTCTCTTTCGATCGTAAGCCGACCACCGAGAAATTAATAAGCCGTTATTGGTGTCACCAACTGCATTCAAGAAGTGATGACTTACTATAATCCTTGTTTCTTATTATTTTTATCATTGACGCGACTATTCTATCACGTTTGTTAAGTATTGATACGATATTTGTTTTATTCCCTTGTGTTATCACTCGCATACAGATTGTTGACCTTTATATGATTCATATTCGTTGCTGTCTTGTCACCTTTTGAAACCAAAAAATGATACGTGTTTATCATTTGATACCTTAAACACTTTTTTGAATTTCTAAAAATTATTATTAATTTATAAGAACGTTTTATATATTTTATCAAATGTTTAAATTACTAAAATAACCGTTTCAAGTTAAATACCAGATATATATATCATCTTTGGGAAATTTACCTAGTGTTTCAAAGGATATCTGGTTGTATCTTTTAAAGTAATTGATTTTATCATACTTTACCTTCAATAAAATGAAATTATTAAATTAATTTATAATTTCTAACAGTGATTCTAAATAACTTGGAAAATATGATTTTCTATAATGGTAACGTTAAACCTGAGTTTTAACAATAATTTCATACAGTCACCCGAAAAGCTCTTAAGCTGATCAAAATAACTATTTGAACTGAGTTACTTTTACCTTGAAGTCCTGATCAAGAAAAAGATTTAACAACTGTTTACCCACTCATTTTATATAGAGTTTGATTTTTAAATCACTACACCTTGTAAAATTTTCTTTTAATCAAGAAAATATTTAAACTGAGTTTTAAAGTAATCCCAAAATCCTAGACAACTGATTGTGACAACTTGTATTTTAAATAATCATATGTAATTCATTTTTTCCCTTCTAGTTCGCTTGTAACTAGACTATTACATTTTAAGATTGTCACGTTTTACAGCTGCACGATTTGCGACCCCTTGTTGATTTACAATCTTGGTTCGTCTTATCGCACTTTGTCCGTTTAAGCGATTCTTGCATTCATTCTATCTTTTGAATATTTCCCCGTACTGAAAAAGTCATTATTCTAATCCGAGTTCGAAAAAGTTATTCGTAAAGGAGTTAAGAAAACTGAAGCATAGTGAATTCTAACCGTTAAGATTCGTCGTGGTGCAGAAATTACCTTGGAAGCAATGAATTTTGTTCTACACTTTGTACCTCCTCTTACATCTTCTACTGTTTTCAGGAGAACTCTGGGGACCAGAGTTCCTTTAGGGGGGAAGACCGTGAGAACCCGTACTTTCTGAGCATTATTTTATTCTTTAATTCGTGTTTCTTGAATTTTTCAATGATGAGACCGCAATTATACATGGTCTCCTCGTCCAAATCGGGCTTAAAACGGTTAAATATTCATAAATACCATAAAATGTGCTCGTATTTGTTTGTTGTATGTTTTAGGTATGAATATCAAGAAAAAGACAAAAAGATCACAAGAAACAAAGAAAAACGAACACGGGAAACGAAGCCGCACAATGAACCGGGCCCGAATCATGATTTTCCATTGAAGTCCTTGAAGTTTGAAGATTTGTCAAGATTGGTCCCTTAACTTTCAAAGACTTTTCATTTTAAACCCTTGCAAAACTCAAAAATTTCATTTGGGTCCCTAAAATGATAAGATATTACATATTTGGTCCTTGAAGAATGCTAAATTGCATATTTGATCCTTGTTTAAAAGTTGGGAAATATCATGTGCCACTTTTGACAAATGGTACAAAGTAAATATAAAGGAAATTGGGAAAAAGCTGAAATAACTTAAGATGACAACAAATTGGAGCTTGGAGGGTGTGTTCTGCCTAGACAACAAAACTCTTCCCACCATTCACATACTGCCATCTCATCTAACCCACCCATTACCACAAACCGACCCACCACCAGCCCAATTCTTTAAACCCGGTTTTATTAATGATGGTCAAATAGTCAAATCTTTATTAAACGTGGGTAACATCTGATCTTTACCAAAAATGGATTAAACCATCACCCTTTTACCCTTGAAACCTAGAACTCCATCCAGATGAAATTAACCAAACCTCAAAGTAAATTCCCAGTTAACCACAGGGGTTTTGACCTGTACCCCACACCCAACCATCCCACATGTCAAGATTCGAGGCCACATCAGTTGGGGGACCAAACCAGCTCACATGAATCACCTATCACTTTCGTTTGCAGCATATGAAGACTAATGAACGAATAGATTTTATTGCTTGGTGCCCACAACTAAACCAACGCATCTCCATCTCTGCTACATCACATGACACCAAGAATGCAGCCAAAGACCAAATTTCAAACTTGGAATATTCTGATAATTATGCTAGGGTAGTTTAGGAAGTTTGTATTCCAGCTAGGGTTTCATTCATATACTTTTCATTTAGTATAAATAGGCCTCTAGTAGCAGCTTGTAGTTTTGTTCCAATTTTTAGTTCTCAAAATTTGTAATATGATATTCAAATTTGATGAATAAAATTGAGTTCTTTTATTTTAAAATTGTCATTTACTTTATTGCACACTTTAATTTTTAGTCAATTTAATTTTCCTGAAAAAGATGAGGTTATAAAAGGTTTGTGAAAAGATTCTTGAAAGAAAGAAGAAAGTTTTTGATTTTTTTTAAAAAACAAAGTGTTACTGTTCACGTTACTATAGCATGCGCTACTTGGTTATGCTCTCTAAAAAATAGCTGGTTCAAGGGAGTTTATGTTTTTGGTTGAAGATTTGAAGCTGTTGGAAGCTTGGTTGTTATTTACTTGGTGGTTTCAAGGTTTGAAGAGGAGTTGCTTCCTTGGTTCTTGGTTATTCAGTCTTTGGTTAAGAATTGAAGGTTATTGCGGTAGTGATCATTTGGTATAAGCATTGGGTGATAATCTTGGATTAAGCTAAGGTGGGTTTGGAATGGTATAAGCTTAAGAGAGGAGAGGTTGAGATACTTGTAGCTGTGGTTACAGTCTTCAAAAATCTTGGACCTTATGTAAGTGACTTCCCCCTTTGTTAAGTTCATTTTTTTTCTATAAATATGTCATAGCTTAATCTACATGCTTATGTGCTTATTTGCTTATTTGCCCGATTTCTTGCTTCATTAATTTCTTATTTACTTTTATGTTACTTACTTTATATGCTTTTCAAGTATTCTGCTTTTCGTAGTGTCGAGTTTTCATTTTCTGTTTTATAACTGTGTTTGGAAGAAGTTTTTTTTATTTTGTCATCAACATAAGGTTAAGTTTAGTTCTCAATTGCAACGTTAGTTGGAGGTTTAGAGTAGTAGTAATCAACTTTTCTTTAAGTCATATTCATAAAAACAAAAATATTGTATTTTTTTGTGGTTCATGAATTCTATAAGCAGTAGGTTTTAGAATCTCCCTATTTGAGGTTAATTGTGTTATGTTGAGATTGATTTCGACTTGTACTGAGTTATTTTAAAGATTGGCATTGTTGTTGAAGGTCATCACCACTTAGATTCCAGTTTGAGTAATAAACTTGGCCAAAAGTGGCCAAGTTTATGTCATTTAACACCAGCAGGTATTACTCTCTCATTTGGAGGAGTTACGAGCTAATTTTTAGAGTATAGATAGCTTAGGAGATTCAGAATATCTGTTTCCAAAAATTATTGGGTGTTATGCTTTTTAGAATAAATTATTTATGAGTAGAATATGGCTAAAACTCCTTTTATTTGCACCTAAGTACACCATCAGCTGCTGTGGTGTTGATTGGAAGATTTAGGATTTGCAACTCAGATTTTAGATAGTCTAGATGGTGATGATTTTCGGTTTTTAGTGCGCTTCAAGAAAAATGTAAACATCAGCTTTAAGAATAAGCTACAAGTTGCCTTAAAAGTTCTTAAAATTGTACTATTCTTGCAGCCATTGTAGCACCTTTCTTAGGCTCTTTGATTTTCATAGAATTGTGTTCATTTGTGGTTTATGTGGTGGTATTTGATTTATGTTTGTTGTATTTGTGATTTTTACTATTTGTTATCAACCAAGGAAGCCAACTGCTTCTTTGGTTTGCTTATCTGCTTATTACCAAAATTTCCCAAGAAAAAGCTGTCAAAAAAAATATACAACAGAAAGTGGAAGCAGTAGGTCTCGAACCACTGACCACACACACTGAATAAGACGTAACACACAACCCCTAACCATCTGATCTACACCCTTATTTGTTTAAGTCTCCTTACAAAGTTTGTTTTTTACAGTTTTTTTTTTATTTTCTTCCTGTATTAAAAAGGTAAATTGCGAAAAAGCGTTGCTGGTGGGTTTCGAACCCATGACCTCACCAGCATAAGAGACGCAGCAGCCCCAACCAGTGACCATCTGCTCAGTGTTAATTTTTTGTTACTTTTCCTTCTTTATTTCTTTTATATTGTCTTTTTGTTTGGTATATATTAAGCTTATAAGCCCATACAGCTTATTTCGTAGCTTATTTTAGCTCTTTTATCTCTCCTTTTATTTTTCCTAGGTTTTAAAAAGTGTTAAGAACATTTTATATATTTTTGGATTTTTCAGAAAACTATTTATTATTTTTAATCATTTAATTAGTTTTAAACTTAATTAATTCATAATAAAAAATATAAAAGTCAAAAAAATATAATTCTTTTCTTCAAAATTTTATTTTGTCATTTAGAATGTAGGAAAAATAAATTTGTCTTTGTAAACTTTAAAAATTTATATTTAGCTTTAATATCGCGTTTTTGTTTTCGTATTATTTTCGTTCAGATTCGTACATTTGTTTTTTTAGGCCATTTGTATTTTTTTAATTATTCATATTTCTTTTTAAGTTTAATTAGCTCATTTTAAGTTAAGTCTTTATTTTATTTTTTTATTTTTTTTATTTTGTCGGATTCTACGTTACGTTTCACGTTTCACGTTTCACGTTTTCGCGTTTTACGTCGTACGTTGTTTTTAGCGTAGTCCGTCTTCCGTTTTCTTTTTTTTTGTCTTTCCAAAAAACGTAACATCTCATTTAAATAACGTCTATATTTTTGGCTAAACACCATACCTCCCCGAGAACGAACTTGATTATCGGTATTTTCGTTTTTCACAAAACGTACGTACTAATACTTACCCGCTTTTGTCGCTTTGTTTTTCCTAAAATAAAGTGTACAAATACTCAACATAAAAAATGGCGCCGCTGCCAGGGAGGTGTGTTTAGCCATATTTAATTATCGTGTTTATTTGAGTGTTTACGTTTTATCGTAAATACTTCCTTTTATTTTTCTATACTATTAGCTATACAAGTAAATACGTGTTAAATTGAACTCAATTAACACAAAATCGTTTTCTCGTTTTTATTGTGCATAATATATTGTATTTACGTAGAACAATTAACACACAATAATTATCTAAATACGCGAGAAATCGCACCTCAATAGTTGAGCGTTCCGGTCTCTATTGTTGTATCGAATTCAAACGAAATCAAAGGCAAAATAGATAAATACTCTTAATTGGTTTAATCTTGATAAATACAAACTATAAGGTGGGTATAAGGAGGTTGTATTTCACGACCTAAGGAAAAAAGGCTCTTAAGTGCTTCGCGCCGCCTCGTTTTCTCCGCTCGCTTGTGCGTATTTTGAAAGTGACGATTAATTAGGGGTTTGCCAACTCAAGTATTATTAATCTATTTTTGTGAGTTTTAATTATTGAACCTCGAAACGTTTTGGCGTTCCGCCAACGTTTCAAAGTCGACGAGGGTTTTTACTTCACGTGATTACCTTCATTCTTCTTGGATTCATTAATCGAGACCTTTGATTAGTGGATAATTTTTGTAGATTAATTTCTACGTAATACACCAAAATTCCAAAAAAAAATTAAAAAACCAAAAACACAAAAATAATCTTCTCATTTTCCCTCTATTTTCATAATTCTTTTCTTGAAACCTCTAATTTGTTTAATTCTCGATTACGATTTTCGCGTTACATTATGTCGAATGATGGTTACTATTCGTGTCCATATTGTGGAGGACCGCCCGATGGTGGTAATTGTTATAATTGCGAGATCTTAGGAGGAAGGGAGGGTTATATCTACAACTCTCCTCAAAACAACAATGGTGACGGATTTCAATCATACGACCAAGGTCACCAATCGTCTTCGTTTTATTCGTCGAATGATTCGTCTTATTATTGTGATAATAATCAAGACGATGAAACGAATCAAAACGCCTATGGTTACGAATTCCAATCATATGACCATACTCCACAGCCGCCCTCGTCTTATTCATGTGATTTTTGCGGTTTGGAGCACGATTTCAGATTTAGTTGTACGAATAACTATAATGACCACAAACCGAATCCTAATTTCTATGACCAACCTTCGCAATACACACCGTCATATTCATGTGAGAATTGTGGAAATGAACCTCATTATGGATATGATTGTCAACCGATGAATCAAAATACGTCTTTCGACAACGAATTCAACGGATTTGACGAATCACCTCCACAAGATATGAATTACAATTGTAACAATGGGAATTTTTATCCACACAACGAACCGGATTTTTCTCAAAATCCGTGTTGCGACATTTAGGGGGGGCCTCACGATAACCAATGCATTATAATGAACCCAATTCATACTATAATTCCGGTTTTGATAATTTTGAGGCCCCACCATACGATCTCGAACAACAAAATTCTCATGAGTCAAGTAACGAGAGACAAAATTCCTTTGGAGCTTTCTTACAAGACCATGAAGAAGATTTCTTGCAAGGTGTGATGGACATTTTAGAAGTATAAGGGGAGAGATTGAAATGGAAAAGCAACGAGTCCAAGCGTCAAATATTGATACTTATGCCTCTACGTCTCTTGAGATTCCATATGATTGTCAATACGACGATGATGATAGCGCTGTTTTCAATCTCGACCCTTATCATGGACAAACTACTCCTATACCCACTTCGGAAACCGATGCCTCTCTAAGTATGGGGGAGACGAATCTTAGCACTAATCTTAGTGTCGAGATCCCTATTCCAATCCAAAGTGAGCCTACGGTTTTCTTCGAAGATGAGGTAAGTAATTTTTCTCTCGATAAATTTTTCCACGAAGATTCTAATGAGGCAAATCACGATAGCGAGTGTGAATCGATTTCTTGTGATGATGTCTCTCCCATTGAAACTTCGGGGAGAGAATAAATGACTTTCTCGAACCCGCTTTTCAATGACGATGATTTTTCCGCTAGTGATGACGAGTCACTAATCGACGAGGTTGTTCAAAATACCGATTTTAAAATCTTTTCGAACCCTTTATTTGAATTTGATAACGCGTTCATTTTTGGTGACGTACATCCTCTCTTTGATGAGAAATCCGAGGACATCGAGAGTGAGGATTCTAAGGATTCTAAACTCGATGAGCCGGATTTGCTAGTCACCCTCCCGACGTCTCATACGGTTGAGACTACTCTTTCTACTCATGACGTTTCCATTCTCGAGGGGTTCACCGATGGACCGCCTCTCGATGAAAGTGAGGATTTTAATGAGGCTTTTTCCTTTGATCCGGGGGGAAATTTTGAAACTCCTATTATTGACAATTCTTTTTCTATTTTACCTTCGGTTCAAAGTATCCCTACCCATCCCCTCGGATATGATGAGTTTACCTACGTCGTAAGGAATTTTCTTCCTTACAAGACGTATCCTCCGGCTTTGCGTGTTTTATTTTCAACAAAATGTGAGGATACGATCTTCGATCCCGGTATAAAGGCTTTGCCTTTATTCACGGTTGCTTTTGGGCCTTGATTACATGTAAGCCCCACAAAAAATGACCGAACCAAGATAATCCCTAAATGATCACATTTATGGAGATTCGAGTCGAGCTTTTGACTCGGTTATCAAAAACAAGGTGCCTCGTGGGGGAGTCTCATGCTTATCCATGTACATATTATCGCTTTCTAATTAATTTAACGTGAGGGGATTTGTGCCCTTCCAACCTTTGTTCCGTGGTTGTTTGTGATTGTGATCCATTAGGTACATCGTCACCATTGAAGCCTCTCGTGTTTGTTTTACATATCACTCGAGCTTCGATTGTTTCCTTTGGAGATTCCGATATCCGATGATATCCTTTTATGTTCTAACATTTATCTTATTAGCATAATTCATAAACGACTTTTAGGTTATTCGTTTTACCCTTTCCATGCTCGAGATTAAGCATTCGACTACGTCTCTAGTATGGGGGTGTTTCACCCTTACACTAGAAACATTGAGGACAATGTTTAGTTTTAGTATGGGGGGGTGAATAGATACTTGCCTTACCAAACCTTCACGCTTTCCAAAATTTCATCTTTTTGTTATCATTTTGTTGCAAAATAAGGCTAAAAATGGCCAAATTTTAATTTTTTTCTCATTTTTCATAAGCGTTTAAGACACGAATATAGATTTTCCGATGATGAGAATAAGAGTAATTTTTGACTCGACCGTGCGTGTTGAGCACTTAGCTTCGATTCCTTAACTTCTTAGGCTAAGTCTCTTAAATGAGGACGAGAAATGATAGAGTCATTATAAGTTACGTAATCTTCACGATCTCATGTGTAGTAATTATTAGCTTATTCTCCCCACGCTTTTGTATAATAAATTGTTAATAAATATTGATTTAGCGGTTTAGTCAATATTGTAGGTTTCTAATTTGTTTTAGTAGCTTCCATGTAATTAAATTGTAAAAACATTAAGGTATCGCCAACGTCACGGTTTTGAAGTATTGGCACCCGAATAATCGAAAGCTTCACCTAATAATAAGATTTCAAGTGCTCACCTAAATCAAGCAAACAATTTGAAGCTCACAAGGCCGAAAAATCTATGCGAAATTGAAAGTGAATTATGCCTTAATCTTTGAAGCTTTAAAGTTCCAAAATTCGCTTTAGCGTGAGGATATACGTCAAGTCATAATAAAACCACCGATGATGGCGGATAATAAAAGACAAGGGCAAGACCAAAGTCATAATAAAAGCTTCATGGCGAAGTTGAATAAAAGATGGAGGTAAACCATGATAATAAAACCACCGATGATGAGGCAGATAATAAAAGTCATGGTAATAAGTCTCATGTTCAAAACCGTTCTAAAATCGTGTTTGTCGATCCTTTTTGTTGACTTAATTTTTTGACATCGTTGTCTATTAGGATGAATTATTAATTTAATGATTTTGGTTACACCGTTGAGACTCTATTTTTGGACTTAATCTTTATTCATGCATAAGTCAATGATGTATCCTCGTGATCATTAAGACAAAAATAAAATAAAAGAAATACCAATTAGGAATAAGGGAGTCTAGGTTCGTATTTAACACTCACGGGATATGATTGTGTTGCTAACATATAATAACAATGATCTCGTTACACGCTTAGCATGGAATTGGGTGAAAATCGAGGACGACGAAATCATTTCTAACGAAGCATTCACGTGTTCTTGTTCTATGAACCTAAACGTCCCATTTTGCGATGAAAACCATATATTATGTCTAAAACACAAGTAGTAGTAGTGTAGTAAGTTTATGTTTCAATAAAAGTCCTTAAAAATGAATTTTGGAGGTGCTAGATACTTTATTCTAGCATTGCGTGAGGGCACGGTAATGGTTTAGTATGGGGAGTGATGAGACCGCAATTATACATGGTCTCATCGTCCAAATCGGGCTTAAAACGGTTAAATATATCATAAAATACCATAAAATGTGCTCGTATTTGTTTGTTGTATGTTTTAGGTATGAATATCGAGAAAAAGACAAAAAGATCACAAGAAACAAAGAAAAACGAACATGGGAAACGAAGCCACACAATGAACCGGGCCCGAATCATGATTTTCCATTGAAGTCCTTGAAGTTTGAAGATTTGTCAAGATTGGTCCCTTAACTTTCAAAGACTACTCATTTTAAACCCTTGCAAAACTCAAAAATTTCATTTGGGTCCCTAAAATGATAAGATATTACATATTTGGTCCTTGAAGAATGCTAAATTGCATATTTGATCCTTGTTTAAAAGTTGGGAAATATCATGTGCCACTCTTGACAAATGGTACAAAGTTAATATAAAGGAAATTGGGAAAAAGCTGAAATAACTTAAGATGACAACAAATTGGAGCTTGGAGGGTGTGTTCTGCCTAGACAACAAAACTCTTCCCACCATTCACATACTGCCATCTCATCTAACCCATCCATTACCACAAACCGACCCACCACCAGCCTAATTCTTTAAACCCGGTTTTATTAATGATGGTCAAATAGTCAAATCTTTATTAAACGTGGGTAACATCTGATCTTTACCAAAAATGGATTAAACCATCACCCTTTTACCCGTGAACCCTAGAAATCCATCCAGATCAAATTAAGCAAACCTCAAAGTAAATTCCCAGTTAACCACAGGGGTTTTGACCTGTACCCCACACCCAACCATCCCACATGTCAAGATTCGAGGCCACATCAGTTGGGGGACCAAACCAGCTCACATGAATCACCTATCACTTCCGTTTGCAGCTTTGAAGACTAATGAACGAATGGATTTTATTGCTTGGTGCCCATAACTAAACCAACGCATCAGATTCAGTCCATCTCTGCTACATCACATGACACCAAGAATGCAGCCAAAGACCAAATTTCAAACTTGGAATATTCTGATAATTATGCTAGGGTAGTTTAGGAAGTTTGTATCCAGCTAGGGGTTTCATTCATATACTTTTCATTTAGTATAAATAGGCCTCTAGTAGCAACTTGTAGTTTTGTTCCAATTTTTAGTTCTCAAAATTTGTAATATGATATTCAAATTTGATGAATAAAATTGAGTTCCTTTTATTTTAAAATTGTCATTTACTTTATTGCACACTTTAATTTTTAGTCAATTTAATTTTCCTGAAAAATATGAGGTTATAAAAGGTTTGTGAAAAGATTCTTGAAAGAAAGAAGAAAGTTTTTTATTTTTTTAAAAAAAACAAAGTGTTACTGTTCACGTTACTGTAGCATGCGCTACTTGGTTATGCTCTCTGAAAAATAGCTGGTTCAAGGGAGTTTATGTTTTTGGTTGAAGATTTGAAGCTGTTGGAAGCTTGGTTGTTATTTACTTGGTGGTTTCAAGGTTTGAAGAGGAGTTTCTTCCTTGGTTCTTGGTTATTCAGTCTTTGGTTAAGAATTGAAGGTTATTGCGGTATTGATCATTTGGTATAAGCATTAGGTGATAAGCTTGGATTAAGCTAAGGTGGGTTTTGAATGGTATAAGTTTAAGAGAGGAGAGGATGAGGTACTTGTAGCTGTGGTTAAAGTCTTCAAAAATCTTGGACCCTATGTAAGTGACTTCCCCCTTTGTTAAGTTCATTTTTTTTCTATAAATATGTCATAGCTTAATCTACATGCTTATGCGCTTATTTGCTTATTTGCCCGATTTCTTGCTTCATTAATTGCTTATTTACCTTTATGTTACTTACTTTATATGCTTTTCAAGTATTCTACTTTTCGTAGTGTCGAGTTTTCATTTTCTATTTTATAACTGTGTTTGGAAGAAGTTTTTTTTATTTTGTCATCAGCATAAGGTTAAGTTTAGTTCTCAATTGCAACGTTAGTTGGAGGTTTAGAGTAGTAGTAATCAACTTTTCTTTAAGTCATATTCATAAAAACAAAAATATTGTATTTTTTTGTGGTTCATGAATTCTATAAGCAGTAGGTTTTAGAATCTCCCTATTTGAGGTTAATTGTGTTATGTTGAGATTGATTTCGACTTGTACTGAGTTATTTTAAAGATTGGCATTGTTGTTGAAGGTCATCACCACTTAGATTTCAGTTTGAGTAATAAACTTGGCCAAAAGTGGCCAAGTTTATGTCATTTAACACTAGCAGGTATTACTCTCTCATTTGGAGGAGTTACGAGCTAATTTTTAGAGTATAGATAGCTTAGGAGATTCAGAATATCTGTTTCCAAAAATTATTGGGTGTTAAGCTTTTTAGAATAACTTATTTATGAGTAGAATATGGCTAAAATTCCTTTTATTTGCACCTAAGTACACCAGCAGCTGCTGTGGTGTTGATTGGAAGATTTAGGATTCGCAACTCAGATTTTAGATAGTCTAGATGGTGATGATTTTCTGTTTTTAGTGCGCTTCAAGAAAAAGCTAAACATCAGCTTTTAGAATAAGCTACAAGTTGCCTTAAAAGTTCTTAAAATTGTACTATTCTTGCAGCCACTGTAGCACCTTTCTTAGGCTCTTTGATTTTCATAGAATTGTGTTAATTTGAGGTTTATGTGGTGGTATTTGATTTATGTTTGCTGTATTTGTGATTTTTACTATTTGTTATAAACCAAGGAAGCCAACTGCTTCTTTGGTTTGCTTATCTGCTTATTACCCAAATTTCCCAAGCAAAAGCTGTCAAAAAAATATACAGCAGAAAGTGGAAGCAGTGGGTCTCGAACCCCTGACCACACACACTGAATAAGACGCAACACACAACCCCTAACCATCTGATCTACACACTTATTTGTTTAAGTCTCCTTACAAAGTTTGTTTTATACAAATTTTTTTTTATTTTCTTCCTGTATTAAAAAGGTAAATTGCCAAAAAGCGTTGCTGCTGGGTTTCGAACCCATGACCTCACCAGCATAAGAGACGCAGCAGCCCCAACCATTGACCATCTGCTCTGTGTTGATTTTTTTGTTACTTTTCCTTCTTTATTTCTTTTATATTGTCTTTTTGTTTGGTATATATTAAGCTTATAAGCCCATACAACTTATTTCGTAGCTTATTTTAGCTCTTTTATCTCTCCTTTTATTTTTCCTAGGTTTTAAAAAGTGTTAAGAACATTTTATAAATTTTTGAATTTTTTCAGAAAACTATTTAATATTTTTAATCATTTAATTAGTTTTAAACTTAATTAATTCATAATAAAAAATATAAAAGTCAAAAAAATATAATTCTTTTCTTCTAAATTTTATTTTGTCATTTAGAATGTAGGAAAAATAAATTTGTCTTTGTAAACTTTAAAATTTTATATTTAGCTTTAATATCGCGTTTTTGTTTTCGTATTATTTTCGTTCAGATTCGTACATTTGTTTTTTTAGGCCATTTGTATTTTTTTAATTATTCATTTTTATTTTTAAGTTTAATTAGTTCATTTTAAGTTAAGTTTTATTTTTATTTTTATTTTTATTTTTATTTTTTATTTTGTCGGATTTTTCGTTACGCTTCACGTTTTCGCGTTTTACGTCGTACGTTGTTTTTAGCGTAGTCCGTCTTCCGTTTTCTTTTTTTTCGTCTTTCCAAAAAACGTAACATCTCATTTAAATAACGTCTATATTTTTGGCTAAACACCATACCTCCTCGAGAACGAACTCGATTATCGGTATTTTCATTTTTCACAAAACGTACGTACTAATACTTACCCGCTTTTGTCGCTTTGTTTTTCCTAAAATAAAGTGTACAAATACTCAATGTATTACGTTTTCTTGTATTCTTATATGTAAATCCTGAGATCATGATAATTTCAATAAATTATACTCTTTAAGTATTTTCTGATCATTGACAATACTTAGTATGGAATTATAAAATTATTATTTTATTTTTCCATATTTAAATTAAAGCAAAGTTGTTAATTTAAAATAACCCGCGTGCGTTTTACAACGAGTTTATTCAAAATCAATGTACAACGAGAATTCCTAGTGATCGCGATACCGACGGATGCCCAAAATTTTACATTTTATTATCGATTGTTTCGATAATTAATATTTTCGATGATGTCGTTTTAATTACGTATTAAGTTGTGTCGGGAAAATCATATAATCATTTTTATGATGCATTTTAACTTTTGAAAATTATTTTTTCGGAACCCGAGCCCCATAAATATTTTCAATATTTACCAATAGACATTTTTTACCCTTTAAACTATTAAATTGCTTTTAGGTCCAAAACTATTAAACAATTGCAATATCAACCCCAACCATACTATATAAGCCATATATTTTTCACTTCACCTCATTTCTTACGATAAAAACACACACACAAAAAAAAACTTCCATCTCTCCCCTCCTCTCTTAAACATGCCGCCACCACCATCACTATAAAACACCACCAAAAACAATTTTCTAGCCAAAATCATAGAAAACCAATTCATGTCCCATCTCTAAAATGATCTTGTGAGTGTTTTGACACCCATATCATGTACATGCATCAAGATTTCAAAACTTAATAATTTCATGGTTGTATGATGTTTTAATCATCATGCATGCGTTATTTTTGGTAAGATCATCTTATTTTGATCACAAAAAGTTGTATTTTGATCTTGGGTTTTTTGTTAGATTTTGCATGCAAGTGTTTTGAAGAGTGTTTGGTTGATTGGAATAATGGTATAGTGATCCTAGAGGTATGGGAATGATTACTTTCGGTGGGAAAATTGATTTGTCATGTTTTCTAAAAGTATAATTTGGGACAGCTGGTCTTTATCAGATTTTTCGTGGGTTTAAGGTCTGAGAAAGCCTGATATTATTTGATATTGTTGTAGAGTTTTCCGAGACGCTCATTTTGGTATAAGATAGAGCTTCTAAGTCATTACGAGTCAAAAGTTATGCTAGTTTTAGTATTCGTGTACCGGGAGACGCAAGTCGGCACAATCCGAAATTGTGGCTGATTTTGGGTCGACTCTCGGGGACTTTAGGCTTGATTAGATAGTTGATACTACTGGTTTTTAATGTTTACAAACTTAGTTTAATGAGTCTAGTAGTGGTTTCAAAAGACGTATTGTCGAATTAGTACTTTTAAAGTGGTCCAAACGGTTTTACATAACAAGTGCACAAATCTGTCCTAAATTTAGAGTCGAGTAAAGTGTCGAGCTGATGGATTTTAAAGTGTGAACTTTGGCTCAAATTTTGGTGAGGTTTTATAAAGGTTATAATTGACCTTGACACCAATTTCCAACTAAATCGGACAAGTCCAGATAGGGTAGATCGGTGTGTACATTCGGGGTGTACTTGCTGATTTGTATTGGACACGTAGTTCAATGCTTGTGTTGCGTGAGTTTGAGTATTCACTATTGGACATGGTGACTTATTCAAGTGCTTAGTCATTATATAAATGACTTAGCTACTGGTCTGAGTAAGGTTTAAGGATAGTTTGACTTGCGTTGACTTGGCGTCGTATAACGGGTCAATTATAAGTCTTTTAACGTGTATTGTTGGATAAATAGGTTAGAATGGATTCATTTGGTTCGTGTCAATGGTTTTGAAACATGAATACTTTGAAAACCTTTTAGTCATATTATATTTGATACATATCGATATTTGAGTTCGAGTCTTAAGGCGCACCTTATTTTGATAGGTTGCGGTTTTCGTGTTTCCCGGGCATCCATATCGTCGGTGATCGTCTACCACTACCGTTTCTACTCAGTTGCTGAGTACCGTGATTGACTTACCTCGTGGCTAAGGTGAGTTCATAGCCCCTTTTTACTTATACATGGTTTCTAAACACGGGTTGAGATTTTACATGGTGAAACACAATCATTTAAAAACTGTATGATATCCAGAACTTGTATGCTATCCAGAACATGTATGATTTTCAGATTTTCGATGTTATTGTTTCTTTTTAGACGTTAGCCTTGAGTTTCATCTCTCCGATCATGAATCGTTAATTGCCCTGGTGCATTGCACGAAGCGCGAATGTTGTGGGTGGATCCATCGGGATTGACTATCCCCGTCCCGATTACCTTGACGCACTAATATTTTTTTATACCTGAGTATTTAGGCTGAATATTTACGTAAGTTAATCTTCGGTTCATGAAATTAAACAACAATAATAATTATAACGTTTTGGATAATGGTTACTGTACATAACCATTTTCCCCTATTTCTTGTTTACAAATGAATGCTTTTGTTCCACATCCTTATTACTAAACCTATGAATATCACTCAACTTTATGTTGATGATTTTACATGTTTAATCCCAGGTATTATTACTTAGCTTTGCTTGGATTGGAGCCCGCATGATATTATCGCAGCTTGGAGATTTCTGTGATGCTTTTAAAATACTGTTTTTAGTAAAAACTGTCAGGAGTTTATTCTATCTTTTGGGCAACTTTATGTTATAAATCGAGACGAAATAATATAAATTTCCACTTCTAACACTCTGGGACCTATGTTTAAAAACTCTGATCTTTTATGATGTAATATATATGTTTTTATTTCGTCAGCTTTGTATGAACTGTAATTCATTGTTTCTTGTACTATGACGTGTTATGCCCTCGTTTCCTAGTTGTTCCATGTCAGATTCTGGGGGTCTCACATGTCATCGTGCAATCGTGACAGATCTCACTGATACGCCGGTGATGGCACTGAAATTCTTGTGGCCCGATTAATACACGGCACCACAAATTGGATATACCCTTTGGAGGGTACCCTGAATTTCTTCGGGATGTTCCAGAATTATACGTGAGTCATGTGTCTTGACTCGTGTCTTGGGAAATATAAGCATGACATGTGTCTTGACTGATGTCTTGACATGTGTCTCGAGATGTGAACAAATAGAACTACAAATATTAGGTTATTATGCCAGAATTAGCGGATCGGTTTGACTACTGATCCTTTGTATTTCTGATCCCGTCCGCGGCCAGAGCTCCGGGTGTGATTGCTAGGATAGTTGTTGTCATAGTAGTGTTTACTATCGTCCTGTCTGTCAGTTCCATGACGGTCATTCTCATGACTGTGATTCATGTAACTATTCAGCCGAGTGGTCGGCTGGTACCGGTTCACACTCATATGACTGAAACGACAACTGAATGACGTGTGACATGTAACTAAGAATTAGGGACAATGATTGATGGAAATCGTCTGGTGGTGAAGCATCTTCTCGTCCGATCGCTTTGATCTAACGCCTTTGTCTTCGTCTTGTAAGATCTCCAGGTTGTGAACAGCTTCAGCATCTCGTAGTGTCTCTAAAATCCGCATCATAAACCCTTAGTAACATCTCCAATCTATGAGCGGCATCAGCAGTTTGTGGGGTATCAGCAAGTGGAATACGCGCATGGAATACGGTACATGGAGTACACATGGAATGCACATGAAATGATTCGTATAGGGTCGATCATCTGACATGATTTTAAAGGAAATAATTGGTTAAACGGTTAGAAAGACCATCATGATAACTTGGCAATGCCGGTATATACCTCATTCTGGTTGCATAGAGAAATGCTAACGTGTTGTAAACGAATTTCAACGATAATTTTCTTGAAAGCATGATTAATGAAAACCAACCATGACTATCATGAAAGAAGGATTTTTAATGAAATCCAACAGTGTCTTGCATGAAAGCATAAACAACAAAAGAGGCATAAGACGTAATCACATGAAGACGAAATCATCATGAAGAAACATGAAACAACCTAACATGAAGGAGTGTATAATATAATCAGCATGAAACTAAAGTTAACCATGATAGTATGAAAACATACTTGACATAAAAACATAGTAACTTATGAGGGGACATGAAAAAAAAATTTATGCCAATAAATCATGAGAAAATTTTATGCATGAAAACGGTGCATGAATACATGATGCAGTTTATAAAACCCTTTATATGCGTGAGGGTAAACGCCAATGGTCAGTTTACCCAAAACAAAATACATGGTGAGGGGGCGCTTATGGGTCGGTCCCAAAGTTAAAAGTTTCGATAAAAGCACATGCGACTAAATAGGGCCAGACCTGTACCAACCATTACTTAGTCAAAATTCCTGCAACAGTGATACATGAAACATAAATAAGTAAAAATCATGTGTCAAAACTTATCAGAAATAATTTATGTGACTAATTATGAACTACTAGGTTCAGTCCATAGAGCCACAGTTCACGAGGAACATCATGCATGAAACAATGACACATAACTAAATATGAATGACGGTTGTCCATCCATATTAGTAAAACAATGTCGATGAAAACATCAAGGTTAAAACATCAAGGTGCTGAAAACATCATGGTTAAAACAACAATGCACTGAACACATCAATACGTGGAATAACAAGCGTTGGCTTAGGAAGCTCCTGGTGACTACCTACTAGTCACAGGTCAAGTTTTAGATCCTACAGGTCGAAGCCTTGTCTCTTATACCATAATTGTAACACCCCACTTTGATAAGTGGACCGTTACGCATAATTATGGCGTGTCATCAAAGCATGCAAGGTAATATGTAGTAAAACATACATGACCATAAGGAAAACCGGAATCAAACATCGGTTCCCAAACATAAGCCCAAAACATAAATAAAGTAAATGAAATAGGAAAGACAAGACAAGCATAATTATATGGCAAAAAGAGAAGAAGTCTATGGCAGCTTCCATCCTATGCACTTCCTCCAAATGCTCGAGTCCGTCCTTGGGTACCTACCATTTTGGGAAATGGAAAGGAAAGTAACGGCTGGGCATAACGCTCAGTGCACGGATATACGACATATTATGAATGGCTGAAACATAAATAAGACTAATAGCAGCGGAAATGTATAAGTCCTGGAAAACCTAGTTGTATGTCATGTTAACTGGTTTTAGTTCGGAAAACATAGCTTATGTTACTTATGAAAAATATATATTAGTTAATGTACCATAATAGCCAATATAGGTCATGAGGTCAAAAACGTGCATGAATACTTGGAGGGGTGACCTCTTCATGCAAATTAGAGGGAATGCCTTTAATTTATCTAGTAAGTGGGTAGGAGGGATCAACTCCTTGTGAAGGATGCAAGGCACACACCACATTCACCATGAAATCCTGACTGAAACATGTAACTAGGATGCACCCATACGCCCCACATGATAATATACTAATATAATGGCCAAATAACTGAAAAGGGACGCCACGAGCTATCACTCCGTCATGGTGAAGTCATAACATTAGTGCCTCTAGTGTTATGGTTATGGTACCTCCATAACTAGGTGAAAATGATCATGCATGTATATGGCAAAGGTAACTAATAAACATAAGCATTTAATCTGTAACTACTAGGGAAAACAGTTGGCTGCATACGGGAAATCCTATTGAAGGAAGAGATTGTCCTTAAGTATTCTGATTACTGACTATGTAACTGGTTTTATATCATGTCTTAGCTTGTTTTATATGTTCATGTCTTGTTTTACTGATTTTAACATAATACTGTGTTTATCATGCATTCTGTATATTCTGATTAAGTATTACTTGTATTTATGGTATTATTATACTTTTTGTGTAATAATAAGTAACTTCCTTAAAATAGCAGGTTTCCTAAAATAGAAAGTTTCCAAAAATAAATTAACTTTTTAAAATAGATCAGTTTCTAAAAATAGAAAGTTCCCAAAAATAGTAAGTTTCCTGAAATAGAAAGTTTCCACATTTAGAATTAAGCTAAAATTATAAGCTATTAATATAAGCTTAGTTTTTACTGATTAAATATACTAAGTCATGTGATTAATAGTATAGTTTATAACTTATAACGTGTAAATTAAATAAACTATAGGTTATAAGATTTAATTAAATATAAACATGATTTAATTAAATTAAGTGTATAAAATACTTAGGTTAAAACATGTATTAATATTTATATTTATATAACCTAAGTCATGATAATTAATTAATTACATGTCATGTTTTAATAATTAATTAATTACTATAGTCTAATTTAAATAATAAAATACTTAGGTTATAATCATGTATTATTAATAATAATAATAAACCTAAGTCATGTTTTAATTAAATTAATTAGGTATCATGTTAAATTAATTTTATTAACTTGAAAAAAATATATGCACATGTAAACTAGTTAAACTTGTAAAAATAATTAACCCGATCCCGTGTATTATTTATTAAACTGTGCCGTGAACCGAACCCGTGAAAACCCGTGAACCAACACCTCCGAAAACAGTGGCAAACCGGCCTAAGCCGGCTGCCCCTGCTCCAGGCAAGTTGCCACCGGCTACTGCCGGTGGTCTTGTACTGTAGCCGCTGACCACAAACCAACCACAAGGACACCCCCGACGTGAGTCGGGGTGCCTTGTTCCCTGCTGCCGACCGTAACCCAACACCACCGAGACCTTTGTCTCGTGTGGTGGTGTGAACCAAGCGACACCGAGAGTCGTTGGACTCTCTGTTGTGTGGCGGTCGAACACCAAAACCTAAAAACAACCTTTATTATTACCCACCATGATTTTAACATGTTAATTAATCTTAATTAATTATTCCCATGATCACATGTTCATAAAAACATAAAAAAAAGAAAGCTTTTCTGATTACCCAAAACACGTGGAATGAATAAATCTTGATCTCACGAACACACTCCTAATCAATAATTAAAATCAAAACCCCGTCCTCCTTTTGGCTTGCTACCGGCGGCTAAACCAGAACATCGTGTTCTCCTTTTGGGTGCTACTGGCGGCATAACCAGAACATCACATTCTCCTTTTGGGTACTGATGGCGGCATAACCAGAACATCACGCTCTCCTTTTGGGTGTTTCTGGTGGCATAACCAGAACCGGCGGCCACCATGAGGTCTGCTAGGGTTTCTGCTTTGTTTGAAAATGTGATAAATGAATATATAATGATTAACCTTCCTGACATATTTTTGTGAAGTGGGTTGGGCCATAAGGCCCGTTTCCTTTCTTTGTGTCCGCGGGTAGGTGGGGCCCACAAGGGAAACCTGAACCTTTTCATGCTTAATAATTACGTGTTCGTACGTTTGTATTGTTACGATAATATAATTTATTCGTGTTATTTTAAATACTTGTACGTAACGTAATAATAATATACGTAAATACGTATTTATGTGTTCGTGATTCTTACGTTCATGATTTCATGTTCGTGATTATAATTATTATTGATAATAATTATCTTGTATTAATACATATTTAATACTTATCGTGTAATAACACGTACGTAATTATTGTCATTAATATTCGTGATTCGTGTTCATGTTATATAAGGAAAGTTGTAATCTTGTACGTACGATTATTAGTGTACTGTTCATGGTAAAAGCATGCGGGTTTTACACCACATGGGTGAGGGGTGAGCAGAGGTTGTATGATATCGGGATGATAGATAGAGATGAAGATGATTCAAGGGATGATATAACACTACCCCATGGGTCTTATTTATAGGTGAATTAGCCTTGGCTACCAAGTAGTTTTCTTAGATCCAAAGATGAGTAATATTCCAGGGAATGGAGTAATGAAGAGAAAATGATCGGTCTATTGGTGTTATGGACTTTAATGGAGTGTTTAAGATAACTTGGAAAAGTGACAGACTTGAGAAATGCTGGTGGCAGAATGAATCCTGCTGGTGGCAACTTGATGTAGTTTTGCCGGCGGTAGAATGATCTTACCATTGGCAACTGGGTGTAGTTTTGCTGGCGGTAGAATGAAAGTTGCTGGTGGCAACAGGGCCAACTTTCCCTTATTTCTTCTTTGGTCCTTTTTCTTTGTTTCTTCTTCTTTCTATCTTCCAAACTTTCTAAGACTCTTTATCTTTGTATTATTTACCATATGAGAGCTTTACTTTCATGTCTCTTTCATCCTTTTGCCTCCAATACTCGTCTTTTCTTCATTTCTCGTGATGTAACCATTGATGAACCTACAATAACAAATAAGCTTCACTAAGTATCTTAAGTTCATAATAATCACATAAATATATGCATAAACACCACGAATACGCTCCTACAAATATGTTAGATTTGAGCGTTATCAAATCCCCTCACACTTAAGTTTTGTTCGTCCTCGAGCAAGGAAAAGAAAAAATTTGCTTGCCCTCAAGCAAATAAAAGAAAATAAAGTTAAAAACAAATTACCTAGGTTCTAAAAGAAAATATTTTTTTTAAAAATTCTATGAAACATAAAAAATATTTTTGGTTTTTATAAGAAATGGCTAAAGGTGCAAACCCCCTCACACTTAAGAGGTTGCTTGTCCTCAAGCAAGTAAAATGAAATATTTTTGTTTTTTTATACATATACGAAATCGCAAAGGTGCAAACCGCCTCACACTTAAGAGGTTGCTTGTCCTCTAGCAAATAAAATAAAATACAACCCACATGGTGCATAAAAATGGTTTTGAAAAATAAGATGCAAATCTACCAAGTACAAATAAGACTAAATCAAATGGCATGAGCATCAAGTTAACACATCTAAAGAGGACTTTTATTCGATCTACAAGGCTAAGGTTTAATAGGGTATGGATAAGACATGGGATAATTTATGAGAAGTGTATCACGAATATACAAGTTAAATGTCTAAGTCCCATGTTGCTAGTTACCGAAAAAATCACAAGCCCAAAAATGATTATCGATACGAGCTTTATTCAACACATATCGATCAACACACATATATCACGTCTTAGCACATTGGCTAATCGATATCTAAACATACTTCATCTTCCTTCTTCTTCATAATATAGCTCATTGGCTATTTTTGTCATTACATTTTTTTTACTTTTCTTTCTCGATGACTTATTCTTTTTTCTTTCTTTTTCTCTTTTCTCATCTCCCTCTTTTTTCATTTTTTTTCAACATACATCACATGCTCCCCTCACACTTCGCTTAAGCACACACCACAGTACAAATATAAAGGTGATGAATCTCCATCTTTGTCAAAATGACACACACACATAGCAAAATGTGGCAACTATAAATAATCAAAAACGATCTACCATACAAAGCAACTAGCAACCCACCATTTAGACTTTGACAAGGGTTAGGCTAAGGTTTAAGGTTAAATATATTTTTTTTCTTTTTAGTGGATTTAACAAAAACGAAAAGAATTGCTCAATGGGTGTTCTAAGGGTATCTAGCACTAGACGAGAGTGCTAACAAAAGGGTTAATATGGGACGTTAGATAATAGATGAATCTAGCTAAAAAGAAAGTGGAACAGGCTATTTGGGTTTTATTCATAAGGTTGCCTCTTTGTCACGCCTATACACTTATATCACACAAGTGTGATCTCACTAAAACTTTTTTTTTGAATTTTTTTTTAATTTTTTTTAACTAAATTTTTTTTACCATGTGGATGATTATTGAAATATATTTATATACAAATGTGTGAAAAGATTTAGATCCTAAGGGCAAACAAGTATACAAACTCGCCCCTTTTTTTCTTTTATTCTTTTTTTATACTTTTTTTATTTTTATTAGCCCAAAAGTTTAATATTTTGAAAATTTGGTTTCGTGTTCTCATTTATTTCCCTCACACTTAAGTTTTGGATTAGACTCAATATGAAAATAAACTTCAAAGCATGAAAAGTGAGGAAAATAAATAAATAGTCCAAGAGAAACGAAATTTTTCGGGCTAAGAAATTGCAATTGATCTCCATATGATGAGATGCCAAGTAAGGAAGTTCAAGCGATTTCATCTCCAACACGAGTATACACATATAATCCATCAACACGACCAATCCATCCTCCATAAGCTTTATTAAATCTGCAAAATAAACTAAACTACAAAACACTTAAATTTATTAAGCACACTTTCGTAGGCAACACGATTGCATTTAGCATATGCAACAAGCCTTTAAACCCCTCGGTATCTCGAGTGGACGAGTTGTAGTCTCGTGAGGGTTTTCAGCGAACACACCAACAAAGTTCATACATTAACCACATGAACTTAAACAAAGACAAACACGTATGCAAACAAAATAATACAAACACACAAGACAACAAACACAAATAAGAAAAAACATTATGCATTGATGTGATTCTAATTACACATCATATTTCCTAGTAAAACGTGCTTAAAATGGTCAAATAATCATCAATTATGCCATATATATGCTTGTTTTGTCGTTTGTGCGTGTGCAGGTAAGGATATCAAAGAAATCACAAGAAATGAAGCTTAAGAGCCAAAACGAACACGAGAAATAGAAAGAGCACGAAAAATCGAGTCCAACGGTGCCTTCATATTTTATTGAGTCGACCCGACACCATTTAAATGGGTCGAACCGACCCAATATTTATACTACATACAATCTGCTGGGCCCTTTTATCACCACAGCCCGTGTATGAAGCCCAAAGCCACTCAGCCCGAATATGGCCCAAGATTACCAATGTTGGACCAAATGCAAATGAAATGAATGGAAAGATAGAAGCCCACTACACACGATCTGATATATGAAAATAGATTAGGACACAGCTTGATTGATACGCATCATTTTTTCTTTTGCATCTCATTTTTTAGAAGTAATCTGTTTCTTTTTCTTTAGTTTCAAGCTGGATTAGGCTTTCAATTATTGTTCCCAAATAACAAATGCAGCTTTCATTTGTTCATTCTCAGTTTGATAAATAATAGTCAGATTCGAAGGTTTGTGTTTGGTTTGAATTTGATTTGCGATTTGTTTCGATCGAAGGTTGTTTTGGATTCGGAGGTTATTGGTTTAGCAGTTTTTATTTCAGTTAATGATTCAAATTCCGAGTTGTGTTTCTGGATTTGATTCGAAGATAGTAGTAAGCAGGTTTCGATTCATATATGCAGCAGGTTTCGATCCGAAAATTGATATTGTTATGGGTTTTATATTCGGCAGTGATGTTTTGATTCGGTTGATGATTTTAAGTTCTAGGCAGATTTGATTTTCGGCTGTAGTGGTGATGTTTGTAGTTTTATGATTCGATTGTAGTTTATGTTTGTTTGTAGTTTCAAGTTTCGAGCTAGGTGTGATTTAAGGTTCCGATTCAGCATAGCATTTACTGTCGGTTTCGATAAAGGTTTAACGGTGTAGTTCAGTTCGGATTCACCAAGCATTTCGTTGGTTTGGTTTTGGTTCAGTGTAGCTTCGAAGTTGATTTCGGTTCGGTTCGTTCGGTTAGCACATCGTCACTAAAGGGCAGGCCTCGGATGCAGCTTGTATCTTCGATTTCAGTATTTGGTTCGGCTCGAGATTAGTTCGCTTCAGTTTCGAGATCAGTTCATAGTGTCGACGTTGTTCAGTTTCGGTTCATTCGATAGCTTAGCACTACCTTTCGTCATCAGCGGGCCGGCCGGGAAGAGGGGAGTACTATTTTAATTTATGTATTTTTAGCGTAAATAGTAGTGTAATCTTTGCTTGGAAATTGTTCAAATTTACTTGATAGATAATTTTAGTCACCTGTGTTAGTTATCTGCATTTTTTTTGAATTCATTAGCAGTTCATAGTTCTTTGTATTCTTGTTATCTGTGATTAGAAATCAGTTTTAGTTAAGCTTTTGGTTTGATGAGTTGGAACTGATCTTTTAAAGTTTTGCAATAGTCTAGTCGACTTACAATATTTGATCTTTTGTGTGTTAGCCAGTTTCATAATATTACTCTTTCTTTAGTGAGTACGAATATTAAAATAGCTATTGTGGTATCGAACTAGTAATCTGTTGCTTTTGCAAGAAGTAGTTTTTAAACAATGCAGTAGAATTTAGTGAAAGTCCTTTATTTTGTTATCATGCATACAGTTCTTTCGTTAGACACTTAATTAAATTTGGGCTTACCATCATTTGTTTGGGCCTAATATAAGTTAGTACTAGTTTAGGAATTATGATTACTATTTTCAAATATTAGACACGTTTGTTTTTTTTAGCATTGTTTTCAATCATTAGTTTTTAATTTGCTATCATTTTCCGTGATTTTACAAAACGTAAGATCATGTATAGCTATATTTGTTAGCTCTTTTATAATAGTTTAATATTTTTATATAAATATTTGAATATTAGAATAGTTTTTAATTCTCGTTTTGCGTGCTAAGTAGTATAAATTTGTATTTTACATTTTTATATTTCGTGCATTTAATTGTATTACTTGCTATATGTTTTTAGTGTAGTACGTATACGTAGTATAAATATTATTTTTACATTTTTACGTGTTATTTACCAAGTAGTAGTAGATACCAAATATCCTTTTATCAACCAAAAACAAATAAAGTCTTAACGAGAAAACGTAAAATCAATTCGACACGATATCGAGACAAAACGACTTAATCAAAAATGGATATTAAAATGGCGCCGCTGGCGGTTCGTGCTCGTTACGATTGACGATTTTTCGTGAGGCGATTTGGATTTTGGGATCCGTTCGATTTTGAACGTTATTTTTCTTGTTTAAATATATATATATATATATATATATATATATATATATATATATATATATATATATATATATATAATCAGTAAAAACAAAAAATATTTTCTTATTTTATATTCTTTTCTTTATTACTATATATACCTTTCAAAAAAAAAGTAATATTTTTCCTAAAGTATTACACAAAAAAAAATCTACCTATATATATATATATTTTCTATCTTGGTTTCTTCTTCGTTTTTAAGTACATATTACATTCTCTTTTAAAAAAAAAAATATCGTGACGAGTCAAGCCGATCCCGAGTATCGTGCTATTGACATGGCTATGGATAATCGATCGATTTATGAGTTGTTGCAAGTACCTACTGAGGGATGTCTCGAAAATGCGATCGTGATACCGGATATCGAGGGTGATTCTTTTGAGCTTAATCCGGATTTGATTAAGTTGATATCCGGTCGTCCTTTTTACGGATTTGAGGATGACGATCCTTACACTCATATCCGTCATTTTCGTTCATACGCCAATACCGTCAGATACACCAATGTGACACAAGACATTATCTATTTACACCTTTTTCCTTTCTCCCTCGATGGAGCAGCCCGACTTTGGCTAGAAAAGGAACCACCACGATCTATTTTCACATGGGCTAATCTTGAGTCAAAATTCTTAAATCAATTTTACCCTTATGCTAAAACGAGAAAAATTCGGTTGCAAATAACTAATTTTGAAGAGTCTAATACTGAAACGTTTACCGAGGCTTGGGAAAGATTTAAGGATTTAGTACGTAGTTGTCCTCATCATGGATTTTCCGCTTTGCACTTGATTGATTCGTTTTATAATGGGTTGACCCAATACGATCAAGATTCTCTTAACACGGCTGCAAGTGGAAATCTTTACTCTCGGAGTACTAGTGAGGCTTTAATGATTATTGAGAGCAAGTCTCAAGTATGGAGCAAAGCCGAAGTATCCGGTACCACATCTATTATCATTAGGAGTGGCCCTCTTTTCTCATATACTCCGAGAGTTAGTGATGAGCCATGTGTTGATTCGGATGACCCTATTTTTGATGATTCTTCTAGTCCCCTTTCTCATGTGACTAGTGAATCTTCTCCTCCGGATTTTGAGGAAGAAGTAGTTATTGAGCAACTCTCGGTTGAGTTGACTCCTGACCTGCCACAAATTAATGAAGGGTGTTATGGGGATTTCCAAAATCAAAGCTTTCAAATTCAAGAAGATTTTCAAAATCATAACAATTTTCAAAGTAATAATCAAGGGGATATTCAAATTCAACCTTCACAAATGGACGAAATAGTTGAAATATTTGAGGCACAAAAGAGGATGATAAATGATCTTCATGAACAAAACCAAAGTCTTAAATATCAACTTTTAGAAGCTTTGAGAGCTCAATTTGAGGCTAACACCACTACTAATAGTGATGTTCCCACTGTGGATCCTTCCATCTCTCCGCCAATAAAGGAGAGACAAGGCCCGGAGATTATCATGAGTTTTACTCCCCCTCCGGTGTTGACACCCACAGATACATTTATCTCTCCTTCCTCATCTTGTGAGGAAATTCCCGAGATTGTACTTGAGCCTACATTTGACCCCATTCCTTTTATGACTCCTTCACCTACTCCTCCAAATGATACTACTCCTCATAGTAGTTATCTGGATATGGATGTGTTATCTTATGATTCCGACTATACTTTTAATTCTTTATCGAGCTCGGATGAGGATGACTCTCCTATTTTACGAAAACCGACTTTTGAAAAACATGCTAATGATACTAATGATTTTTCGAATACTTCACTCCTTAGTGATGATGGTTTTCACATTCTCGAGATCGATGAGTTTCTTGATATTGTTACACCCGTGGAGTACATATCCGGGTATTTTGATGTGGAGGGAGATATACTTTTTCTAGAGGATTTATTACACGATGACACTATACCTTCTATCCCTCCCGACCCACCCATTCATGATGCCAAAGAGAACAAAGACCCGAGGGTTCCGACTATTAGTATTTTGACACCTACTTTTTCACCCCCGGTGTCTCTTGTTGATTTCACATTTGAGGGTGATTCTTTTATGATTGACACCGAGTTTTCTTGCTATTTTCCCATAAAGGGAACGGTATTTGATCCGGGTATACACATTTTTGAGCAATCTCAATATCTTAATGATGAAATCAAAAGGAAATTTTTTGAAAAATTGGGATCATTACCTTCTTACTATACCCTTAATTGTAAGAAACTTTTGCTTAAAGGAAACCCATCTTTCTTATACTTATTTGCTATTGCCACCTTGGGGTCTATTTCTTTTAGAGATGGAAACCATGTATTTGACCCTGGTGGAATTTTATAGGGTTTTCCTTATTTGGGAGGTTATTTCACTTTATCATGGAGATCTTTTTTCTTTTACGATTAAATCTTTTTCTCTCCATGATCGTTTCCCTAAGGACAATTTAATTCGGGGATCGAGTCGAGCTCATGACTCGGTTACCAAAAACGAGGTGCCTCGTGGGGGAGATTCCCATGCTTATCATTCTATCTTCTTTCTAATTTCTAATGTGAAGGGATTGTGCTTTTTCATTTGTTCTCGTGTTTCGTTTGTGATGTGATTTTAGGTTTCTCCTATATCGAAGACTCTTGTGTTCGTTTTCTTCACGTATCACTCGAGTTTCGATCCTTCATTTGAGACATCCGATATCTGATGATTATATCCTTTACTAACGCTTATTTTTATTGGCATAATTAATAAACTGCTTTTAATTATTTGCGTCATACCTTTTTCATGCTAGAATTTTGCATTCGACTCTTCGTCTCTAGTATGGGGGTATCATACCCTTACACTTGAAACATTGAGGACAATGTTTGGTTTTAGCATGGGGGGTATCTATCGATATGCTTTTCCTTTTGTTCATTGTCTTCACGTACTCCGTTTTTCAAAAATGTGCTTAAAATTGCATAAAATTTTATTTTTTTTTTCATATTTTAATAAATGTTTTTTACACGAATGTAAGCTTTCTGTTGGTGAAAATAAGAATAGATTTTGACTCGACCGGTTTACCTTAGCTCATTCCTTAACCATGTAAATCGTTTATTCGGTTTATTAGGCTAAGCATCCACGAGTCTCATTATTTGAGATTTTAAATTGTGGAGAACGGGAGATGATAGAGTTGATAATAAGTTTTAAGGTTAATTCTTCCTTATATGAGTTTTTGTGGCTCTTTCTTCCCGCTTGTATATTTAATTGCTTAATAAATGAAGTTTTTTGCGGTTTAGGTTCGATATTTTAGCTCTTAACCAACTCTTTTATTCCCTTGTAATTAAAGCAAGAACACATTGAGGGTGTCAGCGTCGTGGACTTCCGACTAAGGTGGCTCATAACCACTAAGTAGGAGGTATTCAGACCACGGGATTTCGAAATTTGGCATACTATATGTATAAAAAAATAAATAAAGCACAAATGTGCTAAAGTATTTTGAATAAGGCAAAAAAATGCCAAAAGTATAAGTATACAATCCAAAACCGATAAAGGTCGCCTACTTCGATGCCGACTTGACAGCGAGGGGGTTCTAGATCCTAAGGTGGAGGAATATTATCCAAGGTCGTAATAAAAAGTCCGAAGGTCGCCTACTTCGACGGCTACTTGACGGTGGGGAGGTTCTAGATTCTAAGGACTAATAAAAGACCAAGAAATATCATTTTTTATGTATGTATATAAATAAAGTTTTTGTTATAAATAAGCCAAATTTCGGGTCCGGGATGATCTTAGACTTCCGCTTCTGGTCTCGTAGTTGAGATGTCGAGGTCGTCAATACAAGAGATTCCCTAAATCGTGTTAAAGTATCCTTGACGTGGGCTTTCTTTAGTGACAACGGTTTTTGAGGATGAGGTTAGGTTCTAAGTGTCGGGTTTACACCGTTTTGCCTTCATTTTTGGACTAATAATTATTAAATAAGTCAAATAAGCCTACGGGTGAATGACAATCCTTAAAATCTAGAGATACAACTTAGGAATAATGGAGAAGGAGTTCTACACAAATGTCTTATATAAGTAGTCTTAACACTAGAACTTATTGTTAACAATGATCTTGTTTTTGAGCTTGGCATGGAAAGAGTGAAAAGTCGAGGACGATGAATCTATTTGAATTTTGTGATCCTAAAAGTTTTTTTCAATAATGAAAGCGATACATTATGTCATTTACACATATATTATTAATAAAATGAATAAATGCTTTTAATAAATGAAAAACGGAGTTGCTTTATACTTTATTCTAGCATTGCGTGAGGACACGGCAATGGTTTAGTAGGGGGTGTGATGTGATTCTAATTACACATCATATTTCCTAGTAAAACGTGCTTAAAATGGTCAAATAATCATCAATTATGCCATATATATGCTTGTTTTGTCGTTTGTGCGTGTGCAGGTAAGGATATCAAAGAAATCACAAGAAATGAAGCTTAAGAGCCAAAACGAACACGAGAAATAGAAAGAGCACGGAAAATCGAGTCCAACGGTACCTTCATATTTTATTGAGTCGACCCGACACCATTTAAATGGGTCGAACCGACCTAATATTTATACTACATACAATCTGCTGGGCCCTTTTATCACCACAGCGCGTGTATGAAGCCCAAAGCCACTCAGCCCGAATATGGCCCAAGATTACCAATGCTGGCCCAAATGCAAATGAAATGAATGGAAAGATAGAAGCCCACTACACAAGATCTGATATATGAAAATAGATTAGGACACAACTTGATTGATACGCATCATTTTTTCTTTCGCATCTCATTTTTTTAGAAGTAATCTGTTTCTTTTTCTTTAGTTTCAAGCTAGATTAGGCTTTCAATTATTGTTCCCAAATAACAAACGCAGCTTTCATTTGTTCATTCTAGGTTTGATAAATAATAGTCAGATTCGAAGGTTTGTGTTTGGTTTGAATTTGATTTGCGATTTTGTTTCGATCGAAGGTTGTTTTGGATTCGGAGGTTATTGGTTTAGCAGTTTTTATTTCAGTTAATGATTCAAATTCCGAGTTGTGTTTCTTGATTTGATTCGAAGATAGTAGTAAGCAGGTTCCGATTCATATATGCAGCAGGTTTCGATCCGAAAATTGATATTGCTATGGGTTTTATATTCGGCAGTGATGTTTTGATTCGGTTGATGATTTTAAGTTCTAGACAGATTTGATTTTCGGCTGTAGTGGTGATGTTTGTAGGTTTATGATTCGATTGTAGTTTATGTTTGTTTGTAGTTTCAAGTTTCGAGCTAGGTGTGATTTAAGGTTCCGGTTCAGCATAGCATTTACTGTCGGTTTCGATAAAGGTTTAACGGTGTAGTTCAGTTCGGATTCACCAAGCAGTTTCGTTGGTTTGGTTTTGGTTCGGTGTAGCTTCGAAGTTGATTTCGGTTCGGTTCGTTCGGTTAGCACATCGTCACTAAAGGGCAGGCCTCGGATGCAGCTTGTATCTTCGATTTCAGTATTTGGTTCGGCTCGAGATTAGTTCGCTTCAGTTTCGAGATCAGTTCATAGTGTCGACGTTGTTCAGTTTCGGTTCATTCGATAGCTTAGCACTACCTTTCGTCATCAGCGGGCCGGCCGGGAAGAGGGGAGTACCATTTTAATTTATGTATTTTTAGCGTAAATAGTAGTGTAATCTTTGCTTGCAAATTGTTCAAATTTACTTGATAGATAATTTTAGTCACCTGTGTTAGTTATCTGCATTTTTTTTTAATTCATTAGCAGTTCATAGTTCTTTGTATTCTTGTTATCTGTGATTAGAAATCTGTTTTTGTTAAGCTTTTGGTTTGATGAGTTGGAACTGATCTTTTAAAGTTTTGCAATAGTCTAGTCGACTTACAATATTTGATCTTTTGTGTGTTAGCCAGTTTCACAATATTACTCTTTCTTTAGTGAGTACGAATATTAAAATAGCTATTGTGGTATCGAACTAGTAATCTGTTGCTTTTGCAAGAAGTAGTTTTTAAACAATGCAGTAGAATTTAGTGAAAGTCCTTTATTTTGTTATCATGCATACAGTTCTTTCGTTAGACACTTGATTAAATTTGGGCTTACCATCATTTGTTTGGGCCTAATATTAGTTAGTACTAGTTTAGGAATTATGATTACTATTTTCAAATATTAGACACGTTTGTTTTTTTAGCATTGTTTTCAATCGTTAGTTTTTAATTTGCTATCATTTTCCGTGATTTTACAAAACGTAAGATCATGTATAGCTATATTTGTTAGCTCTTTTATATTATTCTAATATTTTTATATAAATATTAGAATATTAGAATAGTTTTTAATTCTCGTTTTGCGTGCTAATTAGTATAAATTTGTATTTTACATTTTTATATTTCGTGCATTTAATTGTAGTACTTGCTATATGTTTTTAGTTTAGTACGTATACGTAATATAAATATTATTTTTACATTTTTACGTGTTATTTACCAAGTAGTAGTAGATACCAAATATCCTTTTATCAACCAAAAACAAATAAAGTCTTAACGAGAATACGTAAAATCAATTCGACACGATATCGAGACAAAACGACTTAATAAAAAATGGATATTATGCATACATATACATCACACATAAGACAAATAAAAACAATCTAAATACTTAGAAACATAACACGACTCTAAAAGAACTAAATAAGAAAAACTAATATTTTTTATGTTTTTAACTAAATGAAACAAAAACACATAATAGAAGTTTTGTACCAAATCTATTAAACCGGATGGTTTTCTAGACTTCGGGTTCTATCCACGGGGTTTGGGAATTAGCCGGAACGAAGCACAAAATGATTAAAACGGGGAGGTTGGGCGGATATAAGCTTTATTAATAGTTGGTTCGAAACTCGATTAACGGATGTTTAGACGAGTGTAAAACACAATTAGGAATGGTTTTGGTTAAGGCCTAGTTTAAATAAAAGATCATAAAAAGGGAATTTTTTTTTTTTTTTTTTGCAGAATTTAGAGTTGTCGCTGACAAAATAAAGTTGCCGCCAGCGACTTGACATCAGAAGGCGTTTTGATGACCGGCGAAGGGCTTTTGCCGCCGACAATTTTTTTTTACAAAATGCTTTTGGCTGGGCGGCAAAATAAAGTTGCCACCGGCAGAAGGAAATTTTTTTTTTACAGACTTCCTAATAACATAAAAAGTAAGAATTTTTGTAAAAACACTTTTATTAAAATGATTAAAACACATAAGAAAAAGCTTAATCCAAACACACCCTTAAGAATAATAAGACACATCATGCAAAAAATAAGCACAAAACTAAAAGGAAAGACTAATAAGCCAAAACGACAAGTAAAACCACTTAGCACACAACATTCTAACAACAAAATAAGACATAACACAATTCTCATCTAACACATAACATGAAACAAATGACAAAAACTAGATTCCTAACTTTTTTTTATTTGTCATGTATTTTCTATTTATTTTAAAAATAATTTTTTTGATTTTTTATTTTAACAAATATGACTTAAGGTATCACCTACCACTTATTTTAACTAAAGGAGAATTATTTTAGTGATCAAAATCGTTACATAATGACTAATCCAAACGCCCCCTTAAACTAGGAAAAAGAACAAAAATGTGCATACAATGTGAAATGCAAACAAGCACACAAGCACATAAGCACACAACATAAACACATAAAAACACTTAAACACATGACACATAATATGACACGAACTCATAAAACAAGAAAAACACAAACAAAAAAAGTTCATGTGGTCAAGTAGTTCTAGTCATCGACTAGAGTGACTCAGGACAAGGTTTTTGGGTTTTTTTAGAACAAGCACTTTACAAACACATTCATGAAGCAATCATTGAAACAGGCCAGTTCTTGAGAATACAAGAGATGAAATCCCAACACCAAATATTTGATTTTGGCGCCAAGACTATTTAAGGAATTTTTGAGAAATAAGAGATTTTAAGAAAATGGTGTTCTAACCTTTGTTAAGGGTTAGAACAAGAACAAGAGAAATTATTCAAGAGAAACAACAAACAATGGAATTTAGAGAAATTCAATGCCTCCAATTAAGTAATCAACCACCAACCGAATTCCCCCTATGCGAAATTTGTCCCCCCTATGCGGATAAATGGGGTATAACAACTCTTTCGGGTTAAGTATTAATTTAGTAACAAAACGATTCAAGTAACAAGCAAGCAAACAAACAAACTGGTGTAGGTAAATCGTACACGTTTTAGGAAAAACGCGTATGTGGCAAGTATTAAGCGTTACGATTTAGGAAAACCGTAAAACCGATAAATACGAGTTCGTTCTCGCCGGAGGTGTGTATGTTTTAGGCCAATATAATAAAATCAAGTTTGGATTAGTGTCGTTTTTGAGTTTAAATAGAGAAAATTGAAAGACGAGCTACACTACGATTAAACTACGACGAATGACGTAAAACGCGAACGTAAATACGTATAACGCGACGAAATTAAAATTTTTAGCTAAAAATTAATTAAATATTAAAACTAAGTCTAAAATAATAGAAATAAGAATAAAAATTCAATAAATAAATTTAAAAACTTTTATTAATTAAATATTCAATTTTTAATGCTAACTAAAGCCCTAAAAATAAATATAATTAACAAAAAACCCAAAATGTTATTTTTTCAAACAAATATCTTGTTTATATTAATTAAACACTAAAAAGTATTTTCCTACATTTTAGAAACTATTTTTCTATTTTTTAAAAGCTAAAAATACTTTTTAAACTAAAATAATGATTAAAAATAATAAAATAATGAGAAAATTAATTTTTCTTCTTGAAAATCCTAAATTATATTATTAAACAGTAGAAAATTGAAAAAATTGAAAAAAGATAAATTTTTACTTAATAAGACAAAACAGTGTGAATTAAAAACCTATTTTAACTTAAATAAATTCCAAAAATTAATAAAATAAAGTGAAAAATGAAATTACTGTTTGGAAAATCTTAAAATATATTACTTTAACTATGAAAATTGGAAAAATTGAAAAATAACACTCTTTGTGACTAAAAGACAAAAACAGATTTATAAAAACTTAACTAAACTCTAAATTAATTCTAAAAATATCAAATAAACAGAAAAATAAAAATTAACTTTTTTTAAAATCTAAAAATAAATAATTAAAACAATGAAAATTATAACGAAAGAAAAAGACTTAATTTAGATCACTAGGGACAAAAAAGGATAAAACTGAAAGTGACACCTCACTTTTCTTTGTCTGCTAGTGAAGCAGTGGCAAAGAATAGACTAGCAGTGGGAACTTTGTTCCCACAGATGCTTAACAGAAAGACGTATAAGGCTTATAACTTGCTTGTTTGATGGTTTTGTTGGAAGACAAAGGCACCCCCACAACCAGTTGGGTTGTGGGGAGTCACATCAACATAAAAAACACACAGTCCAATACAAATTAAACATACAAATAGGCAATAATGAGTCTCTGATATCCTATGTGGGTCTTAGTGATTTTTTACTGATATGTTTGACCATCAAGTGAGATTTAAACAACCAAAGCTTTCTCAATACTACTATCAAATCACAACTAACCAATCATATAACCTAGATTATCACATATGCTATCTGATTACAAAATTTCAAGTCATAAAATTCAAAATTCACCCTATATTAAGCCTACTGGTTGATTTGACTGATTTTACCAAATTTGAACATGCAACCTTCTTTGTTAAACTGATAATACCCTAAATCTAATTTTACTTATGGTTTAAACCAGTTAACCCAAACACACCGTAATCTATCTGATTGAAAATTTAACTTACTGATTGCTTACAAATCACTTCTAAAATGATTCCTACTACCTTAAACTTGTACTTAGGCAACTAATGAACCTGAACTAACAATAAGTTCCACTATTCAAATACTCAAACTTAAAATTAAACTATCATGAAAAGAGTCACATAAGGCACATATCTAAGCAAAAAGTTAAGAGGGTTCTAGCCACAAATCGGCTGATGCCTTCTCTCAAACACTTTTGTGAGCTTATGAGTAGCTTATGATGGTGTAGAGAGTCCCTGCTGTTGGTCAATAACAGACCAAAGGGATGACAATATCTTCAAGAAAGGACAAACATAAATGAGATTGTGGTACCTGCTGTAAAACAGACTAAGAAAACCAAACCAAGCTCAATAAACTTGGCTCACAAGCTGTTTGTCAGGCAGCTTGTGAGTTAGCTTAAGGAACAGTGAGTGATATATAAAAAAAGAGAGATTTTGTAAAACTTTAATAACCAAACTTGGAAACCAATCTTTCTGAAAACCAATAAATGAGAAACCAACTAAAAGTATAACACAAGTTGTGAGCTTTTGTTCAAGCTAGATTGTCAGTCTAGCTTATACAAAGCTTATAACTTGTGGGTTTTCAAAAATAGATTTTTATGCCAAAATTCCATGAACAAGAAAAATGTTTTGAATAACTTAACTATAAAATTACACTAAGAAAATAAAGACACTGAACTCAGAGATGAACTTACAAGGTTTAAAACAAACTCTAAATATTTTTCATTAAAAAGTTTACAAAGCTTAAATCTGGAACAAAAGCCCTTCCACATGTTGGAAGGTGCTTATATAGCATCTAAAAGACTATTCTATAACTAACAAACCCTAATACATGAACTACCAAATCTGCCCTCGAATTTGAATTTTAGTCTTGGTCAAATGCATCATGTATGTGTCCTTGTTGATACAGCTGTAAATCTTGATCTTGACCGTTTATTGGGAGCCTTTGGGACCAAGTTTTTCCTTTGAGGCGTTGATTCTCTGCTTGATTCTCTTTTTGCCATTTTTGAAGTGACAGGGGACATTCGTGGGGCCCTTTGTGGTCACGGGGTGAGTTTGTTTGTGAGTGGGTTTTGATGCGATAGAGGTTAATCATGTATCTCGAAGCTTTGGACCAAAAACCCTTTGATTTGGGTTAACTAGGCTCTAGGGTGTTGGAGTATGCTCATGCCATAATAAATAATTATACGGCTAGACACATGTGAGCCTATGGGGTCACACACATATACACAGAGGTACCACTTAACATATCGTATATATTGTATCTACGGTATATATATATCCTACGTAACTCGAGATCAATGACGGGCTTCTAATTACTAAGCTAGTACTTGGTATATTGTGTTAGACACAACAAAAAAGTAAGCTAATTATTGTTGTCTAGTAACATATCATAAATGATCAAAAGGAATAAAAAAAAACGTTTATGTATTTGTTAAAAGGAAGATTGTTATGATTTGTAACATACCATTTAATTAAGGTATGATTATAATATAATCAATTTCATAACAACTAAAACAAACGTTTTTCCATTTTGGTTATTTATGTGAAATGGCATTACAACAAAGAGATACATAGATCTATATTTGCTTAAGGAAGTGGACGGCAAACATATATCAAAGTGGTGATTTGTTTTGTCAATTGATTAAGCTTTAACAATATTGTAGTTAAAGTCTTAAAAAAGAGTTACGGGAATTGCGACTAGCATCGATTTGGTATACGGTGACGTGTAGTGTGTTTCTACATAGAGGTGATCTACTTTGGTCACTTGGGTTTCTTGGTTAGATCATGTGTTGTTGATGGTCTCCGTTCGATCCTACCGTATCACGCTACAAAGGTATACTTTTATCACCCTTTTTATTGATTAATCGTATGACTCTATGGATCCGTTAATAGGTGATATTTCCGCTGTGTTTATTATTTATTCATATCATGTTTATATGTATAATAACCTTTAGTGGTATCACGAGCCATCATATGATGTCATATGATTATTGGGTATGCGTAAAATGGCTAAATATGAGTGTTTTTTAGGGTTTTGTTAAACCAATTTTAAAACAGCCCCTATGGCATTATTTTCGTGGCATTATTGACTTTTAGGAGGTCTTATAATCTGCTTTTTAATGATCTCATAGTCACGGTTTACGCATACTTAAATGGGTTTATTACGGGTACGTGTAAAATAACCAAAAACGCGTTTTTTGGAACGATCCTTGAATCGGGTTCTAAACAGCCCTAATGACCATGTTTTCTGTAAATATATGATAATTACAAGGTTTATAAAATGTGGTTAAGGTCATTGGTTACACGCACCAATCAGGGGTTTAATTAATTGTTGATTATTCTTTTGATTTCGTTGGCTAACAAGTGTTTGTTGTTGTTTAATTTTATTTCCATGCCAAATACATGCATGTTTGGCCATGGACTTAGCCAACACCTTGTTATATTCATAATCTTATGGTATTATTATGTTTCTTATGCAAAGCCGATGAAAACCTAGACCAAATGTGACATGTTGTGTGTTGATTTGCATTTAATTTCAGTTTTGGGGATTTGCCATTGTTTCGGCTTCATTAATATGTTTTTGATGTTGGTTATAGCCATTGTTTGGGCATTTTACAGTAGGTTAATGATAGGTTAAATGTTTTTAGTCATAAATCATTTGTAACCGATGCTTGGATGGGAATGGCTAAAGAATTAAAGACATATTGTAAAATTCGGAGCTGCTGAGTGACCTGCACTAAAATGTGATTTCCCAGAGTTCTATAAGGAGATAGAAGCCCAAATTTGGTGTGCTAATTCACAACTCATAGGCCTTCAAAAGTCTCAACTGGAGCTCAGGCTAGGGAAGACTCCTTTTATAGGTTTTGGGCCCTAGAAGTCGACTGAAATATTTAGGCAGATTTGGGCCTCATGTTCATTTTGGGTTCTACTTGCTCTTCATGGTCTTGGAGCAAGTGGGAGCCCACTTAGTGGTTATGTTGACTTACCCTTAGTTGACTTCTTGGTCCTCGTGATGGCTCACGAGATCAAGAATAGGTTTTTCATCGGTTTGAGGCTTTGCATACTTGTGGTTGTGTGGTTGCTTGTTTGCTTGATATCTTGATATTACTTGCAAATGTTTTTATAAAAACTTGAAACCAATCACAAACCATTTATAAAACTAAATCCTTGATTTAGTTTAAAGTTTAAATATGATTTAAAACTAAAATCTTGTTTTTCATAATAACTCTTAACGTGTAATGATGTTATTATTTTTTATTTTTTTTGTATTGTCTAAATCTAATATTAAATCCATTTAGGTTTTATATTAGTATTTAACATGGACAACTTGACACACATAAATTAAAACAAGATTAGACTTAAGTTAAAAATGTTTTTTAACTTGTGCTACGATGGATGAATGCATGCTTCCTCGTACACACTTTTGATTTGTAAATCAAACTTTTATATCCGTCTAAAATTTAAGTCATGCCGTCCAATCGTTTGAGATCACTTTCAATTACTTTTTGCATCTTGTGAGACGGATGAAAATTGTAACCCAAGGTGATTATTATCTATGCGTGAGACCTAGACTTATTCTCGCATGTTCTCAAATTGGATGACTTAATCGGTTAAGTGGTGAGACCTTGACCGAGGCAAGGATGGGACTAAACATGCCATGTTTGATACTTTATGAATTGTTCACTTATGTCATGAGTCCCATAAGGATCTAAGAATTGCACATGATTTGCAATTGATGAACGTCATCTACCTATTGAATCTATCATTGCTAGCATATCAACTGATGTGATGGTAGAACCTCAATGAGGATCTTAGCCTTTTCGTAAAATTAATTGTTTTTATATAAACTTGGGTAGTTAATTTTTAAAGATTAATTATTGAAAGTACTAAAACTTTGAACTTTGTTTATTTTGTAGATGACAACAAATCAATCCATTAACAATCAAATCAGATCAATTCTCGATAAGGAGAAATTGAGTGGTACAAACTTCCTTGACTGGTTTCGAAATCTGAGGATTGTCCTCAGATCAGAAGGAAAGTTGCACAACTTGGAAGAGGCCTTACCTCAAGCACCTCCTGCTACTGCCACCGCTGCTGTTCACAATGCCAATACTAAAAGGGTTGCTGAACAACAAGAAGTGGCTGGCTTAATGTTATGTAGTATGGTCCCTGAAATCCAAAAACATTTGGAAGACTTTACTGCATATGACATGATTGAGGAACTCAAGACGATGTTCCAACAACAAGCAGAACAAGAACTCTTTGAAACGGTCAAAGCGTTCCATAACTGCAAGCAGGAGGAGGGCCAATCTGTCAGCACTTATGTGTTGAGAATGAAAGGCTACCTTGATCAGATGGACCGACTTGGCTACCCTATGCCACAAGTCTTAGGAGTGAACTTGATACTCACTTCACTTTCCAAAGACTATGATCAGTTTGTTCAGAACTATCATATGCATGGCATGGGGAAGACTATACCTGAACTGCATGCCATGCTGAAGCTTTCAGAGAAGGGTATGCCCAAGAAAGCTCCCTCTGTTCTTGCTATCAAGAAAGGTCATATCCAAAAACCAAAGCCACAAGCTAAATGAGGCAAGGGTAAGAAGTTCAAGGGAAAAGCCACTATGGTTCATGACCCTAAACGCAAGTTCCCCCCACCTGGCAAAAAGGAGCATCCTGCTAAGGATGTAGAGTGTCATCACTGTCATGAGATTGGACACTGGAGAAGGAATTGTCCTTACTACCTGGCAGAAGTGGACAAAAAGAAGAACAAAGCCGGCACGTCCGGCACATCAGGTATCTTCATGATAGAACTCTACTCATTCCCTAAAACTAATACCTGGATATATGACACTGGTTGTGGTACTCACATTTGTAATACTATTCAGGGGCTTAGAGGGATCAGAAAGTTAAATAAAGGCGCTTTGGACTTGCACGTGGGCAATGGCAACCGTGCAGCTGTCGAAGCCATAGGGAGCTATGATCTTATCCTCCCTAGTGGAATGATTCTTGTACTAGACAATTGTCATTTTTCACCCTCTATTACTAGAGGAATTATTTCTCTTTCGCGTTTATGGGATAATGGTTTTTCACATAAATTTACTGATTATGGTACTATTCAAGTTTCCAAGGATAATGTATTTTATTTTAATGCTATTCCTCGTGATGGAATTTTTGAAATTGATATGCATAATCACGTATCAAATGAGGGTTCTATTTATATTTGTAGCAAAAAGAAGTCCAAGCACAACTTGGATTCTACTTTTCTATGGCATTGTCGACTTGGACATATAAATAAGAAACGCATTGCGAAGCTGCAACATGATGGGCTTTTAAAGTCAACTGATGATGAATCATTTGATATATGTGTATCTTGTATATCTGGCAAGATGGCAAGAAAGCCTTTTACTCATGCAAGTGAAAGAGCTAATGATCTTCTTGGGCTCATACATAGTGATGTATGTGGTCCATTTAGAACCACGTCTAGAGAAGGAGCTAACTACTACGTTACATTTACTGACGACTTCAATAGATATGGTTATGTTTACTTGATTAAACATAAACATGAAGTTTTTGAAACGTTCAAAACCTTCCAAAACGAGGTAGAAAATCAACTCGGGAAGACAATCAAAGCACTTCGATCTGATCGAGGAGGCGAGTATTTAAGCCTTGAGTTTTTAGATCATCTTAAGAGTCGTGGGATTGTCTCACAACTTGCTCCTCCCTATACACCACAACATAATGGGGTGTCAGAGAGGAGAAATCGAACCTTGCTTGACATGGTTCGATCAATGATGAGTCCAACCACTTTGCCAATGTCCTTTTGGGGCTACGCTCTAGAGTCTGCTTCACGCATACTCAATATGGTTCCAACTAAGAAGGTTGATAAGACTCCATATGAAATATGGCACGGGAGAGTCCCGAACTTGTCTTATTTGAAAGTCTGGGGTTGTGAGGCTCTCGTTAAACGAGAAACACCAAACAAACTTGAGCCCAGATCTATCAAGTGTATCTTTGTAGGATACCCAAAGGAAACAATGGGTTACTACTTCTACTACCCACCCGAGAACAAAATATTTGTTGCTCGGTATGCTGAGTTTCTTGAGAGTAGTCTCATATCACAAGAAGCAAGTGGGAGCACCATAGACTTTGATGAAATTCAAAGTCAAGATGCACAACCTTCTGAGAACACTAGTGAACATCACCAAGAGGTTGAACATGAAAATGTCGAATCTCAAAGTGATGTTATTCCCATTCGTAGATCTGCAAGGATATCTCACGCACCTGACCGATATGGTTTCTATATCGATGCTGAGGAACATGAGTTAGGGGATCATGATGAACCCGTTAACTATAAAGCTGCATTGTCGGATCCTGAATCTGATAAGTGGCTTGAAGCTATGAATGCGGAAATGCAATCCATGAGGGACAACGAAGTTTGGATCTTAGTTGACCTCCCTCCTAACTGTAAGACGGTTGCGAGTAAATGGCTCTTCAAGAAGAAGACCGATATGGATGGCATTGTACACACCTTTAAAGCTCGTCTTGTAGCAAAAGGTTTCACTCAAACCTATGGGGTTGACTACGAAGAAACCTTCTCGCCTGTTGCAGACATTAAAGCTATTAGGATTCTTATAGCCATATCAGCGTTCTATGACTATGAGATTTGGCAAATGGATGTCAAGACCGCCTTCTTGAATGGCCATCTAAACGAAGACGTTTATATGGTGCAACCTGAAGGGTTCGTGAATCCTAAACATCCCAGACGTGTATGTAAGCTTCAAAGATCCATTTATGGGTTAAAGCAAGCATATAGGACCTGGAACAAGAGATTTGATGAGGAGATCAAAAAGTTTGGTTTCACTCAAAATCCCGATGAGCCATGTGTATATAAAAGAGCTAGTGGAAGTATCGTCGTTTTCCTAGTCTTATATGTCGATGACATATTGCTCATGGGAAACAATATTCCAATGCTACAAGATGTTAAATCCTGGCTTGGAAAATGTTTTGCCATGAAAGACTTGGGTGAGGCGGCGTTCATTCTAGGAATCAAGATCTACAGAGATAGATCAAGGAGATTAATCGGTTTGAGTCAAAGTGCATACATTGACAAAATCTTAAAGCGGTTTAAGATGGATGCCTCCAAACGTGGGAGTCTACCAATGCAATCCAATGTAGAATTGAGTAAGACTCAAGGTCCCTCCACACCTAAAGAGGTGAAGCGAATGAAAGGAGTGCCTTATGCTTCGGCTGTAGGATCCATCATGTATGCTGTGAGGTGCACTAGACCTGATGTAGCGTTCTCTCAGAACCTTACAAGTAGATACCAACAGAATCCAGGTGAATGTCACTGGACTGCTGTAAAGAACATATTAAAGTATCTTCGAAATACTAAAGATATGTTTCTTGTTTATGGAGGTGATTCAACAACTGAGCTTGGTGTTACTTACTACACTGATGCTAGTTGGGAGACAGATCGGGATGATCTTCGATCACAAACCGGATATGTCTTCGTGATGAACGGAGGCGCGGTTGATTGTAAGAGTTCTAAACAAAGCACTATTGTGATGTCTTCTACAGAAGCTGAATACATAGCTGCTTCTGAAGCTGCAATGGAAGCAATTTGGATACGTAAATTCATTTCTGGGCTTGGCGTTGTTCCCAGTAATGATAGACCTATGGAAATGTACTGTGATAATACAGGTGCAATTACTATAGACGATGAACCTGGAGTTCAAAAGGGTGCCAAACATTTTCGGAGAAAATATCACTACATTCGAGAAGTAATTCAAGAAGGTGATATTCGTATTCTTAAAGTTCACACAGATAACAACTTAGCTGATCCGTTTACTAAACCAATGTCTTGTACCAAACATGTTGAACATGCTAGGGGTATTGGACTTAGACCAGCTGGTAGTTTCATGTAGATTTGTGTATGTTAGTATTTGAATAATTGGGATGTAAAACAGTTTTTATTATACAATGAATTGATATATGAGGTATATCGTTTTTATTTTATATCAACTGTGTCCTATATTTGCATGTTTAAATCCAAGAGTAATCTTATTATTCTAAATTATCCATTGTCGGTTGACAATATGGGAGTATTGTCGAGTTAAGACAAATGTGAGTTGGTCATATTCATTTGGAATGAATATTAATTGATGATGCCGCCAAACTCATATGTGTTCATTAGATGAACATTGGATTGACCTAACCAACGAGAATTCACTACATGGATCAGCGTCAATAGTGAATCTCGCAAGTGGTAGAATCTCTCATCCTTAGACATGAGATGCAAGTAGGTTTTGTATGTGTGGAATGTCAATCTTTGATATGGTTCAACGTTGTCCTGAACAAGGCTACCATAAAGACCATTTTCAGGTGCGATAAGAAGCACATGAACGACACGTGCAGTCAAAAGAGAATTTGTTCCTCCCCATGTATTGGAGTTAGATACTACTGGGCCCCTCGATGAATTGTACAGATGTATGTGTGGCCACACCCAAATGTAATTAAGATGATTCTTGATTAATTTGGTAATCTAGTTCAATATCTATATCGAGAAACAGAATAGTTAAACTTAAGAATGACTTTTGATCCATGTCTAAAGTTTAACTGGGTATCTGAAACAAAAGGATGACTGATATCTAAACCATTTAAATGAGATGTTTAAGAAACTATCGTCATATGTTTCTAGGGGCATTGGCGTGTTGCTAGACGCTAACCTTTGCTTGCATAATTACTTGATTATTATGACGTGCGCAAGTGGGAGCTGTTGGAGTATGCTCATGCCATAATAAATAATTATACGGCTAGACACATGTGAGCCTATGGGGTCACACACATATACACAGAGGTACCACTTAACATATCGTATATATTGTATCTACGGTATATATATATATATATATCCTACGTAACTCGAGATCAATGACGGGCTTCTAATTACTAAGCTAGTACTTGGTATATTGTGTTAGACACAACAAATAAGTAAGCTAATTATTGTTGTCTAGTAACATATCATAAATGATCAAAAGGAATAAAAAAAACGTTTATGTATTTGTTAAAAGGAAGATTGTTATGATTTGTAACATACCATTTAATTAAGGTATGGTTATAATATAATCAATTTCATAACAACTAAAACAAACGTTTTTCCATTTTGGTTATTTATGTGAAATGGCATTACAACAAAGAGATACATAGATCTATATTTGCTTAAGGAAGTGGACGGCAAACATATATCAAAGTGGTGATTTGTTTTCTCATTTGATTAAGCTTTAACAATATTGTAGTTAAAGTCTTAACAAAGAGTTACGGGAATTGCGACTAGCATCGATTTGGTATACGGTGACGTGTAGTGTGTTTCTACATAGAGGTGATCTACTTTGGTCACTTGGGTTTCTTGGTTAGATCAGTGTTATTGATGGTCTCCGTTCGATCCTACCGTATCACGCTACAAAGGTATACTTTTATCACCCTTTTTATTGATTAATCATATGACTCTATGGATCCGTTAATAGGTGATATTTCTGCTGCGTTTATTATTTATTCATATCATGTTTATATGTATAGTAACCTTTATAGGGTTCGTGGGATTAGGGTGATGATAAATAGTGGTGATTGATTTTGTTTTGGGTTTAAATAAGTATTTCCCACGTTAATTATTAAACAGATTAGTTAATAAACAAAATCTATTAAAAGTAAATATAGTTGAGTGTGACGTGTAGGTTATGTTGAGGTATAGGGGTTTGATTGGTGGGGGTGGTGATGTGGCGTGAGGTGAGTGGTGGGATGGAGTATTGTTGTCTGCCATGTTTAGTCCCTAGGTTTCCATACTCTCTTCAAATCAAGTTTGTATCAGCTTATTCCCATTTCCTTTACAAATGAAGTTTGTGTTTTTCTACTTTTGCCACAAGAACTTTTGTATACTTGTAATCAAGGACCATATATGAAATTTAACCATATTCCAAGGGCTTAAATGATATATTCTTGAAACTTATGGGACCCTATTGTAATATTTGAGATTTACAAGGGTAATAAGTGACAAGTCTTCAAAAGATGAGGGACCAATCTTGACAAATGTTGAAACTTCAAGGGTATTTTTGAAAAATCCATACTCGGGTCCGGTTCTTTGTGAGGCTTTGTTTCCTACTTGATTCCTTTGATCTTTTATTTATTTCACGATATCCGTACCTAAAACACACAATGAACAAACACAAACATATTTTGGGGTATTTTAATGATATTTTTAGCGTTTTAAGCCCGATTTGGACGATGAGACTGTATAATTGCCGTCTCATCACTCCCCCATACTAAACCATTCGCATGTCCCCATGCAATGCTAGAATTAAGCATCGTAGCACTTCCAAAATTCATTTTTATGTGACATTTATTGAAAATGTAAATTTAAATAAACTACTACATGCGTTTTAGACATAATGTATCGTTTTCATCACGATTAAGTGACTTTTTGGATCATAGCATAAGAACGCGTAAATGCCTCATAGAGATAAGTTCGTCATCCTCGATTTTCACTCAATTCCATGCTAAGCGTGTAACGAGATCATTGTCATTTTAAGTTAGTAAAACAATCATTACTCATGAGTGTTAATTACGTACTTAGACTCCCTTATTCCTAAGCTGTATCTCTTATATTTTATTTTTGTCTTAATGATCACGAGGATGCATTTGGTTTATTTCGATATTTCATTAAGGCCGAAAATAAAGTAAGACGATTTAATTGATAGTTAGCTAAAGGACACAATTTTTAAAAACGGCTTCTCGTAATCTCCTTAAGTTCATATCTTGGCATCACTCGTTTCATGATTTGAGACCTTTCTCGGACCAATATTTTGCATGTACTTCATACTTCCAATATTGGAAGACGTTCTTGAAATAATGGTCTGCTATTCATATATGGAATTTCTTCACTTGGACCGCGACTTCATCATTTATCTTCAATCTTTATTTGGGATTTTGATATACAACGATCCGCCTCCTTTTCGGACTTGGATATATTTATACTCATACCTTGTGATGTAGTGTTTTTGTACCCTTTAGGAAAAGGATGACAAAGTAGTGGTAAGCGTTAAGTGTCGGTTTAGGAAAACCGAGCACTAATGACCAAGCAAGTTCGTTTCCCAAGGAGGCAAGTGCGTTGTGTTAAGAGTTGATTAATGTCTGTTTGGGATTATGAACAAGAAGAAAAGAAATTAGAAAGGAAAGAAGAGACGGTTACGAAAACGTATTAAACTACGACGAAAAAGACGTAGTTGTAAAATCGTAAAAACGACAAAAATAAAAATTTTAACCTAAAAATCCCTGAAAATTCCTAAAAATCCCCAATAATATTCTAAGAGTTTACAAAAAATCCAAACTCGCTAAAACCTTTTAATTAATTAAATAATGACTTTTTAATGCTAATTAAAGCCCTAAAAATCACTTTTAATTATTAAAAAGCCCTAAACAAGATTTTATAGTTTGTAAACCTCAAAAATGACCTAATTAAGCTAAAAACTATTTTTAAAAATTTTAAAACCAAATTAAACTATTTTTAAACACTTAAAAACTATTAAAATGTATTAAATCTTAAATTAAATCTAGAAATTAATTGAAAAGCCTAAAAATTAATTGGAAAGTGACAAAGTTCCTAATTTAATGTTTATAACCTAGGAAAAATGAAAAAAAGCTAAAAATAAAACTTTGAATTTTTGGAATAAAATAATATTAAAATAATCAAGAAAAATAAAAAATTCCTACATAAATTCTAAAAAATTCTCAAAAATCCTAAATATTCTAACTAGAACAAAAATGCAAACCAAATTTTCTGAAATCTATTAAATAATTTTATATTGAATTTTAAAGTTGCTTAAAAATCCTAAAATCTTATAAAATTAAAAATAAGCCAAATTGAAAACCTAATAAGCTGTAAACCTCAAAAACATAAATTAAAACTTAAAAACTATTTTTTTGTATTTTTAAATTACTGTTTACTATTTTTAAAATACTTTCTAAAAATAAAACTAAAAATAATCCTAATAATTAATTTAATAAAGATAAAAATAAAACTTTTAAACAGAAAAGTCCTAAACCTTGATAAGATCCTAGGAAAATTGCTAACTATTCAATAAGCTGAGCCAATAAGCTAAAATAAGCAAAACAAGTCACGGCTTATTTATATAAGAAGAAAACCAAATCACCTTAAATGCAAGTTGAAATGAAACATGGACGTAAAAAGTCCATCTAGATCACTGGTTAACACGTTAAGTCCCCCAGCGAGGGGTCGCGTGTTCGAGTCCAGGCAGGGTGGACTTTTTACAAAAAATTTTCTTTTTTTTTTTCTTTTTTAAAACTTGAACAGTAACCTTGTAATGATCACAATACACAAAAACAAACCAAAATTATCAAAGATTTAATCTGCTATGAACACAAAAAGTGACCAGTTCTTAATTCAAGAACACAAGCAGTTTTGCTTGTGCCTGTTTTCTTCACAGATGAATAAACCTCCAAGAGGAGCTTGGAGAGTGCTTATGGTGGTGTTTCTTGTGGAACAAAGGCACCCCTACACTCTTTCTGAGTGTAGGGAGTCAATATAAGCAGAAATTAAACAACACTTAGCACAAAAAATTCACAATCAAGGCACACAAAAGCATTTCAAGTTGCTGATGTATTTTTGTAGGTCTGTGGGTGTGTTTAGCTTATGGCTTGCTCACCAATGAGATTCAATGCATACAAATTTGCACACACACTCACAAAACGGCTTAAATTCAATCAATAATCCTTAAACACCCTAGGTTCTAACAAATTAAAAGATTCAAGCATCAAAATCTCACAAAACTTAAACAGAATTATGACTTGGTAGATTTTTGTTCCTTTTTTCACTTTTTATCTCTTAACTTGCCTCTAAGTTTCACCAAACCAAGCACACAACTTTTCAAAACTATTAACTACTCTAACAATCACTTATAACAGATTAATAAACTTTCAATCTATCAATCCATCATACATAAACCCGTATCCAAACACCCCTTTAAAACTTGGAAACCAAAGATTTTCAAAGCAAATCACTACAAAGGCTAACCAAACTGATTAAGAATACTTCTAACATGCATATCATAACAAAATAACATAATTCAATCCAGATTAAAACACTTAGAACACCTTTCATACAGAAATCACATAAAACACCATTTTTTTTCAGAAACTTAAAATTTTAAAAAGGATAATAAGAGCTACCTTGTTGGGCTTACTTCCAAGCCCAACAGTGGCTGATAAGCCACCTCCTACAAGCAGGTGGCTTGTGCTATGGTTGATGATCAAGTAAGCAAGTAGAGAAAGATTGGAGGTGGTCACTGTTGACACACACACCAACAATGTCTTCAAATGGAAATGGTATGGAGATCCTGCTAAGAGAAAAGAAAAACACAAGTTTGTTGTATCACACCACAAATAAGCCTCAACCAAGCTTATCAATTAAGCTGAATTGGCTTATTTGAGAAAAAAAAATGAAAATGAAAGCTGTTATATATGTTTCTACTTAGAAGCTTTTACCAAATCAAATCCACAAAAGCTTTACTCTTCACATAAGCTTGATAATCACTCAGATTATCAGGCTTATGGTCTAGCTTAAAGCTTTTGGACAGTTTTTTATAAACTTAACAGATTAAGTAACCAACAAATTTTAAAACTTGAAATTAAAACTTGGAAATGTAAATGCTTAAATGTAAAGATGGTCCTTTTTGCTTCTCATCAACAATCCAATACCATTTTCATTTCAATAACAAAAGTGGCTTTACAAGTTTGGGACAAACGGAGAGAAAAAGAACAAGTAAATGGCTAAGCCCTAATGCCCTTTAAATAGGGTCACAACCTTTCTAGAAAACTGAAAAACAAAACTAAACCCTAATGCTGAACTTCCTCAAATGCCCTTGGATGATTCCCTAGAATATGCCCATTTGATGCTCAATTTTGAATTCGTCAAACGCCCATGTGAATTTCTTGGACATTTGTGAAGATGCCAGAGGTGTGGAAATGATCTGAGACGTCCAAAGGTGCTTGGGGACCAAGTGAAGTGTTTTGGTTCGTTGATGGCTTAGTACCCTTTTGTTTTCTTGTTCAGGGGAGGGCCAGGGGTGTCACATGGGTAAGTGTGAGAGTGATTAGTGAGGTGGGATAGGGTGAGAGTGACATGAATCACTGATCTGGAATCAATCAATCAATAACCCTTTGTTTTGTTGCTAATTGGTGATTAGGGTTTAAAGGTTTAAAGGTTAGCAGGTTGGGGTTTTGATTCGTTTTGGGGATTAGTATTTTTAAAAAATCTGTTTCCCCCACTTTAAGTAATTAAATGCGTTTATTGAAAGTGAGTGGGTTCAAAAAGGTTTTGTGGTAGGGTTTAAGAGTTTGTGGACTGGTTCGTTTAAATAAAATGGACTGGTGGGGTGATGTGTCAGTGGAGGATTGGCTGGTGGGGTTTGTTTGTTTGGCAGGATAGGTCCCCAATCTTTCTTCTCTCTTCTACTTTGTATAAAACAGCTAACAATCCCATTTCCTTTGTAATTAACTTTGGAAACTTGTCATTTTTGGCACAATGTTTTATAAACTCTTTCCAAAGGGTTTTAAATGCACAAATTATATTCTTCAAGGGCCATTCTTGTAATGTCTTCAAACTTCAAGGACTTTGACTTGTTTGTTGACTTCTTGGAGGACCATTATTGACAATTTTAGATTTGTTGAGGGACTAATTTTGTCAATTCTTCAAAATTGAGGGCCCTTTTTGTAATTTTGACAAACTTTAGGGACCAAACTTGTAATTATGAAGATACAAGGGTATAAAGTGTCAATTCTTCAAACTTGGAGGACCAATCTTCAATATTCTTCAAATCTTCTAGGGTTTTCTTTGGAAAATTCCTCACTAGGGCTTGGTTCATTGTGCGGCTTCGTTTCCCGTGTTCGTTTTTGCGTGATTCTTGTGATCTTTTGTCATTTTCTCAATATCCGTACCTAAAATACACAAGCAACAAACACAAGCATATATTTGGGTATTTTGATGATATTTAATGCATTTTAAGTCCAAAAAGAACGATGAGACCATGTATAAAAGCCGTCTCATCACTCCCCCATACTAAACCATTGCCGTGCCCTCACGCAATGCTAGAATAAAGTATCGTAGCAGCTCCAAAATTCATTTTTATTCACTTTATTGGAACGATAAACTAGCTACACTACTACTATTACTACTACTACTTGTGTTATGGACATAATGTATGATTTTCATCGCAAAATGGGACGTTTAGGTTCATAGAATAAGAACACGTGAATGCTTCGTTAAAAATAATTTCATCGTCCTCGATTTTCACTTCAATTCCATGCTAAGCGTGCAACGAGATCATTGTCATTATAAGTTAGTAATGCTAACACTACTCATATGCCCTAATCACGTACTTATCCTCCCATTATTCCTAAGTTGTATCTCTTATATTTTATGATGTCTTGAATGTTTCACGAGGATACATTGTTTGACTTATGCGATAATAGAGATTTAGGTCTAAAAATAGAGTCCTAACGGTGTAACTAAGACCATCAAATCAATAACCCTTCCTAATAGACGACGATGTTAAAAAATTAAGTCAACAAGAAGAATCGATAAACACGGTTTTATAACGGTTTTGAACATGAGACTTATTACCAAGACTTTTATACGCCCCCTAACGGAAGGGCCTTATTATCTTTGGTTTACCTCCATCTTTTATTTAACTTCGCCATGAAGCTTTTATTATGACTTCGGTCTTGCCTTGCCTTTTATTATCCGCCTCATCGGTGGTTTTATTAGCCAAAGACGTATATCCTCACGCTATAGCGAAATTTGGATCTTTAAAGCTTCGAAGATTAAGGCTTGATTCACTTTTAATTTTTGCATAGATTTTAGGCCTTGTGGGGCTTCAAATTGTTTGCTTGATTTAGGTGAGCACTTGAAATCTTATTATTGAGTGAAGCTTTCGATTATTCGGGTTGCCAATACTTCAAAACCGTGACGCTGGCGATATCTTAATGTCTTCCCAATTTAATTACACGGAAGCTACTAGAAAAGACTAGAAACCCAACAATCCTAACTAAACCGCTAAGTCAATATTTATTAAGCAAAAAATATTTACATGCGAAGGGACAATAAGCAAACAACGAGAACACATGAGTTTTTGAAAGAATACGAGTACTCTACGTTTAGCATAGTAACTTATAATTAACTCTATCATTTCTCGTCCTCGTTTAAGAGACTTAGCCTAATGTGTAGTTAAGGAATCAAAGCTAAGTGCTCAACACGCACGGTCGAGTCAAAAATTACTCTTATTCTCGCCATCGGAAAATCTACATTCGTGTCTTCAAACACTTATAAAAAATGAGAAAAATTTAAAATTTGGCCATTTTTAGCCTTATTTTGCAACAAAACGATAAACAAAACGATAAACTTTGGAAAGCGTGAAGGTTTGGCAAGGCAAGTATCTATTCACCCCCCCATACTAAAGTTAAACATTGTCCTCAATGTTTCGAGTCTAGGGGTGCAAACACCCCCATACTAGAGACGAAGTCGAATGCCTAATCTAGCATGGAAAGGGTGTAACCATTAAATTAATAGCCGTTTATGAAGTGTGCTAAAAACCTAAGGTTAGAAAAATAAAGGATATATCATGGATATTGAGAAATGTCTCCAAAGCAAACGATCGAGTGCTCCCATAAAACGAACACGAGAGGCTCCAATCGTGAAGATCATGATCTAAAAACCACATATCACAAACAACCACGGAACAAAGGTTGGAAGGGCACGAATCCCCACACGTAAGCTACATTAGACTAAGAAAGCGATAATATGTACATAGGATAAGCATGGGACTCCCCCACGAGGCACCTCGTTTTTGATTACCGAGTCATGAGCTCGACTCGATCCCCTCAATACTAATTATCATTGGGGAAGGTGACTTGGTCGAGGTAGTTCAAGGATGGAACTTCCCCGCCAAAGTAGTGCTTCAACCTATGTCCATTCACCTTGAAGTTAGGACCATCATTTTGAGCTAGCTCGATGGTCCCATAAGGAAACACTTGAGTCACGGTGAATGGACCGGACCAACGGGATTTCAATTTACCGGAAAAGATTTTCAATCTTGAATTAAAAAGTAAAACTTGATCCCCAATGTTAAAAACCCGGTTTTTAATTTTTGAATCATGCAACTTTTTAGTTTTCTCTTTATAAATCAATGAATTTTCATAAGCAATGTCTCTTAATTCATCCAGTTCATTTAATTGCATTTTCCGATGTTTTCCCGCGGTCTCCATGTCATCATTACAATGCTTTAGGGCCCAATAAGCCTTGTGTTCTAACTCGATAGGCAAATGACAATTCTTTCCATACACAAGCTTATAGGGAGTGCACCCAATGGGCGTCTTATGAGCGGTCCTAAAGGCCCATAAAGCATCGTCTAACTTATCCGACCAAGATTGTCGGTTTTCTCCCACGGATCTCTCCAAGATCCTCTTTAATGCTCGGTTTGAAACCTCGACTTGCCCACTCGTTTGTGGGTGATAAGCCGTAGAAAGACGATGTGTAACCCCATATTTCCTTAGAACCCTTTCAAATTGGTCATTACAAAAATGGGTTCCACGATCGCTTATGATAGCACGAGGGGTTCCAAACCTAGCAAACAAACTTTTCAAGAACTTAACTACCACACGAGCATCATTGGTGGGCAAGGCCTTCGCCTCCACCCACTTAGAAAGGTAGTCAACCGCAACGAGAATATACTTATTACCACGAGATGATGGGAACGGCCCCATAAAGTCTATGCCCCAAACGTCAAAGATCTCACATACTTGAATGATATTTTGTGGCATTTCATCTTTTTGTGAGGCTTTTCCTTGTCGTTGGCATGAATCACAAGACTTCACAAGATCTTGTGCATCTCGGTAAATAGTAGGCCAAAAGAAGCCGGCATCAAACACCTTTTTAGCCGTGAGATTAGCACCGTGGTGACCACCCGTGGGTCCCTCATGGCAAGCTCTAAGGATGTTAGAAGCTTCGGTGCCAAATACACAACGGCGGATGATTTGATCCGCACAAGTTCGAAACAAGTAAGGGTCGTTCCAAAAATAGAACTTGACATCACGAAAGAATTTTCGTTTTTCTTGAGTTGTCATACCCTTAATGATGAAGTTACCCGCATGGTAATTTGCAAAATCCGCAAACCATGGGGTGGAAGAATCAAGTTTGGAATTCACTACACCAAGTGTTTCAAGCGGAAATGTTTTGGTGATTTCCTTAGGCTCGTAAACACTTTGGTGAGGATCTTCCAAACGAGAGAGATGATCGGCCGCTAGATTCTCGGCTCCTTTTTTGTCAACGATTTTGTGATCAAATTCTTGAAGGAGGAGAATCCAACGAAGTAATCTCGGCTTAGCATCTTGTTTAGCCATAAGATACTTGATAGCCGAATGGTCCGTATACACTATGCATTTCGTCAAGACGAGATAAGGTCGGAATTTCTCAAATGCATACACCACGGCAAGGAACTTCTTTTCCGTTGTAGTGTATTTAAGTTGAGCCTCGGTCATCGTCTTGCTAGCATAGTGAATAGGCAAGAAATGCTTATCATGACGTTGCCCCAAAACGGCCCCTATAGCGTAATCACTTGCATCACACATAAGCTCAAAGGGGAGGTTCCAATTTGGAGCAACAAGAATGGGAGCTTCGGTTAGTTTCCTCTTAAGGATCTCAAAGGCTCGTACACAATCTTCGTCAAAGACAAAACGTGCCTCTTTTTCAAGAAGATGTGTAATGGGTCGAGAAATCTTCGAGAAATCCTTGATGAATCGTCGATAAAAGCCCGCGTGGCCTAGGAAACTCCTAACTCCCTTGACGGTTTTGGGATGAGGTAATTTGGCGATGACGTCTACCTTAGCTTGATCTACCTCAATCCCCGCTTTCGAGACCTTGTGCCCTAAGACGATTCCACTCTTAACCATAAAATGACACTTTTCCCAATTGAGCACAAGGTTGGTTTCCTCACAACGTTTTAACATTCTCTCAAGGTTCGACAAACACGAAGTAAAGGAATCACCAAACACGGAAAAGTCATCCATGAAGACTTCCATCGTCTTCTCGATCATATCATGAAAAATAGCCATCATGCATCGTTGAAAAGTTCCCGGTGCATTGCAAAGTCCGAATGGCATTCTACGATAGGCAAACGTTCCATATGGACACGTAAACGTAGTTTTTTCTTGATCACGAGGATCGATGGGAATTTGGAAGTAACCGGGAAAACCATCTAAAAAGCAATAGAAATCGTTTCCCGCAAGACGCTCCAACATCTGGTCCATGAAGGGCAAGGGAAAATGGTCTTTTCGAGTGGCTTCATTCAACTTTCGATAGTCAATGCACACTCTCCATCCGGCCACGAGTCTCGTGGGAATCAACTCGTTGGCATCGTTTGGCACAACAGTCATCCCTCCCTTTTTAGGGACACAATGAATAGGACTCACCCAAGGGCTATCGGAAATAGGGTAAATCATTCCCGCGTCAAGGAGTTTAAGGACCTCCTTTTTGATGACGTCGTGAATTTTGGGGTTCACCCTCCTTTGACTTTGGATTGTTGGCTTGAAATCTTCCTCCATTAATATTTTGTGTGTACAAAATTTGGGATCGATTCCCTTAATGTCGGATAACTTCCACGCAATCGCCCCTTTGTGATCCTTAAGAACATCGACAAGTGCGGTTTTTTCATCATTCGAAAGTTCCTTCTCAATAATAACCGGCAACTTGTCGTCCTCCTCCAAATAGACATACTCGAGGTGAGGAGGTAAATCTTTCAACTCGAGGATAGGTGGTTCCTCAAGTGAAGATTTGGGTTCGATACTCATAACCTCCTCGGGTGGAGGAAATGGGAAATCGTTGAGAAAATCCTTGATAATCAAGAAGTCCTCATAGTTGTCGAGGTCTTCGTCACAAGTACGTGGAACATTGAATTCTTCCAACGTAAAACCACCACCTTCGAAAGGAGTGAAGGTTGGTGTCGAATTATCAAGAATTGGATCTAACATAGTGGGATTGCCACTAGTTTCTTCATCACCAAACCCTAAAACTTCTTGTGAAAATTCCTCGCAAACCACGTCGATCATGTCAACGAGGTTAATGGTAGCAACGGAATAAACATGAGAAAGTTGAGAATTTTGAGTTGCGTTTATAACAAGTTCCTCGTCGTTGAAACGTAAGGTGATCTTTCTAGCATGCACATCAATCAAAGCCATAGACGTATCTAAAAACGAACGACCTAAAATAAGAGGAACTTGAGGATCCGTGGGGATGTCAACAACAATAAAGTCTACGGGATAGTAGAACTTCCCCACTTTCACAAAAACGTCTTCCGCCAATCCACATGCAAGAATCGTGGAATGGTCGGCCAACTCAATAGACATTCATGAAGGAGTAAGATTAGGAAGATTGAGCGACTTAAAGATTGCAAGTGGCATCAAGTTAATGCTAGCACCAAGATCGGCCAAGGCATAGCATTCTTCCATATCTTGAATTGCACAAGGGATCAAAAATTTACCGGGATCACCGACTTTTTGAGGTATGCGATTAAGATAAACCGATGAACAACTAGACATTTGGTGTAATTTTTCCTTGTTGTTCAACATACTCTTAAAGTTAGCGGAAAATCGAGGCATCATGACCAAGGCATCGGCGAAACTCACATTAAAATGCAAATCACGAAACATTTTCATAAAAAGCTCAAATTGGTAGTTGTCGCGCTCTTGTCGTTTATCCTTCCTAAGTCTCGATGGGTAGGGTAAGGGTGGTGTGGGTTGGGGCATAGGCATAGCCTTTGGAATCTCGGGTTCCAATATGGGTGATGGGTCAACCGTAGGTGTGGCATGAGCGGTACTTTGTGGGATTGAAATATGCTCCTTTTCGACCACCACCTCGGGTTCTTCCTCAATTTCCTCCACCGTTGGAGTAATTGGTTGAGGAGTCGGTTCTTTAAGTGCCTTACCACTTCGTGTGGTAATCACTTTCATCTCTCCCTTCGGGTTTGAAACGGTGTTACTAGGAAAACTACCCGAAGTAGAGGCTTTGTTTCCCATTACGGCTTCTAAAATTGCATTAAGCTTAGCATCTTGACTACTAAACTTCAAATCTTGGCTAGCGGCTTTTTGTTCAATTCTTTGTTCAAGCCTAGCATGACTTTGCTCTATCTTGTTGTTTTGACCTCGAATTTGGTTAGCAAAATCATTTTTCAATTCATTTCTCATGGCTAGATTTTCCTTAATGAAATTAGCTAACTCCTTTGCGTTCTTAGCCGTGTCCTTAGCTTGATTAGCCATTTGCTCTTGAATGTTTTCCAAAATCTTATCATTTGAAGTAGCGTAATTCAAAAAGTCTATTGGAAGTTCTTTATTATTTTGAAGACCTTGACTTGCATTTTGAAAATTACGGTTTTGATTTTGATTTTGCAATTGGCTACTACTACTCCCTTGATTCCCATAGTTTTTATTACCCTTATAATTGTTCCTTTGATTGCTTTGGTAACCAACTTGATTGTTTCGATAATTGTTAGCATTTTGATTTGGTGAAAAACCCGGTGGAGTCAATTGATTAGTGCGAGGAACTTGACCGTTTTGGTTATAAGTTCCCGCGGCCGCGAAGGCGCTCGAAGTGTTACCACCGTTGGTAATGCACTCGGAATAATCGTGAGCTCCACCACAATACATACAAGAAACCTCAACCGCTTTAATCGTAGCGGGAGCGGGTTGTTCACCAACTTTAAACTCAACTAACAAGCCTTTCACTATATCAAAAATTTTATTCTCCAAATTAGCCTCGACTTGGCAAGCATCAACGGTGTGTGACAAACTAGGTGAAGATGAAGACGAAGCCTTACGAACACTCAACGTGCTACGAGGACTATACACCTTAGACCTATTCTCAATAATTACCAATGCTTCCTCGACCGTTTTACACAAGAAATTACCACCCGCGGCGGCATTAAGATAATCACGCTCATGATCGTTCAAGCCATTGTAAAACGTGTCTATTTGATGCATGTCGGAAAAACCATGATGAGGACATTCGTGCAACATTTCCTTAAACCTATTCCAAGCCGTTGAAAAACTCTCATTATACTTTTGCGAAAACTTTGAAATCTCGTTTTTCAAGTGCGTAGTCTTAGAGGGCGGAAAAAATTGGTTCACGAATTTTGAAACGAGATCCTTCCACGTCAATATAGAATTGGGTGGCTCTTTCTCTAACCAAATTTTTGCGGGCCCCGCTAAGGAATACGGAAAAAGCATCATCTTAATCGAGTCGTTTGAAACATCCTTAAACTTGCACGTGGCGGTGAGACGATTAAATTGGCGAATGTGGTTATGCGGGTTGTCCTTTTCGTCCCCTCGAAACTTGTTGTTTTGAATCATGGACAACAAACCCGTCTTAACCTCAAAATTCTCCGCAAGGATAGCGGGAATCACAATCGCTTCTCCATAACCCTCGGTGGGTGCTTGAAGCAACTCCATCATAGTTCGATTAGCCATGGGTGCTTCTTTCACTACAATGGGTTCGTCAATAGGAGAGTCCTCACTAGTAGGAGTGAGTGATTTGTTTCTTCGTTTACGAGCACGTCTTGCTTTAGAGCGAGTTTGCATAAACGTCACGTACAACGAGAAGGCGAGCAAAGAAGATTCTTTTTGGTATTTTTACTTTTTCAATTTTTTGTGGTTTTTGATTGCTTTTAACTTTTTTTTTTGGATTTTTTTTGGAATGTATTAAGTAGACCAAAATCTACAAATCTCCTCCTTAATCAAATCTCTTGATTAAAGAAGCCTCAAGGAATGAAAACGAACACGTGAAGTGAACGCCTTCGATGACTTTAGAACGATGGTGGAACACCAAATCGTTCAAGAGGGTTTAATCAAATGAAACCAAGAAAATAGATATGATATGTAATAATACTTTGGGCGGCAAAACCCTCGATTCACTCTCAAAATCAAATACGCACAAGCAAGCGGAGGAAACGAGGCGGCGCGAAGCACTTAAGAGCCTTTTTCCTTTAGGTCGTGAAATACAACCGCCTTATACCCACCTTATAGTTTGTATTATCAAAATCAAGCTTCACGAAAGTATTTATCTATTTTTGCCTTTTTTCTTTGGTTTGAGATTCGAATACAATGATCGAGTGATGAAATCCCGAATCAAGGTTGTGATTGCTCACGTATTTGGAGTACTTGTAAATTTATTGTTCTACGTATACAATATAGTAATAATATTCACAAAAATCGAAAAACGATAATACGTATTAATAGAGTGCTATTAATACAAATACTTTTTATAGCTAATATAGAAAACAACAATTGTTCAATAAAAATACAACACGCCTCCCCGGCAGCGGCGCCAAAATTGATGTAGTGTTTTTGTACCCTTTAGGAAAAGGATGACAAAGTAGTGGTAAGCGTTAAGTGTCGGTTTAGGAAAACCGAGCACTAATGACCAAGCAAGTTCGTTTCCCAAGGAGGCAAGTGCGTTGTGTTAAGAGTTGATTAATGTTTGTTTGGGATTATGAACAAGAAGAAAAGAAATTAGAAAGGAAAGAAGAGACGGTTACGAAAACGTATTAAACTACGACGAAAAAGACGTAGTTGTAAAATCGTAAAAACGACAAAAATAAAAATTTTAACCTAAAAATCCCAGAAAATTCCTAAAAATCCCCAATAATATTCTAAGAGTTTACAAAAAATCCAAACTCGCTAAAACCTTTTAATTAATTAAATAATGACTTTTTAATGCTAATTAAAGCCCTAAAAATCACTTTTAATTATTAAAAAGCCCTAAACAAGATTTTATAGTTTGTAAACCTCAAAAATGACCTAATTAAGCTAAAAACTATTTTTAAAAATTTTAAAACCAAATTAAACTATTTTTAAACACTTAAAAACTATTAAAATGTATTAAATCTTAAATTAAATCTAGAAATTAATTGAAAAGCCTAAACATTAATTGGAAAGTGACAAAGTTCCTAATTTAATGTTTATAACCTAGGAAAAATGAAAAAAAGTTAAAAATAAAACTTTGAATTTTTGGAATAAAATAATATTAAAATAATCAAGAAAAATAAAAAATTCCTAAATAAATTCTAAAAAATTCTCAAAAATCCTAAATATTCTAACTAGAACAAAAATGCAAACCAAATTTTCTGAAACCTATTAAATATTTTTATATTGAATTTTAAAGTTGCTTAAAAATCCTAAAATCTTATAAAATTAAAAATAAGCCAAATTGAAAACCTAATAAGCTGTAAACCTCAAAAACATAAATTAAAACTTAAAAAACTATTTTTTTGTATTTTTAAATTACTGTTTACTATTTTTAAAATACTTTCTAAAAATAAAACTAAAAATAATCCTAATAATTAATTTAATAAAGATAAAAATAAAACTTTTAAACAGAAAAGTCCTAAACCTTGATAAGATCCTAGGAAAATTGCTAACTATTCAATAAGCTGAGCCAATAAGCTAAAATAAGCAAAACAAGTCACGGCTTATTTAAATAAGAAGAAAACCAAATCACCTTAAATGCAAGTTGAAATGAAACATGGACGTAAAAAGTCCATCTAGATCACTGGTTAACACGTTAAGTCCCCCAGCGAGGGGTCGCGTGTTCGAGTCCAGGCAGGGTGGACTTTTTACAAAAAATTTTCTTTTTTTTTTCTTTTTTAAAACTTGAACAGTAACCTTGTAATGATCACAATACACAAAAACAAACCAAAATTATCAAAGATTTAAGCTGCTATGAACACAAAAAGTGACCAGTTCTTAATTCAAGAACACAAGCAGTTTTGCTTGTGCCTGTTTTCTTCACAGATGAATAAACCTCCAAGAGGAGCTTGGAGAGTGCTTATGGTGGTGTTTCTTGTGGAACAAAGGCACCCCTACACTCTTTCTGAGTGTAGGGAGTCAATATAAGCAGAAATTAAAAAACACTTAGCACAAAAAATTCACAATCAAGGCACACAAAAGCATTTCAAGTTGCTGATGTCTTTTTGTAGGTCTGTGGGTGTGTTTAGCTTATGGCTTGCTCACCAATGAGATTCAATGCATACAAATTTGCACACACACTCACAAAACGGCTTAAATTCAATCAATAATCCTTAAACACCCTAGGTTCTAACAGATTAAAAGATTCAAGCATCAAAATCTCACAAAACTTAAACAGAATTATGACTTGGTAGATTTTTGTTCCTTTTTTCACTTTTTATCTCTTAACTTGCCTCTAAGTTTCACCAAACCAAGCACACAACTTTTCAAAACTATTAACTACTCTAACAATCACTTATAACAGATTAATAAACTTTCAATCTATCAATCCATCATACATAAACCCGTATCCAAACACCCCTTTAAAACTTGGAAACCAAAGATTTTCAAAGCAAATCACTACAAAGGCTAACCAAACTGATTAAGAATACTTCTAACATGCATATCATAACAAAATAACATAATTCAATCCAGATTAAAACACTTAGAACACCTTTCATACAGAAATCACATAAAACACCATTTTTTTTCAGAAACTTAAAATTTTAAAAAGGATAATAAGAGCTACCTTGTTGGGCTTACTTCCAAGCCCAACAGTGGCTGATAAGCCACCTCCTACAAGCAGGTGGCTTGTGCTATGGTTGATGATCAAGTAAGCAAGTAGAGAAAGATTGGAGGTGGTCACTGTTGACACACACACCAACAATGTCTTCAAATGGAAATGGTATGGAGATCCTGCTAAGAGAAAAGAAAAACACAAGTTTGCTGTATCACACCACAAATAAGCCTCAACCAAGCTTATCAATTAAGCTGACTTGGCTTATTTGAGAAAAAAAATGAAAATGAAAGCTGTTATATATGTTTCTACTTAGAAGCTTTTACCAAATCAAATCCACAAAAGCTTTACTCTTCACATAAGCTTGATAATCACTCAGATTATCAGGCTTATGGTTTAGCTTAAAGCTTTTGGACAGTTTTTTATAAACTTAACAGATTAAGTAACCAACAAATTTTAAAACTTGAAATTAAAACTTGGAAATGTAAATGCTTAAATGTAAAGATGGTCCTTTTTGCTTCTCATCAACAATCTAATACCATTTTCATTTCAATAACAAAAGTGGCTTTACAAGTTTGTGACAAACGGAGAGAAAAAGAACAAGTAAATGGCTAAGCCCTAATGCCCTTTAAATAGGGTCACAACCTTTCTAGAAAACTGAAAAACAAAACTAAACCCTAATGCTGAACTTCCTCAAATACCCTTGGATGATTCCCTGGAATATGCCCATTTGATGCTCAATTTTGAATTCGTCAAACGCCCATGTGAATTTCTTGGACATTTGTGAAGATGCCAGAGGTGTGGAAATGATCTGAGACGTCCAAAGGTGCTTGGGGACCAAGTGAAGTGTTTTGGTTCGTTGATGGCTTAGTACCCTTTTGTTTTCTTGTGCAGGGGAGGGCCAGGGGTGTCACATGGGTGAGTGTGAGAGTGATTAGTGAGGTGGGATAGGGTGAGAGTGACATGAATCACTGATCTGGAATTAATCAATCAATAACCCTTTGTTTTGTTGCTAATTGGTGATTAGGGTTTAAAGGTTTAAAGGTTAGCAGGTTGGGGTTTTGATTCGTTTTGGGGATTAGTATTTTTAAAAAATCTGTTTCCCCCACTTTAAGTAATTAAATGCGTTTATTGAAAGTGAGTGGGTTCAAAAAGGTTTTGTGGTAGGGTTTAAGAGTTTGTGGACTGGTTCGTTTAAATAAATGGACTGGTGGGGTGATGTGTCAGTGGAGGATTGGCTGGTGGGGTTTGTTTGTTTGGTAGGATAGGTCCCCAATCTTTCTTCTCTCTTCTACTTTGTATAAAACAGCTAACAATCCCATTTCCTTTGTAATTAACTTTGGAAACTTGTCATTTTTGGCACAATGTTTTATAAACTCTTTCCAAAGGGTTTTAAATGCACAAATTATATTCTTCAAGGGCCATTCTTGTAATGTCTTCAAACTTCAAGGACTTTGACTTGTTTGTTGACTTCTTGGAGGACCATTATTGACAATTTTAGATTTGTTGAGGGACTAATTTTGTCAATTCTTCAAAATTGAGGGTCCTTTTTGTAATTTTGACAAACTTTAGGGACCAAACTTGTAATTATGAAGATACAAGGGTATAAAGTGTCAATTCTTCAAACTTGGAGGACCAATCTTCAATATTCTTCAAATCTTCTAGGGTTTTCTTTGGAAAATTCCTCATTAGGGCTTGGTTCATCGTGCGGCTTCGTTTCCCGTGTTCGTTTTTGCGTGATTCTTGTGATCTTTTGTCATTTTCTCAATATCCGTACCTAAAATACACAAGCAACAAACACAAGCATATATTTGGGTATTTTGATGATATTTAATGCATTTTAAGTCCAAAAAGAACGATGAGACCATGTATAAAAGCCGTCTCATCACCTTGTTAGGATCTTTACTTCTCCATGATCTTTAGGGGAGTATATTGCTTTTCGTCGTGTGTCTCGATCCCTCATATTGATTTTGGAATAATGATACTTCACATCATCTTGGATCTTTAGCAACAAAATGGAGTTCCTCATGCCTTGTTAGGGCCTTTTTGGAACTTTGCCAATCTTCGCATCTCGCTTCAATAAGTTATGCCTTGGCTATTGTCACACCCCACCATGGCGGAATATGGGGCACGACGTATGGATATCATCACAACAATAGCGTGTCTATAGAGATAACTAAATGATATAAGAAATGTCATAAGATGGTGACACAAATGTCATGACAATATCTCAACAATGCAGGATTCTAGGTAAGTAGGTAACAGTTCTACCTCTTACCCAAGACAAACAAGTAACACAAACAAAACAAACATATAGGTTCCAACAGTATCACTTATTCAAAAAACATAAAGGTAAACTAGGAAGGAACAGGGATCTCCTTCTATATGCAATCCTAAGGCATCTAAGTCTAGCCACTTCTATCCTCACGCTTAACCACATTCACACCTGAAAGAGACACTAAAACACGTCAACATAAAGTTGGTGAGAGTCACAAGTTTAGACTCCAAGTCGCCAAAACAGTTATAAGCTGTGAATAACAACCATCAACACAATAACATATGGACAATGCGCTACAATTATGTATTAACAACTAGCATTCAAATTCAATCAATCATCACAATTCCAAGGCATCACGCCTTACCAACAACCACAATTACCAAGGCATCACGCCTTACCAACAACCATAATTTCCAAGGCCGCTACCTTATCATTATCCATTGGTCCCATAGACGATCACGCTATGTACCTATCCCAAGGCCCCTACCTTGTCAAACCACAATAACTGAGACGGCACGTGTCCCCCGATCCAAATCATACACAATCAAGAATCACATAGCAGTTAATCACATAAGTGTACACACAAGTCCATCACAACCCATAAAAACATTCACACCATTATTTACAAATAACTCAACACAGTGTCTCTTCCATCCCATCTGGAAGTCAAAATCAATAGTAAACATGGGACTATGAAACTCACCTGATTGCTTCTTCACAAGTCCTCGCACTAGCAACAAGCTAACAAACTAAAAACACGCTATCAATACATGAACAAATCACTAAGATGGATCATCAACCTATGATGGACATCTAGCCTAATCCCATATAAATACCTCATTGATAAGCTCTAATCACCCCATTACCCTTCCCTAACAAGTCCTTAACTTGGTTAAGTTTAATAACTATCCCGTTCATATTTTACACAAAAACAGTCCAAGTTTTAGGTCTCCAAACTATAAACCAAACTCACACTTAAACACACCCATGATCTCTATAAAGGGAATATTTATTCATTTACATATGTTAGCTATAAACTACCACTTGCCCCAACCTTAAATCTACTGTTAAGGCCCTGATATATATATATACGTTTGTCATTCCAGATTTCCTGATTTTAAACATACTAAAAGTTTGTTACAATTAATGGGTCTTAACCTAAACCAAAACCTTAGCCCAAGTGTAGATACTTACCACAATATATAAACCATCTCTCGTGTTCGTAAGAAGATCCCAATGCAACCCTAAGTACCCCAAACAACCCAAAACTTAAAAAGAAAACAGGCTGATTACAAAACTGTTTTGACCTCCGACTGTTGTAACCTGTTTTTGACCCACTTCCCTACCTCCAATTTAGTTCTCGTTTCTTGCATTGGAAAGCCACTTCAATTACCTTTTCAGGGATACTTGGATCGCATCTTGAATGTTCATAGAACTCCCGATATAATCAAAACAATTGACTCAAAATTCTGCCCAGTTTTTAAAAACGGGTTTAACAAAATCAACCTCACTAATTAACCCTAATCCCTATAATTACAAGCCCTAATTTATGTAATTATCATATTATGATTAATACAACATTAATTTACTGTTTTTAAATTAAACCCTAACCTATATCCATCATAAGATGATTAAAGAAATCATAAAAACAATTTAATTGAAAAGGGTTTGAAGATTTTACCTTAGATTTTTTTGGAAAACAAGATTTTTAATGAAGAACCCTAATTTTCTCCATGGATGTCGACCCATACTTGATCTCCAGGGATTCTATGAAGTGTTTTGATAAAAATAAGGCTTCCTAGACTTTCCTAACAAGTCCTTGGCCCATATACAAAAGCCCGGTTACCCTTTTCCCTTTTTCCCTTTTTCTTTTCTTTGGTGCGTCTAAACCGACCCAAACACCCCTAATTTCGTTTTTTTATTTAATATTATGTTATTAACATTACCTTAATTTACCTTAATTTATTTCAGCTCCTAAAGCTTCCAAAACCTCAAAACCGTCAAACTAGTCAAATTTACGCGTTTTACCGTAAAAGACGTAAAATATACACTTTTAATAAAAATCTCAAATTTTGAAATAAACTTTATAACTAAGTCCTAAATGACTTAAAACCATCCCGAAAAATATTCATATGACTAATTACCTCATCCGAGACCTCTAAATGCTAAACCGTAAATCGTAAAAATACGATTTTCTATAATACATATACGTATACGTAAAACCACTAAATAACACCATCTCACTTCATAGTCACCACCATGTGAACTCATGAACATGAAATCATCACACATCGTTTCACTCACAAGGTATCCCGTACCGGAAACAATATCCAAACCACAATCTATTCACACCAATTAGCACATAAACACGTAAAGACACGTAACTAGCACAAAACAAAACTAAGTGACGAACCTCAAAACAAGGGTTGTCACAGCACTCCCTCCTAATAGAAATCTCTTCCCGAGATTTACTCCTTAGGATCAAACACACAAACAACAAACCACATGAGGATACTTGTTCTAAACCAACTCCTCTCATTTCCATGTGAACTTTAGTTCAAGTTTCAAAATACCACATAGACAAACCAAAACTAATTAAACTCATTGCCAAACTCTTGACCTCATAGTCAATAAATCTCACAGATGACTCTTTGATAAAACAAAGACTCTTACTAACACAAGTCCCGAATAACCGTACATGCAAAATGCATTCTCAAACAACCTTTACCAATCTCAATACATGAAATGTATCATGTATACAACTCATTTCCCCCAGGTAATTCTATGCTCATAAGCTAATGGTCTGATCTTTCCAAGGATCATAAATGGACCTACAAAACTCTACATCAACTCCCTTTAGTCTGTACCCCAAACTACTTAAAAATTTCCAATTTCCTTACAAAGTGACCTATGACGGTCTTTCACATATCCATTAGTTCTTCTAATCCAAATCAACTTATGAGCTATACACATCATCAAAAGGACGGTTATCTCAGTTAGACCAAGCCCTTCGTCCCTATGGCACGTCACACCTATAACTCCTCATCCAATCAATTATCGATACTAAGCCTCCCAAACAATCAGAATAGGTCAGTGCCATTTCCTTTTTCCACACTACGACAGCATTAGCCTACGTTGTGCTTTATTCTACTCATTAGGCTCTACCAAAGTTTTACCTTCGGTTCCTATCTCGACCTATTTCATTCATGCTTCGCTACTATACACACTTCCTTCTCCTTCCTCGACTCCTACCATACATCACGATGTGATGCTTCCCATCGTTTCTTCCCTTGTCATAATCCTTCATAAGGCATTCCATACATATTAGGCTATCTCTTATGCAAAACCCTCTATTCCATCACATCCGTACGCAATCCTTCCAACTTCTCAACTACGTGACTTCTCATTCCTCTTGAAATATGAGATGAATTAGTCAGTCTATCGACTATCACCCAACTCTCATCGTACTTAATCCTCCCCCGCATTATGTATCCCTTCCACCAACTTCGTCCTTACATCGCCCTTTCTAAACTACTCCTATCTATGTAGGAAGTATAGTCTACGTCCCTTTTCTCCATATGATTGTCCAAGCCACGCAACATACATGTTGACGCGTTCTCTGCTTTAGACAACTCAACTCGTGCAACCTATATCCTTTATCCAAACCGCCCTAATACTTCATCCCTATAGTTCAAGTTCGTCTCAGTTTCACCTCATCCTTCTTATTCCATGTCTCATCGACCATGCTTGCCTTTCCCCGATGGTACTTGGCCATGCAATTTTTCTTTCATCAATTAACTCCACCCATCACCTTTTCCAAAAGTTCAATCAAGATGATTGAATATGTGTTGGAGACGTTCATGATCCGTATAGATCATTCTCCACGTCTCGTACACCAAATCCCTCTAGCATTCTAGACAGATATAACAGTCCAGCTCCACTAACTAAGTCTATCCAGTTCTTCCAAATCTTCAGTTCCTGCAACGTATAAACGATCGCCTTTCTTTGTCGTCCTCGTACGCGTCCAAATCCTTGCTCCACGTATCGTCATGCTTCGCGAATTCAGCAAGTCCTTCCGATAATGCCAAGATTTTCTCATTATCCAATCCACCTCTTCAGCCTCCAAAACGCTCCCTCATCCTTCTTCACTTTGCCCCTTGCTGGTTCCATGATATGCCATCATTAGAAAAATTGAAGGGGGTGTTTGTTTAAGCTTATCTGTGGCCTTACGAGCTTATCTCATTTTGACCTATGTTTAACAAACCCAATTTTCCCATCTTATGAGTAAATACAAATCGATCAAACAATTTATCTAAGCTAATAAGTTTCGACATATACCCAAAACAATGTTCTTAATTATGAGATATATGCCGAAATGGGATAAGTTCATAAGCCCAAAAATAAGGCAGAAACATTATGCATAAATATGAATGTTTAACTAATTTCTATCACTGACGTGCTATGAACAGTTTATTTTAATAGATATATTTTGTGCTTTTTATGTATGATTTATTCATTTTTGTATACCTGAACATCTTCCTGTTATAGTTAGCATTTGCTTATCCTGGAAGAATTTATATGTTATTGTGTTATAGACATGTGAAAGTAATTGGTTCTCAAACACAGGCCTTAAATATCCATTAAAATGTTTTACACTGAACTTCCTGAATCAAGTTCGGCACGTGTTCAAGGTAATACTCTTATTTATGTTGTTTAGCCTACGGATTTTGTTTTTTAATCCTCTATTCGTTGATTAATGTAGGTAATTCACCAACGTATATTGACATTGGCGACTGGATCAATGATTATCATTGTGGGGCTTTATTCCGTTATAGAGAGCGGCTTTATCGGAGAGTAGAATACTATTCATGTTGTGGAGGAGGGAAGATTTTTATACAACAGACACCACCCCTATCATGTGCTAAGTATAAGAATCTCACCAAGGTGCCAAGCTCAAGAACCGTTTCTGAAACTGTCGTTTTCCAGTTCAATTCAAAGTTCTCTTTTAGGATATGTTGAATTTGTTAATGATATTTGAAAAGTGTTGTGCATGTTCGTTTTAGGCAAATGAAGTGTTTATGATTCCATTATTGTTTACTTTTTCCTTACGGGTTGCCTGTGAGGAATGTTATTGTAGGGTTCATTATATTAGCTTACAAACCGATGAGCAGGCAATGTGTTTTCATGGATACTCTTAGACGTTCATTTTAACTTTATAGTTTTGGTCTAAATATATCCTGTTACCATGTCTATGCTCTCTTAACGCAATTAGCTTCAAGCCTTCAATGTATTATCTTTTAATCCTACTGTATAACAACCAATAAACATGAGTATGAGACGCTCCAATCGCTAAGAATAATCAACAACATGCTCATGTCTCGACGACACTAGATTTTTGACACTAAAAGCAATCTCGATGGGATTTCCTCAAAAATATTATTGAACTTTTTGTTGTAATTATGCTTGGCTCCTTGGTGAGAATCTTATACTTAGCACATGATAGGGGTGGTGTCTGTTGTATAAGGGGGATATTACTCATCGACGTAACAGATAATAAAAATAGTAAAAGGGGATATTACACATCGACATAACAAACTAATACCTACTTATTATAGAGAGCTAACACAGGAATTGCGAGTGCAAATTAATGATTTATGAGGCGTAACTTTTAAGTAACTTTTCTTTTTCTTATTGGTTCATTTCTATCATTTTTTCACATGCAAATTAACTGTAGTTTATCATGCACTTATATAATTATGGGTAGGGGAGTCAATTTTTCCGACCTAACCCGAGTATATTCGGGTCGGGTTAGTCGGGTCCAAATTTTATTTCAGGTTAATCGGGTCAACCCAACTAACCTGAATTCAAAATCGGGTCGGATATCGGGTAAAAGTCATTATATTTAATTCGGGTTCGGGTCAACCCTATTGACCTCAATAAGTTTTTTTATATATAAATTTTATTTAATTTCTATTTAAAAAATTAATTTTTTTTATATTTTACCCATACTCGGGTTGACTCGAACCCGAATAGACCCGACCTGAGTAGACCCGAAACCGACTAACCCGAGTTTAACTGGGGTCGGGTTCAAATTAATTATTTTTACCCTAAAACCGAATTCGATCCGACCCGAATAACCCGACCCCGACCAACTCGACCCGATTCCCACCCCTAATCATGGTTATTATTTAGTTGCTTTATTTATTTGCAATTAGCTCAATGATAGCTTTAACGGGCATTAATGAACTATTTGCAAATCATGACACTAACTTGACCATGTGTATCTTTTTCTCACCAAAATAACCTTTGATGTAGAATTTAAGCTATATTTGTATGGCTAAAGATTCACATACGATAAAACATGTCCGTTGGTTGAGCTAATCTTAAAATTCCAAAAATTAGTTTTGTTTTACTTTCCTTTTAAGAAACGGGTCTCACTGACAATCATATAACAGATACACAAACGTACTTTTAGACCAAATTTCTAATGATATCAAACGATAATATTCGTTTAACCAACATAAATTTATAAAAAACTGATTTAGCATAACGAAAGATTATCATGGGACAAAACACGTCCGTTGGATGGGTCACGCCCTAAAAATATAAAAAATGAGTTTCGTTTAAGTTTTCTTTTAACAAAAACGAGTCACACTTCAAACAGATATAACTAATACCCAAACGTACTTAAGAAAAAGATTTGCGAACTGATCCCGCCCGTTGGGCGGGTTACGACGCTAGTTATATATATATATATATATATATATATATATATATATATATATATATATATATATATATATATATATATATATATATATATATATATATATATTTATATTAAAATAGTATATCTCAGTCTGGCCTTGTCGGTAACTCAGGAATTCTTCGCCACCGTTATAATCAAAACATTTTTAGACATTTTAAGAAAAATGTTTATAGTTAAAATATTTTGAAATGTTTTATTCAAAACCTTGGTTTTAAAAACCTTTTGTTCTCTATAACGAGAGCTCTGGTACCAAACTGTAACACCCCCAAATATACACAATTCAATACAGCGGAAGACTTGTTGGTGTTACGGGATAGCACATTACTCACATCATAGACAACTCTTAAAAATCGTGTCGTTTAATAATAAAGCATTTACATTCATAAATTTCAAATTTACATAGGTCCCAAGTCATAGTATTTTATACAATTTTACAAAACATTTGAATGGAAATTATTATTTAAGTGCGGGCCATGAATTCTTGTTGTCTTCTCGAGAATTACCTTCAAGTACCTGAGATAAAACATGTTAAAATAAAAGGTCAGCGAAAACGCCGAGTGAATTCATAGAGTTTAATAAAACCATCAATATATCATCGGTATATAATTATTACCGAAAAATCATTTTGTACAAATCTTTATAATAGGCCATAAAATAGCCAAAGTTATTTTATTCAAATCCTTATCAAAAATCATAATATAGGCTTTTGCCTCCAAAATCATTATACGAACCAAAGTCGTAAAAACATCATACAATACGTTTTATAACGTTGTATAAAGTTAAATAAAAACCGTTATATGAATATGGTTATGTAAAACCAAAACACGAACATAATATCAATAATAAGACCCCGTCTTGCTAGTCAGGCAATATATCGTAATTCAGTGCGTATAGCAGTATTTCGTTATTTGGATTATTATAAGCCGCATGACATTCTTACCTTACTACAATAAACAACAGGTAGCTAACCCGAAACTCAATTTGCCCATCTAAATTAGCGTGTCGTCACAAAAATCACGCTATGGAAATCTTCTCATACATAATTTCGCTTACCAATCAATGTGGCACGACGAGGATCTACCGTCAAGGCGAGAACTGGGGTGATCGTCTCCAAATAGTACTATTATAGGCATAAGCGTCTACCAAATCCCGGTAGTTCACAATTCATGCTAATGGGAATTTTAGTGACATAACCTAACTTTAATAATCCATTTTATCTCATACATCGGGTCATATAATCATTCATCGGGTCATACAATCATTCGGGTCCAAATCAATAAACAAACAATCGGGACCCTATTTTATCAAAACTAATATGTTATCTCCCTCGCGGGTTTATAAAACATTTCATAAAAACATTTAAAAGAGTGTGAGGCTATGAATTCACGTTGAAGTGGGAAAGCGAGTTATCGGCAATTCGGATGTACGGTACGTGCTTCAATCACAGAAACCTAGACAAATAATACTCGTCTTAGACTCTTGTCCAATTACTTTATAAAAACCATAACTATGTATATATATGATGATTTTATAAATATGATGATGATCAAGTGGGATTATACATCTTTACTCATTCATTATAGTGTTTATGTGTTGGTAACATTTTTATACTAGTTTCACTAGTTTATCTTGTTTACATGTTTTAGGCCCAATAAGCCTATTACAAGCCCACTACTTTTCATTAGCCCAATTATACTTTTAATATCAGTATTATACTTTACATGTTGGGCCCAAGTGGGTTAAGCCCAATAAGTAAGTTTATAAGTGTTTAGCCAAATTAGTTGGATTAATAGTCCAATATGGCTACTTTGGCCCGTTAATGCTTACATGTTGTAAAGCTCGGGTTTTATCGGTTTTTACTTGTTATATAAGTTTATATATCAGTATGTGAGTTTATAAAAGTTTACATTAGACGGGTCCGACCATCTAAGTTTTATTTGACAAAAATGTTAATCTTTCGGTTTTAGCCGAAAAGACGTAAAACTTAGGTATATAGTTTTATAACTTGGAAAAACATTTATACTTGTAATTTATGTAACATGTCCCATTTTAATATCAATATATATATATATCTCTTTATTTATGATTATTATCAACTAGTGGGTTTTATATATGTATATTTTATATAAAGTTTTGAGTGCTTATATTATATATTATTTATTTACAAAATCAGTCCTAAATTTTAAGTCCACTAAAATGTCCATATCTAGAGTTATATAATGAGATAGGACCTCAAATTTTTATGACATAAAATAAATGATATGTGCTTCATTTAACTCCCGTATAGCTACTGATGAATCAACATCTAAGTATTTTAATAAATTCATCCAAAACGGTGTAGGCAGATTTGCACTCCAATCTTATTTTGATCATATCTCACTCATTATAATGATTCCATTGCATGGCTAATACTCGGCTTTTGGCTAAGTATAAAATATTGTAGTCCCAAGTCTTTTCGAATTGATTACTGATCTAAAGTGTGACTCAATTGTCTTTTGGTGAATATGAAATTGGTTTGGTTTTGTTTATCTAATTTTAACTAATAGCAAATAAGTAAGTGTCGTTGAGTAAAGTAGAAGTTTAAAGATTAAAATTGACGAGTTAAAATAAAGGCTTGTAAACTTAAAGGAAATATTGGAAAAGATCTAGCACACTAAATAAAACTAACACTTAGAAATTTTATAAAAACAATACACTAAACAAGCCCTAATCGGAATGTGCCCCAAAAGGCCCAGATCGGAATGTAATCCGATCAGGTGATCGGAATACTGCGAAGGTGACTGATCGGAATACTGGGCAACAACCCCCAATCGGAATAAGCCAAAATGTCCTCGTCGGAATGTCAGAAAAAGGGTCAAATCTGAATGGTGACAAAAGGTGCTAATCGGAATACTCAAAACTATACCCGTCGGAATACGAAACCCTAATCCGAATGATCAGAATAAAGGGCTGCTAATCGGAATATTTAGAAAGCCTTTTCCGATTTTATAATCGGAAAGAGGGGTGGGGTGCCTGGTCGGAATATGCTAATCGGAAAGGGGTTTAGACCCTTTCCGAAATATGTGGGATTCGGTTATAAGCTAGGTAATAAGCTAAATTGAATAAGCTAATACCCAAAACTATACGAATCAATAAAGAACTGGATCAAATAAGCACTAATCACAACTTATCCAACTCAAAATAAGCAAACTTTTTAATCAAACAACAAAAAGGTGAACTTTTTAAGAAAACATTTAAAAAGTAAATAAGCTAAACATCAAAATAAGCCAATAAGCACAAGAATCTCAAAGCTTATTCGTATGAAAACTTAAGTAATGATCAAAAGATTAACTTTTTAAGCACGAAATCATTAAGAACAACACGGATCATATGAAATTCGTACCAAAATTAATCTAAAAATCAAAGAAAGGTAGAATGAGATTAAGGATTAAAAGCTTAACTAGACTTGATTAATGAAATAAGCAATACACAAATGTTTAATCTTGAAAGATTAAAAGAAAAGATGAAACTTAGTGAGAGAAAGTTTAGAACTTTCTCTCTCTAAAACTAGAAAGAAAAGTGCAAAATGAAAAACTAAAAATTAAAGACTCCCTCCCTCCTAATGTGTATTAGGAGGGTATTTATAGGAAAGGTGGAAGGAGTGCATGTGTTGCATCTTCTTTCTTTCTTTCTTCACGTCTTCTCGACTCAACTTTAATTCTTTGTCTTTTCTCGATGTCGTCTCAGGATTTGAACTTGTCTTTTAATTTTCTTCTTCTATTAGACTTAAGTTCTTCGACTTCGTTAAACTTCCGTCTTTAGACTTTTTCTTCGATAAATCTTCAGAATAGGTCTTGGACTTCCGTTCTTTTTGCACTTTTGATCTTTTGACTTCGTCTTTTCCCGTTTTCTTCGATAAAAGCCCGTGTTTTCTTCCTTTTTCATCTTTTGATCCTAAAACACAATAAAAACACAAACCACGCATAATTCCGACTTTTACGACATAAATCACACGTTTTGGTCTTGTTATTATTGGAAATAAGTGGTAAAAAGATAAGTGTTTTCACACTTATTAAATCCCCTACACTTGACCATTGCAATGCCCTCATGCAATGCATTAATTTTAAAGCACAGTTTATATTTTCCATCATAAATAACCTACCTTGACCTTTATTAAATACTAATCATAAAAATATAGAAACAAGAAAAGAAATCAAATACTTACATTGGGTTTTGGCTATCATGAACGTTTATCATCCTCAAGTTTCACGTTCCCCATACCAAGCTTAAAAACGAGATCATTGTTATTATAAGTTAGCAAACTAACACGAATTCATGTGGGACAATTATTCACTTAGATTCCCTTATTCCTAGGTGTATCTCTTATATTTTATTTTTGTCTTGAATGATCACGAGGATGCAGTTTTTGACTTATTTCGATAGTTATTTAGGCCAAAAATAAAGTGAAAGATTTAATCAATAGTTAGCTAAAGGACAAAATCTTTTAAAACTTCTTCTGGGGACCTCATAAAGTTCATATCTTGGCATAACTCGCTTCGCGATTTGAGACCTTTCTCGGACCGATATTTGGCAACGACTTCATACTTCGAATCTTTGAGAGACGTTCTTGAAATTATGGTCTTCTCTTCATAATAGGAATTTCTTCACTTGAAGTTTTGAGAGATTCTTCATATTTGGACCACGACTTCTTCATTTTTCTCCAATCTTTATTTTGGACTTTGATATACTTCTTCCTTTTAGGACTTGGATCTATTTATCCTCATACCTTTTTAGGGTCTTTTTGGATAGACTTCTCCATGATCTTTTGGGTAGTTTTTGCTTTTCGTCGTGTGTCTCGATCCTTCATATTGATTTTCGATAAATGATTCTTCACATAACTTTTGGATCTTTAGCAACAAAATGTAGCCCTCATGCCTTGTTAGGGCCTTTTCGGACACGCCAATCTTCGCATCCCGCTTCAATAAGTTATGCCTTGGCTATGAACTCTAATTCGTACCGAGCAACTTTTAAACGATCTTGGGCTAGAAGCTAAGTAACCTTTTAAATCGTACAACCTTATTTATTGCAGATAAATTTATTAACAAGCGAAGGGGGAATAGGCTTATAATTAACTCACATAAATTCACGAAAAAATACCAAACTTATAATTGACTCTATCATCTCTCGTTCTCTACAGTTTAAAATCTCAAAGAATGAGACTCGTGGATGCTTAGCCTATTAAATCAAAGTTTTGGGTTTTCGAGTCATCTATAGGATCTTGCAAATTCTTAGACTTTTTCAAGTTTAGAAATTGCATTTTAAAGTTCCCATGATAAACAACTCTCTAGGATCAATTATAGGAACTTGTGAAAAGTTCTTGTTCTTAATCCGTGAGAGTTAAGACTTTCGCGTTTTAAAGCTCCCTATACAAAAGCCTAGCAAAACTTGACTTAAACACGTTAAGGATACTAGCTAGAGTAAACTTAGATAAGTAAACTCGGGTTGAGTCAAAATGTTCACGACTAAGAAAAATATAAAACCACTTTATTTAAAGTTTATTCTAGCAAGGAAAGAAAATAAACATAATAAAGGAAAATGCAACTATACAACTAGGCCAAAATAGATTAAAAATTTTGAAAAATGTCGAAAAATCAAATTTTTCGGTTAAAATGAGGGTAAATTCATGGAAAAGACCACTTACTTCGATAGAATTCCCCCATACACTTGAGATAAACATTGTCCTCAATGTTTAAGCATGTGGGAGTAAACTCCCCTACACTTAGGACATTGTGCACTTTGTTTAAATCTTGATAAGGAAAGGACAACTAAAGTGAATTCAGTGTGAACATATAAAATATGAAATATTGAATCACAAGAGTTTAGGATAGAACCGGGAAGATGGGAACATGGTATCACGGTTCGTCAAAAGTCATCAAGGTGGATCTTTGAAGCTTTAATCCCTGCACAGCACAAGAAACAAGACAACAAACACATACGGGGCTCCCCCTACACTTATTATGAAAGCAGTAAAGGATAGATCACGAGTTGCCTCCCGAGAAGCGCTTGTTTTTGTTCACCGAGTCACGAGCCTGACTCGACCCAATTTTAGTTCATGGGGAACGTGGTGAGGGATGGAATCATCTCTTGAGAGATGTCCTCACCAAAGTACAGCTTAAAACGCTGGCCATTTACCTTGAAATTGGGCCCATTTGGCTGAGAAAGCTCAATGGTCCCATATGGAAAGACTTTGGCGACGGTGAATGGACCAGACCAGCGGCTCTTCAACTTGCCAAAGAAGATCTTCAACCGAGAGTTAAAAAGTAAGACTTGATCACCAACGTGGAACTCTCAGTTCTTGATTTTTGTGTCATGAATGATCTTCGTCTTCTCCTTGTAGATCAGTGAGTTCTCGTAAGCTTCATTCCTCAGTTCGTTGAGCTCGTTGAGTTGAATCTTGCGATGATCACCGGCTTTGTTGATGTCGAAGTTAGCCCACTTCAAGGCCCAGTGCGCCTTATGTTCCAGCTCGATGGGGAGGTGGCATGCTTTCCCGTACACAAGACGATAAGGCGTACAGCCGATCGGGGTCTTATAAGCCGTACGGAAAGCCCACAAAGCATCATCTAATTTATCGGCCCACGCGGCACGATGCTCTCCCACGGTACGCTCCAAAATTCGCTTCAATCCACGGTTGGATATCTCGGCTTGCCCATTGGTTTGGGGATGATAGGCGGTGGAAAGACGGTGATTGACACCATACTTAGCCATGACTCTTGCAAATTGATCATTGCAAAAATGAGTCCCGCGGTCACTGATAATAGCACGAGGAACACCGAATCGAGCGAAAAGATGCTTTAAAAAGTTCACAACCACCCTCGCATCGTTCGTAGGGAGAGCCTTGGCTTCAACCCATTTAGAAACGTAGTCAACTGCGACGACGATGTACTTGTTCTATTTGGAGGATGGAAATGGCCCCATAAAGTCGATGCCCCATACATCAAAGATTTCACATTCTTGTATGAAATTTTGAGGCATCTCATCTTTATGTGTGATCTTGCCTTGGCGTTGGCAAGCATCCCAATGCTTAACCATTTCGTGAGTATCACGATAAATGGTGGGCCAATAGAATCCAGAGTCAAACACTTTCTTAGCGGTGTAGTTGGGACCAAAGTGACCACCGGTGGGTCCTTTATGGCAAGCATCAAGGATTTGCAAACCTGCCGGTCCATCAACACATCGACGAATGATCAGATCGGCACATTGTTTGAATAGATAAGGGTCATCCCAGAAGTAAGTCTTAACATCATTCAAGAACTTCTTCTTTTGTTGGGATGTTAACCCTTTGATGAGAATACCACCCGCTAAGTAGTTTGCAATGTCGGCAAACCACGGGGTGTCATCAAGATTGCGATTTATAGACATTAAGGTCTCAAGGGGGAAAGAGTCATTGATCTCTTTGTTCGGATGATCCCCTTGATATGGATCCTCAAGTCGACTCAAATGATCCGCGACTAGGTTTTTGGCACCCTTCTTGTCACGAATTTCAATGTTGAATTCTTGAAGGAGTAAAACCCAACGAAGAAGTCTTGGCTTAGAATCATGCTTAGTCATCAAGTACTTCAACACGGAATGGTCCGTGTATACGATGGTGGGGGATAAAACAAGATAGGGGCGAAATTTTTCAAAAGCATAGACAACAGCTAAGAGCTCTTTTTCGGTTGTCGTATAATGCAATTGAGCCCCCGTCATTGTTTTGCTAGCATAGTGGATTGGTTGGAAGTGTTTATTCACTCGACCCAAAACTGCACCAATAGCAAAGTCGCTAGCATCGCACATCAATTCAAAAGGCAGCTCCCAATTAGGGGTAACCAAGACCAGTGCCTTAGTTAGCTTATCCTTAAGAAGATTAAAGGCTTCAAGACACTCTTTAGAAAAGATAAAAGGAGTATCTTTTTCCAAGAGGTGGGTCATCGGGCGAGCGATTTTAGAGAAATCCTGAATGAATCGACGATAGAAGCCCGCATGACCCAGAAAACTTCTCACACCCTTCACGGTTGAAGGTGGAGGTAATTTGGCTATGACATCTACTTTAGCACGGTCGACTTCAAGACCGGCTTTAGAGATTTTGTGTCCTAGCACAATGCCTTCTTTTACCATAAAATGGCATTTTTCCCAATTTAGAACAAGGCGAGTGTCTTCGCACTGCTTAAGCATACGTTCCAAATTGGGAAGGCAAGAAGAAAAGGAATCCCCAAAGACCGAGAAATCATCCATGAAGACTTCCATGGTTTGCTCAACCATGTCATGGAAGATAGCCAACATGCACCTTTGGAACGTCCCGGGGGCATTGCATAAGCCAAAAGGCATTCTTTTGTAAACAAATGTGCCATAGGGACAAGTGAATGTTGTCTTCTCTTGATCTTGGGGATCGATGGGTATTTGGAAATAACCCGAGAAACCATCAAGAAAGCAGTAATATTCATTACCCGCTAAACGTTCAAGCATTTGGTCCATAAAAGGTAGGGGGAAATGATCCTTTCTCGTGGCATCATTGAGTTTACGGTAGTCTATACAAACTCTCCACCCAGTAACGAGACGGGTAGGAATCAACTCGTTGTTTTGATTTGGCACAACGGTAATTCCGCCTTTCTTAGGCACACAATGGACTGGACTAACCCATGGTGAATCCGAAATAGGGTAAATCATACCCGCATCAAGAAGTTTGATAACCCCTTTTTTGATGACTTCATGGATTTTAGGATTCACCCTTCGTTGGCTTTGAATTGTGGGCTTAAAGTCGTCCTCCATGAGAATTTTGTGTGTGCAGAAGTGAGGATCAATTCCACGGATGTAAGAGATTTTCCAAGCGATAGCTCTTTTATGCTTCTTCAACACGGCGATAAGTCGGGATTTTTCGTCTTCTTTCAGGTCCTTTGCGATGATGACCGATAACTTCTAGTTGTCTTCAAGGAAAACGTACTCAAGATGAGGAGGTAGGTCCTTAAGCTCAAGAGTGGGAGGATCCTCAATAGATGGTGTTACTAACGATGGATCATCATTAGTCACCTCTTTAGGAGAGGGAGGAGAAAACGGGTCTTCATTGAGAAGTCTCTCAATAGTACGAATATCTTCATCCCAATCGGTGGACGAATTATCATACTTAATATCGAGAGGACCCAAGCTAGCTTCGAAATCATCCAAGTCACTTTCTCCAAAAGGAGTCAATGCCGGAGCAATTGAGGCAACGGTCTCAACATTGGGTAGAGAAGAAAGAGTACTTTTGCAAGCATCATGAAAATGTTCTTCACAAGCCTCATCGAGAACATCAATAACATTAACACTCTCATATGAATAAGGTTGCTTAGAAATCTTACCCATGTTGAAGACAATTTTATCGTCACCAACTCTCATGATTATTTCGCCCGCGGCTACATCAATGAGAGTGCGACCGGTCCTCAGGAAGGGACGTCCAACGATTAATGGAACACGAGGATCCATCTCGTAGTCAACGACGACAAAATCCGTCGGGAAGGTGAATTTGTCAACGCCAACAAAAACATCTTCGGCTATCCCCACTAGATAAGCAACCGTACGGTTGGCTAATTCCAAAGTCATTTTGGTGGGGACTAGCTCGGGGAGAGATACTTGCTTCCAAACACTTAAAGGCATTAAGTTTATACTGGTACCGAGATCGGCTAGTGCCATGCAATTCTCTACTCCCGGGAAGTTGCAAGGAATCAAGAAGCGACCCGGATCACCAAGTTTGGTGGGCAATTTCCTTAAGAGAACGGCGGAGCAGTTCTCATTAAGTTGGGTCTGATCAATGTCAAGAAGCTTCTCCTTGTCACTTAGAAGATCTTTAAACATCTTAGCGTATTTGGGCATGTGAGCGAGAGCCTCGGCAAAGGAGATGTTAAAATTCAATTGTTTAAACATTTTTAGAAAGTTCGAAACTTGAATATCATCCTTGCTCTTTTGCTTCTCTTTCCTCAACCTTGAAGGATAAGGTATATTGGATGAAGAAGAAGGCTTTAGGGGAGTAGGATCACTCACAACCACGGGTGGTGGGAAATGGGGGTAGAAGGTAAAGGAGGTGGGGAAAGTTGCTCTTTTTCCTTGTTCACAATCACGAGTGGAGGTGTAGGAAGCTCGGGTTCCGTATAACCTTTTCCACTACGAGTGGTGATTGCTTTCATCTCCCCTCTTGGATTCGCAACGGTGTTACTCGGAAGAGTACCCGAAGAAGAGGGTTGATTACCTTGGATGAGCGAACCAATCATATCACGAATGTTAAGCGCTTGAGTGCTGAAAGAATCTCTGATGTCGGCACGAATTTCATTGCTCTGTTTTGCCATATCATTCCTTAGCTCGGCTCGAATATCGTTTCCTTGTTTCGCCATTTCGCCCTTCAAGTTGATGACTTGACTCTGAAGATTCGTCACCAGCTCCCGATTAGTCTTCATGAACGTCTCGATGTCTTGATTCACTGCCATCGGTTGATTGAGAGGTGGAGCTTGGTAAGCTTGAGAATTTCCTTGAGTTGGGTATGGGTTTCTTTGGGATTGATATTGATTGTTGGCACGAGGTTGGGATTGATTGTTTCGGTTATAGCTTTGTTGTTGGTTTTGGTTTGAAGGAGGGAAACCGAGTGGAGCAAGATAGTTATTTGAACGATAACTTAGCAAGCTACGGTCTCCTTGAGGACGAGCTTGATAGCCTCCCGTGGGATAAGTACCGTAAGATGCGTTAACGTTTTCAGAAAAATTGCCTTGGGTAGAAGGACAATCATTGTAAGAATGAGGACCACCACATGTGTCACAAGAAATAGCAACGGCTTTAGCTTGTTGAAAGTGGTTGGTGGCCATGGTCATGAAATTCTTGTTCATCTCAGCGAGTTGTCGAGAAATTTCAGTCATCTCAGGATTGGAAGTAGTAGAAGAAACATTGACTCTCGAGTTAGATCTTGAGGATGCGGATGAATCCCAATTCTTGTGGTGAGTATTCATGTTTTCAATCAACTCTCTACATTCCTCCGGTCTCCTTTTCATAAAAGTACCACCGGCGGCGGCATTGATCGTGTCACGATCACGAAAAGTGAGACCATTGTAGAAAGTATCAATTAGAGTAACGGGGAGCATGTTGTGATTTGGACAACGGTCGATCAAATCATTGTATCGTTCCCAAGCATCGAAGAGCGATTCATCATTGTCTTGCATCAATCCACTGATTTGGTTACGAAGGCTAGTGACCATAGATGGAGGGAAGTAGCGCGACAAAAAGCGTTGAGTCATGTCATTCCACGTATGAATAGAATTCTTCAGGAGACGGTCAAACCATTTTTCGACATGGTGAGAAAGCGAGTGGGGAAAAAGTTGGAGGCGATGGTCATCCACAGAAACACCGGGGCACTTCATGCTTTGGGTAATGGTAATGAATTTGTCGAGGTGTTTGTTGGCATCATCATCCGGAATTCCGCGAAATGGGTTAGTTTGCACTTGTTGGATCATGTGATGCTTCAACGAAAACTCCTGAGCCGTGACGTGCATCAGCGCAATCGGGCCTCCGCGTCCGTTCATGGTGGGTTGACACAATTCCTCCATTGTTCGTAAATCAGGTAGGGGGATATTCTTGTTGTTGTTGTTGTTATTCAAATTGGGTAAAGGTGGGTTGTTATTGTTGTTATTAACACCAGCCATATCTAAATCTTCACGAGTCTCGGGCTCAGAATAGTTCGAAGATCTAGTACGCATACACCTGCAGAAGAAAAATATACACAGAGAGAATATCTGTATAATCTTTTTGGTGCAAAACCTTTTGGAAAAGAATTGCTTTTTATGATTTTTTTATGTTTTTGTATTTTTGAAGAGTTTTATATATTTTTTAGGGTTTTTGAAAATTTTGAAAGCAAGGAAAATAACGTTAACGGATCCCAAAATTCAATGCGTCTCTCACTAGAAATCGTTAATCTTAACGAAAAGAGCCGGCAGCGGCGCCATTTATTACTCGGCTTTTGGCTAAGTATAAAATATTGTAGTCCCAAGTCTTTTCGAATTGATTACTGATCTAAAGTGTGACTCAATTGTCTTTTGGTGAATATGAAATTGGTTTGGTTTTGTTTATCTAATTTTAACTAATAGCAAATAAGTAAGTGTCGTTGAGTAAAGTAGAAGTTTAAAGATTAAAATTAACGAGTTAAACTAAAGGCTTGTAAACTTAAAGGCAATATTGGAAAAGTTCTAGCACACTAAATAAAACTAACACTTAGAAATTTTATAAAAACAATACACTAAACAAGCCCTAATCGGAATGTGCCCCAAAAGGCCCAGATCGGAATGTAATCCGATCAGGTGATCGGAATACTGCGAAGGTGACTAATCGGAATACTGGGCAACAACCCCCAATCGGAATAAGCCAAAATGTCCTCGTCGGAATGTCAGAAAAAGGGTCAAATCGGAATGGTTACAAAAGGTGCTAATCGGAATACTCAAAACTATACCCGTCGGAATACGAAACCCTAATCCGATCACAATGATCGGAATAAGGGGCTGCTAATCGGAATATTTAGAAACCCTTTTCTGATTTTACAATCGGAAAGAGGGGTGGGGTGCCTGGTCGGAATATGCTAATCGGAAAGGGGTTTAGACCCTTTCCAAAATATGTGGGATTCGGTTATAAGCTAGGTAATAAGCTAAATTGAATAAGCTAATACCCAAAACTATACGAATCAATAAAGAAATGGATCAAATAAGCACTAATCACAACTTATCCAACTCAAAATAAGCAAACTTTTTAATCAAACAACAAAAAGGTGAACTTTTAAGAAAACATTTAAAAAGTAAATAAGCTAAACATCAAAATAAGCCAATAAGCACAAGAATCTCAAAGCTTATTCGTATGAAAACTTAAGTAATGATCAAAAGATTAACTTTTTAAGCACGAAATCATTAAGAACAACACGGATCATATGAAATTCGTACCAAAATTAATCTAAAAATCAAAGAAAGGTAGAATGAGATTAAGGATTAAAAGCTTAACTAGACTTGATTAATGAAATAAGCAATACACAAATGTTTAATCTTGAAAGATTAAAAGAAAAGATGAAACTTAGTGAGAGAAAGTTTAGAACTTTCTCTCTCTAAAACTAGAAAGAAAAGTGCAAAATGAAAAACTAAAAATTAAAGACTCCCTCCCTCCTAATGTGTATTAGGAGGGTATTTATAGGAAAGGTGGAAGGAGTGCATGTGTTGCATCTTCTTTCTTTCTTTCTTCATGTCTTCTCGACTCGACTTTAATTCTTTGTCTTTTCTCGATGTCGTCTCGGGATTTGAACTTGTCTTTTAATTTTCTTCTTCTATTAGACTTAAGTTCTTCGACTTCGTTAAACTTCCGTCTTTAGACTTTTTCTTCGATAAATCTTCAGAATAGGTCTTGGACTTCCGTTCTTTTTGCACTTTTGATCTTTTGACTTCGTCTTTTCCCGTTTTCTTTGATAAAAGCCCGTGAAAGCCCGTGTTTTCTTCCTTTTTCATCTTTTGGTCCTAAAACACAATACGCATAATTTCGACTTTTACGACATAAATCACACGTTTTGGTCTTGTTATTATTGGAAATAAGTGGTAAAAGGATAAGTGTTTTCACACTTATTAATGGCCAACTCTCACATGTGTATAAGACTTATTACTTACTGTATATCAATTAATCTATGCCATTTTTACAAGTTATCATATGGTCATCTTCTGTTTTATACAGCCTACTTGTTTAAGCTAGATTTTATCATTCTTTCATATAACTTTTAATCATTTTAATCAAATCTATCAACACAAAATCCCCACATAATATTTTGATCATCATTCATCATCATATACATATACATTTATAAGGAAAATACATGAATACATATTCAAAACAATAGGGTGATAGAAAGAAATTGATCTCTATACCAATCTATATGATGGAAAGGATGAGATTTTGGATGAACAAGGCTTGATTTTGACACAAAACCTTATGAACTTAGCAAGACCACTTTAAGATCACCAAGAGTATGATGAATTATTCAAAAATCAGCCCTAAACCTTCTTGAAAATCAGCCCAAAGACCTCCATGAGAACTCCTTTTTATATGTTAAAATCACCTCCAATCTTCATCTTTTTAAGTGGCTTCCAACATATGTGAATTATAGTTGAAGTTCATGGCTAGAATTTTTGATGGAAATGGTGATTTTGTGAAGGTGTTGGACGTTCATAGAGAGCAAAGAAGAGAGAGATTGAAATTTTTTCCTTTCTCTAGTTTTGCATGTATGACAAATGGTTTATGGTCTTGTCTAGTTTTGGTGGAGTGGTTTTGTAAAGCTAGGAGGACAATTGTCCTCTTGGTTTGTGTTTACTTGCCACCAAAGGGTGGTGTTTGTCTAGTCTTGCCATCCATTAGTGGGGGTGGGACAAGTGTCCCACTTGTCTCATCTCCACTAATTTACGAGTACTCCTCGATTCTAGTTTCCTCGATTTGCGTGTCCTCGGGTCGTCTTACAAAAAACGTTTTTACAAATTATGAATCAACGGCACACAACGAATCAAATAAAATTGTCTCATCAAAAACGGAGTTCAAAAACGTAAATACGTAATCCTAAGGTTTCCTGTTTAGTCGTAAAGGACGTTAAATTATGCTCGTAAGTCCTAATCTCTTCTCGTAAATTTGTGAGTTTATGAACCAACACAAATTTAAAATCCCAAAATAATATTCACGGATAAATTTATTTTCCTGAAATGTCGGACTAAAAAACGGTGTATGTAAACGTAAGCACGTAACGTAGAATCCTCCGGTTTAGACGTAGTCGATGCTACTTCAAGGCGTGAATCCAAATTTCTTCCCAAAAATGAGTGAGTTCATAATATAACATTAAAATAATGTTTTCAAATAATAATTGAGAATATCAACCATAAATTGACGGATTGTCACAGACGAAGTCAAAAGATCAAGATTGCAAAACGAACGGAAGCCCAAGGCCTATTCTGAAGATTTATCGAAGAAAAAGTCTAAAGACGGAAGTTTAATGAAGTCGAAGAACTCAAGTCTAATAGAAGAAGAAAATTACTAGACAAGTTAAATTTACATCGACAAATCCCGAGACGACGTCGAGAAAGACAAAGAATTTAGATCGAGTCAAGAAGAAAAGAAAGAAAGAAGGAAGCACACATGCATTCCCCACTCCCTATATATACCCTCCTAATGACACATTAGGAGGGTGTTAGTTTTTTAGCTAGTTTAATTTTCTTTGTTTTAGTTTTCATTTTAGAGAGAGAAAGTGTTTAACTTTCTCTCACTAAAACTTCATCTTTTCTTTCAAGTTAAGCTTTGTTTAATTTTTGTGTTAGAGTTTCATTAATTAAAAGTTCAAGTTTAAGCTTTTAATCTTTTATCTCTTTCTACCTTTCTTGATTTTGCTTTGTCCTTGATCCGAAACTTCATCTTTGATCCGAATAGTTCTTAATTCGTGTTTGATTTTGATGTTTTAGTGTTTAAAAAGTTAATCTTTTTATTCCTTCCTAAGCTTTTATACGGTATAAGCTATAAACTTATTGTGCTTATTGGCTTATTTCATATATGTAGCTTATTTCTTTTCGGATTTCTTAAAAAGTTTAGGGTTTTTAAAAGGTTCGATTTATAAAGTTTGTTTATTTGGAGTTTTGAAAGTTGTCAAATTTATTCTTATTTAGTTGTTTAAGATTCGGTTAAGTATGCTTATGGGAACTGCTTATTGGAATTTTTAGCTTATCTCCATTTTCGGATTACTTGTTCTCCATCGTAATATTAAGGGTTTACACATTCCGATAGCTTGTTTGTATCGCAATAACCATTTGTGGTTCTACTTTGCGATCAAAGGTTCCCCCCCCCCCCCTTATTCCGATCGGGATTGTGATCGCTCATTGTGATCGCATATTTCGACGGATCTTAAGGTTACTTTAAGTCGAAGTGCTGCCCAAATTTTGTTAACAACATTCCGACAGGTTTACTTATTCCGATACTTGAACATTGCGACAGAAGTGCATTGCGACAGCTTGTATTCCGACAGAATTGATCTCTTGTATTCCGATCTGGACATTCCGATAGTAGTGTATTGCGACAGAAGTGTTTCTATTATTCCGATCTGAACATTCCGATAGATTCAACTTTGATATTCCGATGGGTTTGATTGCATTACATTCCGACATATTGGTTTATTATTATTCCGATAGTTTAAGTTTTTAAGTTTTATAAAGTTTTAAGTTTCAAGTTCATTACGTTTTAATTTCTAAAAATTGCACGCTTCCAGAAATCTCTATTTTTACCAAGTGTTTTTCTAGTAGTTTTTAGTTTAATTTTTAAAGCTTTAATTTTACTCAACGACGCCTTTTCTTTTAATTAGTTTTAGACAACCAAACCATTTAATTTTCCACCAAGAACGACTGAGTCGCACTAATTAACGGTAATCAATTCGAAAAGATCAGATTCAACGAACTTTGATACGAGACTAAAACCTAGTATTAATAACCATAATATCTATTTGTATTAGTAGCACTCTACTAATACGTATTATCGGTTTTCGTTTTTTGTGTGAATACAATTACTATATTGTATACGTAGAACAATAAATTCACAAGTACTCCAAAAGTGTGAAAACATAACCTTGATTGGGAGGTCATTACTCAATCATTGTATTCGAATCTCAACCAAGAAAGAAAAGGCAAAATAGATAAATACTTTCGAGAAGCTTAATTTTGACAAACACAAACTATAAGGTGGGTATAAGGCGGGTATTATAAAATATACCCTAAGGAAAAAAGGCTCTTAAGTGCTTCGCGTCGCCTCGTTTCCCCGCTTGCTTGTGCGTGTTTAGATAAAAAGGTATAATCGAGGGTTTGCCAACCAAAGTATTATCTACGTATCATATATATTTTCTTGGTTTCATTGATTAAACCCTCTTGAACGTTTTGGTGTTCCACCAACGTTCTAAAGTCATCGAAGGCATTCACTTCACGTGATCGTTTTCATTCCTTGAGGCTTCTTTAATCAAGAGATTTGATTAAGGGAGAGATTTGTAGATTTTTGTCTACATAATACAATCACAAAATCCAAAAAAAGTAAAAACAATAAAAAATCCAAAAAAATTGCAGAAATTAAAAACACCAAAAAGAATCTTCTTTCCTCATCCCCATGTTTTATGTGACGTTTATGCTTACTCGTAATCAAGCAAGACGTGCACGTAAATGTCGTAATCGAAAGGAAAACACACCAACACCAACACCTTATAGTGAAGAGACTCCAAGTGAGGAACCCCTTGTAGAACAAGAAGCTATCATGGATAATCGTACTATGATGGAGTTGCTTCTAGTACCCACCGAGGGTTTTGGAGAGGCCATTGTGATTCCCACCATCCTTGCGGATAACTTCGAGACCAAGACGGGTTTAATGTCTATGCTTCAAGCCAACAAGTTTCGTGGACACGAAAAAGACAACCCACATTATCACATTAGGAAATTCAATCGTCTCACCATGACTAGCAAGTTTAAGGATGTACCCCACGATGCCATTAAGATGATATTGTTTCCATAGTCGTTAGATGGACCCGCCAAGATATGGCTCGAGAAAGAACCCACAAATTCGATTTTGACGTGGGGTGATCTCTTTTCTAAGTTTGTGAATCAACTTTTTCCACCATCTAAAACAACTCATTTGAAAAACGAGATTTCACGATTTACTCAAAGATCTAATGAGAGTTTTTCAATGGATTGGGAAAGGTTTAAAGAAATATTACACGAATGTCCACACCATGATTTTTCTGAATTGCATCAAATTGACACTTTTTATAATGGGCTTAATGATCATGAACGAGATCACTTAATGCCGCCGCGGGTGGTAATTTTTTGTGCAAAACAACCGATGAGGCTTTAAAAATCATTGAGAATAGGTCTAAGGTTTACAACCCTCGTAACACACCGAGTGTTGCCACTATGGGTTCGTCATCGTCGTCTCATAACATGAGTGTCTTGCAAGATGAAGGAAATGAGGAGAATCGGTTTTTCGATAGGTTTTCGACTCTTATGACTCATTGGAAAGCACAAGATGCTTTGAATTCCGCATCGGTTAAAGCGATTGCAAAGAGTTGTATTTCGTGTGGTGGAGCTCATGATTTTTCCGAGTGCATTACCATGGATGGTAAAACTTCGAATGCTTATCTAGCCACGGGAACTTATAACCAAAACGGCCAAGGTTCCCGCCCAAATCAAGCTCCACAAAATCAAAATGCTAACAACTATCGAAACAACAATCAAAATGGTGCTTATCAAGGAAATTCTCGTAACTTCAACAAGGGTAATTACCAAAGTGGAAATGGGCAAATTTCAAACCAAACCAAAACCGTGATTTTCAAAATACCACACAAGGTTTTCAAAATGCTCACACTAAAAATCTAAATGGAGAATTTTTGGATTATGCAAAGGCAAACGATGCTAAGTTTGATAACATGCAACGTAAGATGATTAGCTTAAGATCCGAGTTGAAAAACGAGCGTAAAAACAAACTTGCTAATGAACTGAAAAATCATGCTAATAAAATGGAAGGAAATGTTCAACGTCTCCAACAAAATCAACAAAAAAATGGAGCAAGGTCAACATGAGATTAAGCAAGAATTGTTAAAAGCGGATGCTAGGCAATCTAAGTTTGAAGATCGAATGGGAAAAAGGTTTGAAGCTATCATGTGTAAACCTTCTTCTTCGGGTGGTCTTTCGAGTGATACCATCGTAAACCCGAAAGGAGAATTGAAGGTTATTACTACTCGTAGTGGTAAAACTTTCAAAGAACCCATTTCTCGTCCAAGTACTTCTACGGAGAAGGAAAAAGAGAAAGAACCCGAGGTGGTGGTAGAAAAGGAGCAAGTTCTAATCCCATAAAGTACCTCTCAAACCACACCTACGGTTGAACCAATACCAATAGTGGAACCCGAGATTCCAAGGTCGTTGCCTATGCCCCAACCCACACCACCCTTACCTTACCCATCAAGACGAAACAAGGAAAAGGCACAAGAATGTAACAATTATCAATTTGAACTTTTTATGAAAATGTTTCGTGACTTGCATTTTAATATAAGTTTTACCGACGCCTTGGTCATGATGCCTCGATTTTCCGCAAACTTCAAAAGTATGTTGAATAACAAAGAGAAATTGCGAAAGTGGTCTAGTTGTTCATCGGTTTTTCTTAGCCGCATACCTCAAAAAGTCGGTGATCCCGATTAATTTTTAATCCCATGTGCTATCCAAGTTATGGAAGAATGTTATGCCTTGGCCGATCTTGGTGCTAGTATAAGTTTGATGCATCTTGAGATTTTTAAGTCGCTCAATCTTCCTAATCTGACTCCTTCAAGAATGTCAATCGAGATGTCCGATCATTCTACGATTCTTGCTTGTGGAGTAGCCGAAGACGTCTTCGTGAAAGTTGGAAAGTTTTACTATTCCGTGGACTTTATCGTTGTTGACATCCCCATCGATCCTAAAGTCCCTCTAATTTTAGGTCGATCATTTTTGGATACTTCGAGAGAACTTATCGATGTGCATGCTAGGAAAATCACTCTACATTTCAATGAGGAAGAACTCGTCATAAATGCAACTCAAAACTCTACGCTTTCTCATGTGTATTATATCACGTATTTGAACAATGTTAATCCCATAAAAAAAATTTGCAAAAGAAATTCAAAAAGAGTGTTAGGAGTTGTTGATAAAAACGATTTTTCGTCCCCTCCGCCGGTGGAGGTTAAGAGTGTTAAGCCTACGTCTCCAATCACGGAAGATTCTTCGGATGATGAATATGTTGACCCCGATGGGGCGGTGTCCTTTGTTGACAAACGTTTTGAGAACTTACCACCACCTAAACGGTTTTTAAATGTGAGAATTTTTAGTGTGCCTAACATCGTTTTAGAAACACCAAATATTTTTGACATAATCAAATCGGCTTTTCATAAGGAGTTTTCAAAAGATGAAAAAGGAAAAAATTTTGAATTGGATTTAAAATATTTTTCTACAATTCTAACTCCGTCATCACCTCCTGTTTTGAGTACTACAAGCTCGTCTTCTCCTTTTGACGATGCTTTGTGTGGACTTAGTGTGGGGGAAGCCCCTTATGTTCCCTCCCCTTTCTCCACCAAGGACGAAATATTTGATCCCGGAATTGCATATAAAGGGAAATCTCGGTCTTCCACCGATGCAATAAATGGAAAATACTTTCATTTGATTGGTGCGAGTCTACCTCGAGTAGCTCATGGTTTTTGTGACTTACCCATTGTCCCACCCTTCTATTTCTTCTCATCTATTATCTTTAAACCCTTTGGGTTTGTTTTGGCACGTGTTGAAGTGGCATTGGTTTGTTTATCCAATGAAAACGAGAACGCCATCTTCGATCCCGGTATTTTGCACCTTCTAAGGACTTAGTCCTTAATACCGGTTGCTTTTAGGCCTTTTTTATCATGTAAGCCCCACAAAAAATTGACCATACCATGATTATCCCTAAATGATCATATTATGGGGGATTCGAGTCGAGCTTTTGACTCGGTTATAAAAAACAAGGTGCCTCGTGGGGGAATCCCATGCTTATCCTATGTACATATTATCGCTTTCTAATGTAGTAACGTGTCGGGATTTGTGCCCTTCCAACCTTTGTTTCGTGGTTGTTTGTGATATGTGGTTTTTAGATGATCATGATCTTCACGATTGGAGCCTCTCGTGTTCGTTTTATGGGAGCACTCGATCGTTTGATTAGAAGAATTTCTCAATATCCATGATATATCCTTTTATGTTCTAACCTTAGGTTTATAGAACACTTCATAAACGACTTTAAATTTAACGGTTACACCCTTTCCACGTTAGATTAAGCATTCGATTACGTCTCTAGTATGGGGGTTTCCAACCCTTAGACTCGAAACATTGAGGACAATATTTAACTTTAGTATGGGGGGGGGGGGTGAGTAGATACTTTCCTTGCCAAACCTTCACGCTTTCCAAAGTTTATCTTTTTGGTTATCATTTTGTTGCAAAATAAGGCTAAAAATAGCCAAATTTAAAATTTTTCTCATGTTTTATAAGTGTTTGAAGACACGAATGTAGATTTTCCGATGGCGAGAATAAGAGTAATTTTTGAATCGACCGTGCGTGTTGAGCACTTAGCTTGAATCCTTAACTTTATATTAGGTTAAGTCTCTTAAATGAGGACGAGAAATGGTAGAGTTAATTATAAGTTACTATGCTAAACGTAGAGTACTCGTATTCTTTCAAAAACTCATGTGTTATCGTTGTTTGCTTATTCTCCCTTCGCTTGTAAATAGTTTTTTCATAATAAATATTGACTTAGCAGTTTAGTCATGATTGTTGGTTTCTAAGTGTTTTCTAATAGCTTCCATGTAATTAAATTGGGAAGACATTAAGGTATCGCCAACGTCACGGTTTTGAAGTATTGGCAACCCGAATAATCGAAAGCTTCACCTAATAATTAGATTTCAAGTGCTCACCTAAATCAAGCAAACAATTTGAAGCTCACAAGGACGAAAAATCTATGCAAAATTGAAAGTGAATCAAGCCTTAATCTTTGAAGCTTTAAAGATCTAAAATTCGCTTTAGCGTGAGGATATACGTCTTTGGTCATAATAAACACCTCATGGCGAGGTTAAATAAAAGGCAAGGTAAGACCAAAGTCATAATAAAAGCTTAATGGCGAAGTTGAATAAAAGATGGAGGTAAACCTATGATAATAAGGCCCATCCGGTAGGGGGCGTATAAAAGTCTTGGTAATAAGTCTCATGTTCAAAACCGTTATAAAACCGTGTTTATCGATCCTTCTTGTTGACTTAATTTTTTGACATCGTTGTCTATTAGGAGGGGTTATTAAACTGATGGTCTTGGCTACACCGTTATGACTCTATTTTTAGACCTAAATCTCTATCATCGCATAAGTCAAACAATGTATCCTCGTGAAACATTCAAGAGAAAATAAAATATAAGAGATACAACTTAGGAAAATGGGAGGATAAGTACGTGATTAGGGCATATGAGTAGTGTTAGCATTACTAACTTATAATGACAATGATCTGGTTGCACGCTTAGCATGGAATTGGGGTGAAAATCGAGGACGATGAAATTATTTCTAATGAAGCATTCACGTGTTCTTATTCTATGAACCTAAACGTCCCATTTTGTGATGAAAATCATACATTATGTCTAAAACTCAAGTAGAAGTAATAGTAGTAGTGTAGCTAGTTTATCATTCAATAAGAGTGAATAAAAATGAATTTTGGAGGTGCTACGATACTTTATTCTAGCATTGCGTGAGGGAACGACAATGGTTTAGTATGGGGGAGTGATGAGACCGCTTTTATACATAGTCTCATCGTCCAAAACGGGCTTTAAAATGCATAAAATATCATGAAATATGCCAAATATATGCTTGTGTTTGTTACATGTGCATTTTAGGTACGGATATTAAGAAAATCACAATAGATCACAAGATTCAAAGAAAAACGAACACGGGAAAAAAGCCGCACAATGAACCAGACCCAAGTGTTGATTATCCAAGACAAACCCTTGAGGATTTTAAGATTATACAAGAAGGGTCCTCCAATATTGAAGAATTGACACTTTAAACCCTTGTATACTCATAATTACAAGTTTGGTCCTTAAAGTTTGTCAAAATTACAAAAAGGGCCCTCCACTTTGAAGAATTGGCAAGTTTAGTCCCACAACAAAACTAAATTGTCAATATTAGTTCTCCTTAAAGTAAAACCTGCCATGAAGACCTTCAAGATACAAGAAAGAACAAGTTTGATCCTTCAAATATCAAGAAATGGCAAGAAATACCCCTGAAATTACTTTGCAAAACTTTTTGGGGCAAAAGTGTGAAAACTGAAACTTGGTTAACAAAGGGAATTCTGATTTTGCAATGTTTAAACACAAGTGAGAGAAAATAAGAGAATAGGGTTTAAAGCTGGCAGACATGGATACTTACCTAGACCAATCACACCCCTCCACGTGTCCCACTCACCTCCCACAACAAATCAAAACACTCCCTGCTTCCACATTACCTTGCACTCACCTGTTTAATATTTATTAACTTTTCAAACGTTAATCTAATATTAATTTGGCGCCTAACACTTCCTTAAACCCAAATAAAGATCAAAACATGTGTTCTTCGTGTTCTTAACCCGATTTAGGTATTTCTTAAACCTTGTGAATTAAGACCCAATACTTTCAAGAAACATGATTAAGGGTATACTAATCCTAACCCAACCATTAATCCCCCATCACCATCAATTCACATAATTCCACCACCCTCCCCTGCCCCACTTTTCACCTCCAAACAAAACTCTTGCAACAAATCAACTCCCCAAACCTTTGCTTACATCCTAAGCTTGCATAAGGCCCCTTGGATCACCTTTTCATCACTGGCATCACATGTATTACCTTCCAAGTCAAAATTCAGTCAACAAAGTTCAAAAATCCCAAGGGAATTTTTGGGACTTCAAGCATTAGGGTTTTATGTTTTTATCAGTTTCTTAGCACATGTAAGGCTCTATATATAGCCATTAGGTCACAACATAGCAACTTGTTCTTGGTTTTCCTTAGTCAAAAATCTGTAAAGCCTTTGTTTCTAGTGAATGAAAAAAAGTGTTTGATTTTGTGACGAATTCCAAGTTCCAACCTTTACTTTCTGTTGTTATTGATATATGATTGTGGTTTTGAAGTTTGAAAGATTGTTTTCAAAGATTGTGCAAGTTTTTGCGATTTTTCTAAAAACCTGATTTTTTCTAAGTTCTTGTTCAAACACTTGAACTTTTTAGGCTATAAGTTGATCATAGCACCCTGATAAAGAATTATCAAGGTGTTGTGAGGCATGTGGTTTAGGAAGCATCAAGGGGTGGGGAATCAAGCTTGAAAGATCTTGGTTATTTTCATTTTCTGTTTTATATAATCTATGTGTTACTAACCTTGTTGATCTTAGTAGCTTATTGGAAGCTTGTGGTTGTTAAGCTACCACATAAGCTCAAACATACGTGATTGTGGATGTACATTCATGAGGTTTGTCTTAAATCCTTGAAAATCTAATAAAAATGGTGTTCTAATTGATTTTGTGATTCTGTTGGTGTTTATGTGTTTTGATGCCTGCAAATTGGTTCTTGATTCATATGTTGTGTGTTATGATACTTATTTGGGTTTAAAACAGTCTTGAGAATACTTTCGCTTTGTTAAAATTGGTTTTAAAAAGTTAAAAGGGTGTTTGGGATTGTCTGTGGTTCAAGTTTGTATGGTTTTGAGTTGGTATTGTGGTATTGTTTGAGTGTATATCTGTTATTAAGTTGCTTGTGTTCTGATATATGCAAATTTTGTGCCTTGAATCACTTAATCAAACAATTGGCTATAAAATCTTGAAAACTTGTTGTTTTACATTGAAATCTTGTGGACACCTAGTTTGCATTTTAACCTAGGGCTAACAAGTGTTAAATCATTGTTATTGCAACCTGTGTGATAGATCTGAGGCCTTGAATTTGGATTTGGTGTCAAGTAGATCAGCAAAGAGTGTTCTTGTGTTCATCATTGTTCATTAGTGACTGCTATTGCTTAGATCTTGTTCATAAGTTGGATTCATTGCATGAAACGAGTTAATATGTCTATGATTAAGTTATATTGAGCTTGTGTGTGCATTTTTTGGTCTGAGGTCTGCTTATACTAGCTTAAACATTGGCTTATATCATCAGATCTGTTTATTACAAGTTTGTGCCATGTCTGTGGACTAATTGAATTAACTGTATCATTTGGCTTATTGGAATTGTGTTTTCTTGCTTGAGTGTGACTCTTTACAACTCACTGGTTGTAAGGGTGCCTTGATTGTCCAACAAAACAAAGTGAAACTCTCTAAAATTCAAAGTCAAAAAGTCAAGGCAGTGGGAACTCCTTTCCCCTGCTGCTAGCCACTTCTAGTTATAATTGGTCAACAGCTTATTCCTTGTTCATTCTAGCTTATTCCAATGTGCAACAACTTATTTTTTGTAATAGGTCTTAATATTTTGAGCTTATAAGTCATTCTAGAAGTTTACAGCTTTTGGTTTTAGGTTTTGACTAGAAAACGACTATTTTGTCTTTTTCAAAATCAGTTTTTTGCTTATTTCAGCTTACTGAGTGTGTTTATTGGAAACTTTTTGTTGATTAAGCTTAGTTAAGCCATTTGTGACTTATTGCAACTTGAATCAGCTCTTGAAATAGTCTAGAACTAAAAAACGACTATTTTGTCGTTTTGTGAAGAGAGCTTTGGTTTATTTCAGGCTTATTCCTTGAGCTTATTTCTAGTTTCTTTTTGGAAATAGCTTATTTCGGTCAAGAAAAGGACGTGGGTAAAATTTTAGCTTATGGCATCAGCTTATAGCTTAATGGGCAGAATAAGATGTTTGAAATAAGTTAGCTTAAGCTCATTTTCAGCTTTTGGGCCTTTGAAAAATTGTGTTTAAAATCAAATTTTAAGCACATTTTCATTTCTGTTTTATTTAGGTTAAAATAAACTAGTTTGCAACTTTTTAGGATTTTTTATAAATTTTGGATTTTTATTAATATTTTATTATTATTTTATTATTAAAAATTTAAATTTAAATTTTTACATGTTTTGCATTTTTCTTAGTTTAAATACATTAATTAGGAATTTTACAATTTTTAGATTAATTTTATTGTCATTAGATTAATTTTTAGAATTTTTTAAGTTTTAATAGTTTTATATTTTTTTAACTAGTTTTAATTAATTTTAAAATTTTCAAAAATAGTTTTAAATTTAATTAGTCATTTTAGAGGTTTACAAGTTAAAAGTTCTCATTTTGGGCTTTTTGTTAATTAAATTGATTTTTTGGCTTTAATTAGCATTAAAAAATTATTATTTAATTAAATAAAAGGTTTGAGTGATTTTTGATTTTTGTAAACTCTAATTACATTTTTTAGAATTTATTACAATTTTTTAGGAATTTTTAGGTTAATTTTTATTTTGGTCACTTTTTACGGTTTTACGTGCACGACTTATCATTTTAGTATAATTCATAATCGTAACCGTCATTCTCTTCTAATCTCTTTTCTATTTTTCTTTTCTCATAAATTTTAATCACATCATTAATCTTATCTTTACACAACACACTAGCCTCCTTGGGAAACGAACTTGAACTTAATTGGTCATTAGTGCTTGGTTTTCCTAAACCGACACTTAATACTTGCCACCTTTACGCTCCTTTCCTAAAGAGTGCTAAAAACACTACCATCAATCAACTTTACGCTTTCTTGTAAAAACACGAGAAGCATGTGCTCAAGACACGTATGTCTCAAGGATCTTACCATAAACCATTGGCATTAATGGCTATTCAACCAATGTTGTCATATCATAATATTTCTCATGCTATGGGACAACAATCTTCTTATCAGCCCCTGTATTAAACCCCAAGTTATCCACAGTACTCAATGCTACCACAATCACCCTACATCATAGCAACAATATCAGCTACCAACAACATCATTACAAAGAGACTCACATCTATCACCATATGCTCAACAACCATACTCTCCTTATCAACCACCGACAAATCCTACTATCACATACCAGCAACCAGAAGTTCTTCAACCCAACTATTCACAACATGTCAGTACTCCTTCCAAAGTTTATGCAGCTCCACCAGCACCAGTTCTGTACTGTGATGATGAGGTTCCTATTCTCGAATTCAAACAAGGGGATAATCCTACTGACGTGCTAGCACAAATGTCTACCTACATCACTCAAACGTTGAATAAACGAGGTTACAGAGGACCATCTCCAACATATAATTAGTTGAGAACTTCTTCTAACTCTTGTCAAAAAGCTACAGCTCAAGACGGTAGGGTCATGGTGCAACCACTTCAGGGGAGACCAAGTTCATCAAATATCGGTGCACGCCCATTTAACACTGCTCCAAGAGGAAACAGTACTGGTAAAGTGAAAATGATAATATGCTACAACTGCAAATGGGAAGGACATATGGCTAAGGAGTGTAAGCAACCAAAAAGTAGAAGGGATGCTTCGTGGTTTGAGGAGAAGGTCATGTTGGTCAAAGCTCAAGAAAATGGTCGCGAGTTAGAGAAGAGGAGTTATTGCTTCTTGCGGATCCAGGAGTTACGGACAATGAGGGACTCACAGTGGCTTTCACTCACAATGTATCAAGCAGATGATCTCGATGCATATGACTCAGACTGTGATGACTTCAACACCGCCAAAGCAGCTCTTATTGCAAATCTCTCGCTTTATGGATCTAACCAAATCTATGAGGTACCAAGTTCTACCAATGATACTAGTATTGTACCTTATCAAGTTGGGCAAGCGTCTCAGTATCTGGAAGAGCCTACGATAGTTAGTAATTCAAACGAGGAGACAAAAAATGATAGTCATATCAATGCAAGTCCTCAGACATTGAGTGAAACACAACCGGGAGCTATTACGAATATGAATTATCTTGCTCAACAATATTTGGTAATGGTTTCTCCATCTATGCTTTGCCAAATGAATACTGCGGTCCTTGAAACCTTAAGTGTTAATCAGACCTTATCTGCCGAGCTCGCTTTGTACAAGGAAAAGGTTCAAACCTTGGAATTAACTCCATCGACCAATATCTTAACTAATATAGAGTTTGATGGGTTTAGGAAAGTCCAAATGGATCATTAACTATAGATTGAACATTTAAGAGCAAATAATTCAAAAGAACTTAAAGAGAAAGAGTTAGTCGTTACTAATTTTTAAAAACTGAAAACGGATTTCGAAATTCTCGAGTCTAAAAAGGTGGAAACAAAAATTAATGCTTCTAATAAAAATAAAAAGACTTAAACTTTGCTTTTAAAACAATACTCCGCTTCACACTTAGTATATTTGTTTCATTCATCTTTTAAGAAGTTTACTTTATCGAGTATAACAGACCTGCCACCTAACCCGGGTTATGCAAAGCAAGCTTTTATCAGCAACCCAAGACTTTATGATGCAACCAAGTTAGGATTGGTATTAGATGCGATTGTTTTTCCAGATGACCCCGAGTATATGTCACTAGTTGTAGAGAATCGGCCACAAATGATTTTGAAACATCCTAGGTTTGATTATGATAAACTTAACCAAGAGTATGCAAGGACGGATTTTCGAACTCGTTTTAACATACAAAGGGAATTCACCATAACATCCAATTACGTGTCTAGTAAAGAGAACGTTAGTACATTTCCTACACTTGTCAATTTGGATAAACCTAAGGAAATCCAAAGGTTCTTCCACCTGTTAGTACAGTATTGTTAAGCTTGAAAGAGATTCAACAATACTTTACCAGGTTTGACAAGGTCATTAAGGAATGTACGACTCCAACAGCTCAAACTGACGTAGAATGGGATTTCAAACACATGAAAGCGGTGTTTGAGGCTCAGATCGTTCCGTTTGTAAACAATCTTAAAAACGGTTTTGTATCTCTTGGTGACAATCTCAACTTTAATATGAAAGAAGTTCAAAAAGTTTTTCATGAAATGGATGATGCTTATGAGAAACATTTAATTGAGAAAGAAAAGATTTTGTCTGAATATGACCAATTCTTGGAACAAGTGGTGTCTCTCGATGTGATGAATGTGGTGACTGTTAGTTGTGCTAATGAGATTACATTTGTTGTGAAAAATCTTGATAATGTGCATGATCTCTCTCTGAATATCGTTGAGCCTGTAAATGATGTAGATAATCATTCTTGTCACGAATCTAACGCTGAATTTTTAAAGCTTCAAGATTCTTATAAATCACTTTCAAAACATTTTGACGAGCTTCAACAACATTGTATATCTCTTGAAATTGAACAACAATCTAAAAATCAAACTCTTTCAAAAACGACTGAATGTGAAAACAACATTGAGACAAGTGACAAGATGATTCACGTGGTTCAAGAATTAGAGGAAGAAATTATGAGACTTAACAAAGAGTCATCTGTAGAAAAAATAGAACTAGAGGCTGCAGAGATTAAAAACCATGCCTTAGAAAAAAGAATCATCTCTTTGCTAGGGGAGTTTGAACGAGTCAAGCATGGTTTTTCACAACTTTATGGTTCACTAGAAGAACGCTTCGCATTGAATGCGGCAGAGCACAAGTCACTTGTTGACCAACTGAACCAAAAGTGTGAAGAAATCTCTTACTTAAATATTCAACTGATAGACAAAAACATGGTTTTAGCTGAGTTAAAGGAAACACTTCAACTCAAAGGACAAGAAGTAGTTGATAATGCAGCTAAAATCTCTACCCGACCTCTAGTGCTCCAAAACCCAAAGAAGTGGTGCTTTATAAGAACCCGTACCTTAAGAACAATTCACTATCATATATGGATTATATGAAAAATTCAATTAGGCATGTGATTCTTACAAGGGACATTTTAGATGACTTATATGAATTTGATCCCACAAATAACGATTATAACGCTGCTTATTTATATATTGAGCGGGTTCAATGTTGCCTAGCATATCTTAATCATAGGACAATCGGGTTCTGCACCACTCAAACAACCATCCACTACTATTTCCATGACTCCATTCAACAAAAACCCGGGTGCTAAACCTTCTTTAGATACACTCAACAAGGATAAGTCAAAATCTGTCACTAATGTTTCTGTGCCTTCTACATGAGTAATTGTTTCAACTAAGGCTAAAAGATCTCAAGAGAAGAAAGATAGTATCAAGCCTTCCACTAGTAGGACTATGAAGAAGAAAGTAGAAGTTCACCCTAGGAATGTTATTTCAGTTTTGAATGAAAAGAATCATGTAGCTAAGACTAAAGTCCCCGCGCTTGTGCAGCATCCTAAGCAAAATGTGAATTCTAATTTGAGATGTTGGAATTGTAATGAATGCATGTTTTCTCAGCGTCGTGATTTATGCCTTGTTGACCATGTTAATAAAATGTATGCCATTAGGAACAATCTTGAATGGAAGCCAACGGGGAAGAAATTCACCCAAGTTGGATGACAATGGCAACCCACTGGTAGGACCTTCACTGCAAATGGAACTAAGTGCCCTTTAACAAGGATCACATCCACTGAAGTTAGGTCTCCGTGTCCATTAAATAGGAACACTAGCACTAAAAAATCGAAAAAGCGCCCTTTAATTAGGTCTGCGTCCACTATTTTGCCTATCAATGAAGAAGTACCTCAGGATCATAGACAACTAGAATCTAAGCCGACAACTAGGTAGAAAATTTGTAAATCTAAGAAACTCTCTGCTAGCAAATCTAAGATAATTATATATGTACCTAATAACACAGAGGAACAACTAGATTCCGATACATCGTCTTTGTCGGGTGATATTTTCAGGTGGTCCAAATCATCCTCTGGTACTTGGACTCTGGGTGCTCCAAGCACATGACAGGAGACCGCTTGATGCTCAAAAATTTTGTCAACAAGTTTCTAGGCACGGTTAAATTTGGTAATGACCATATTGAAAAGATAATGGGTTATGGTGAATATTAGATAGGGAATCTCACGATTTCAAGGGTATACTATGTGGAAGGACTCGGTCATAATTTATTCTTAGTGGTACAATTTTGTGATTCAAACCTTGAGGTTGCTTTCGACAACATACTTGCTTCATTCGTGATTTAGCAAGAAACGATTTGTTAAAAGGTTCTCGAGGGGATAATCTCTACACGTTGTCTATTCAAAACATGATTGCCGCTTCTCCTGTGTGTCTTCTCTCCAAAGAATCTAAGAGCAAGTCATGGTTGTGGCATCAACAATTATCTCATCTTAACTTTGATGCTATTAACCATTTGGCTAAAAACGAACTTGTTTGTGGTCTTCCAAAGCTCAATTTTAACAAGGATCAGTTATGTTTTGCGTGTTCATTAGGGAAAAGCACCAAGAAGTCTTACAAACCCAAAGCTGAAGATACCAACCAGGAACCACTACATCTTTTGCATATGGATCTTTGCGGGCCAATGCGTACGGCTAGTGTGAGCGGTAGAAAATACATCCTAGTCATGGGATCTTTACATATGGATCTTTTGCATATGGATCTTTTGCATATGGATCTTTACATGGGTTAAGTTCTTAGCAACCAAGGATCAAGCACCGGCATATATTATTACTTTTCTTAAGATGATCCAAGTGCGTCTTAATGCTACTGTTCGCCGCATTTGAACTGATAATGGAACTGCGTTCGCAAATCAGACTCTACGAGCCTACTATGAAGAGGTCGGCATTTCACATGAAACTTCAGTTGCTCGCACTCCACAACAAAACGGTGTCGTGGAAAGACGTAATCGTACACTTATGGAAGCTGCTAGAACTATGTTAATTTATGCGAATGCTCCTTTATTCTTATGGGCTGAAGCAGTGGCAACCGCATGTTATACCCAAAACCGCTCAATCATTTGTAAGCGCCATGGAAAAACTCCATATGGGCTTCTTCATGGACACAAACCCGATATCTCCTTTCTTCATGTGTTTTGTGCATTGCTAATTGTGAAAATTTGGGAAAACTTCAACTGAAGGTTGATATTAGAATTTTCATTGGTTACTCACCCGCAAAGAAAGCTTACCAGATTTATAACCGTTGTCTTGGCAAGATAATAGAAACCTTGGATGCCTATTTTGACGAGCTGAAAACGATAGCTTCTGAGCAACGTAGCTCTAAACTCATACTTCTTGAGATTGGAACCGGTACTATTAGTTCCGAATCAACTCCCAATAATCCTACTTCTCCATCATTTACACCACCTACAAGTCCCGAGTGGGACGAGTTATTTCACCCTATGTTTGAGGAATTCTTTGATCCCCCAATAATGATTCTCCAACACCTACAGTAGTAGCTCTGATTCCTGAAGTTGTTTCTCAAGATAATGGAATTCCATCCGATGCATCCACAGTCACTACTGAACCGGATGAACCATCCCCCAACAATTCTCAAACTACACCTGAATCAACACCCTCACTCGTTCCTGATGATGTTGAAGAGGATTACGATGATCACGACTTGGAATTCGCTCATTTACAAGAGCTTCCATTATTTGGTTTACGTATACCCGAAAACTAAAAACGGTACGTATATCTCAAATGAAGCTCCTGCGACCGTTCACTCCAGACCCCAATCACAAGACAAAGTGGACAAAGGATCACCCAATCCGAAATATTACTGCTAACATCGATCGACCAGTCTTAACACGCCATCAACTACAAGAGCACGCATTATATTGTTACTTTGATGCGTTTCTCTCCGAGAAGGAACCTAAAACTTGGAAACAAGCAATGACACAATCTTATTGGATTGAAGCCATGCAAGAGGAAATTAATGAATTTCAACGACTTGAAGTCTGGGAATTAGTTCCTTTACCGACAACGTCAACATCCTTACTTTGTTGTAGGTATATAAGGTCAAACTCGATGAGACGGGTGGAGTTTTAAAAACAAGGCTAGATTGGTTGCTCGAGGTTACAAACAAGCATTGGGTATTGATTTTGAAGAATCATTTGCTCCTGTTGCAATATTGGAGGCTATTGAGCTATTCCTTGCTTATGTTGCTCACATGAACATGATCGTCTAGCAAATGGAATTTAAGACTGTTGGGTCTAAAAGTTGATGTGGCAGAAACTCAAAATGAAGAAATATCAAGACGTTTGTTTAGACACGCTGACACGTGAAAGCTAGACGCTGACGCGTGTATTCTAGACGTTGACAAATATCAAGACGCTGATGGAATTATATTTAGAGGATATATTCAAGATATTATAGGACGATATTTAGAATATACTTTATCTAAATAGAAAATTTAGATGTTTATTCATTCTTATCTCTTCTATAACCCTAATCCTTACACTATAAAAGGAACCAAGGGTTATAGGTTTATTCATAACTTTCATATACAATGTAAACCTAAAGCGTGTGTCGACTAGGTGTGGGATAAAATGTATATACACCTAGTGGTTGTTTATTATTAATGTAATGAGCAATCCTTGAGTCCTTCTTTGTGTTATTATGCCTATACACCTTGTTTAATGGTTGTTTTCCTATTCTGCTGTGATTGTTTAATCATATAAACAATGATCATTCATAGCAGCTAAAAGATCGAGGAAACATAGGTTTCCACAGTTGGTATCAGAGCCTCATGGATCGTGATGATAGGACCAATAAGGTGTTTGTGTTTGTGGGTAATTAAGAAAAATCTGTATAGGGTTTATCTGGGCGGTTTTGTGTGCGCAACAGTGTTGTGAAGGGCATAACTTTTTCTTGAACCGTTGGATAGTCGTGAAAATTTTAATGGGAGTTCTTGACATATGTGTCTAGGATCACACCAGAGGGATTGTCCAGAAGAGCTTCCACGAAACAGTTATAGGCAGTCGAAGTAGGCTGCAGAGGTGATTTGGAATTTTTTTGTTTTGCTTCAAATCATGATTTAGGGTTACTACAAGACCTAGATTGTTTTTAAACAGAAAAATATGCGTGTTGTTCATGATATATTATACTAGCTTTGGTTAGTGAATGTGTAGATTCATGATGAACCCTAGTATGGTGTAATCGGCCTATGTTCTTGCTTGTTGTTCTAAAGATTCTTATTATAGGGTTTCCTCAAACCCTAGATCTATTTAAACTACAGCAAGATAGTAATTCATTATGGTTGTGATGTTGATTGTTAGTGTTTTTGGACTAAACCTAGATATGTGATATTGAAGGAGTAACAGCACCTTGGCGTGATGATGACTTTTGTGATCCTAGGAGTAACTCATGTGATTAGTTAGTCCAAGAGTTTGTGTTACATTCGTTTTACTATCTGAGGATGTCAAAAGTATTAAAGAATGTAAGTTTCGTGATTCATGAAAGATTTACGTGATATATGTCATTGATATGTGGACACAAGAAAAGATGCATGGAATCGAGAATATAGTATGTGTTCCTATTGATGTATGAGATCACGTATGGAAGAAGCTGTAAATGTTATAATCGGTGAAAGTGAAATCCCTAGTTCTTAGGGATTGCTTTTAATCTCATAACTATTCTAGGCGTGACTTTGGAGGATATATGTGTGGCTGATTTTTAGGAATTGCTATTACATTTATTTATTTACTTTTGGACGTGAGTAAATGGAAAAGTCAGAGATGCATGGATCAGTTTTGGAAGCATCTTTCATGCCTAACTTTTAGGAATAATTGAACGTGATTGTTAAAGATAACTATGTTGCCAAGATTATCGGGAATTGTTGCACAAAACGTGGAAAAGATCTTCTGATCATGACTACGCAATATTCTGTGTGCAGTATACATTTGGAGTCAATTAATGGTACGTGTTATTTTAGTACGTGATATGTGGGTTATCTTATATCATGGGATGTCAAGTGATTAGGCAGCCAAGGTAAAGACGTGAGGTAATAATCCTATTTTATAGTATATATTGGTTTTCCTATTTTAAACGTGGCTATGCAGTGGGGTAAGTCGTAGTCACAAAAGGTGTCAGTGGTTGAATGAGACGCTGACATGAATAAGTCAGGCTATGACAGAGGCGCTGACATGTGTTGTCCGAGATATGGTTTTTGGTCCACTGACAAGTATTGTCCGATATTGGACAACATACAGTGTAAGGTTATTGGACAGTAAAGGATCTTGGATTACAAAGAAAATGTTTTTTTTTGGAAAATTGGTTATGTTTTTGCACACATAACAAGGAGATTATACACACAGGTTCATGGGATCTTCATTTTTATACAGAATATCAATTTGATATTTATGGCTCGGATATTTTTAAGAGAAGTATATGATTAAGGGGAAGAATTCTTATGATAAGTTTGATATTCGAAGAAGATTTTCGCGGGTTTGTGTTTTATCTTTAAACCGTGGATAACAGACATTGGTTTGAAGATCATCTTGGGTTGTGACAAAGGACTTGATAAAAAGTTAGCAAAGGTATGAGATTTTTCTTAAGATGCTCTATGCTCATATTTGTTATCCTCATTTTGTCAGCTTGAGGATTATTTTTATCAAGAGACTACTCATTATAGCCGTGAGTTTTAAAGTCTACTCATTATAGCCGTGAGTTTTGGAGTCGCATGTTTACTATAAGATATGGAAACACAGGCTTGGGTTATTCTACTTTTACATCAAAAATGTTGTATTTATTTTTCTTTGAAGATCATTACATAGAGTCTGCATTTGGAGAATTTTCGATTGCATACATTATTTCCTTCCCTATTTGATGTGACAAAAAGGGGAAGATATACATGCTACACTTGAGGGGAAGCAATTTGAAGATGATGTACCACTTACAAGAGATACACAAAGAGTTTTGCCGACATCAACTAGGGCAAGATTGTTGGGTCTAAAAGTTGATGTGGGAGAAACTCAAAATGAAGAAATATCAAGACGTTTGTTCAGACACGCTGACACGTGAAAGCTAGACGCTGACATGTGTATTCTAGACGTTGACAAATATCAAGACGTTGATGGAATTATATTTAGAGGATATATTCAAGATATTTAATAAGTATGAAAACACTTATCCTTTTACCACTTAAAACAATTAAAAACGTGACCAAAATGTGTGTTTAATGTCGTAAAAGTCAAAATTACGCGTGGTTTGTGTTTTTGTTGTGTTTTAGGACCAAAAGATGAAAAAGGAAGAAAACACGGGCTTTCACGGGCTTTTATCGAATAAAAAGACAAAAGACGAAGTCAAAAGACCGAGAGTGCAAAAAGAACAGAAGTCAAAGTCCTATTCTGAAGATTTATCGAAGAAAAAGACCAAAGACGGAAGTTTAACGAAGTCGAATGACCAAGTCTAATAAAAGAGAAAATTAGAAGACGAGTTCATTTTATCCATCGACAAATCCCGAGACAAATTCGAGAAAGACGGATACATTAAAAAGACGAGAAGACAAAGTGAAAGAAGGAAGCAACAACACTTTTCCCTTCCTCCTATATATAGTCTTTTAATCCATCATTTTGTATAATTAATTAGTTAATTTTTAGATAGATTAGTGTAGGAGTAGGAGTAGATTAATTACTTTCTCTCTCTAAACTTCCTTTAATGTTTTCAAGCTTTTCACTTTTAGTCTTCTAATTTTGAATCTTTAATCTTCATCTTAATTTCAAGCTTTTTATAATCATTCTCATTCTACCTTTCTTGATTTAAATCTATTATTTGATTTGGTTATTCATGTAGTTTGTTTGATCTTGTTGATTGTTTGATTGTTTTGCTTATTTGATTGTTCTTATTGTTTTCATGTGTTTGATGTTTTTAGCTTATTGTGCTTATTTTTTGATTTGTGTTTGTCTTATTTTTAATTAAGTGGTTTTAACAGTTTAATCTTTTAAAAGTTGATTTTTAATATTTTGCTTATTTGGTGTTTATAGAGTTTTTAATTTGTGGCTTATTTAGTTTTTCTTAAAATTAGTTTGGTTTAAGTTTTGGTTAAGTGCTTATTTCGTTTTTTCTTATTTTCTTAATCCGGGTTCTTAAACCCTTCCCTTTTCATTAATCCAGATTTTATAAACCCTTTTATTCCAACTTATAACCTTATTCCTTTATTCCGACTTATGTATCTTTAACCCTTATCCCGAATTATATTTTGAAGATTAATCCGAATTAAGTTAGAATATGATTATTCCGGATTAGGTTTCATTTTAGGATATTCCAAATTAGCATCTTATACTGTTATTCCGAATTGCACTTTTAAGGATTTTTCCGAATTATGTCATTTTAAGCTATTCCGGATTGCTATCCGGAATACATTCCGGATTAGTATTACATGGGCATTCCGAACTGCATCTTGATGCCCTTATTCCAGATTGTTTGTAGCGCCTATATTCTGAATTGCATGTTGGGTGTGGATTCCAGATTAGATGCAAAAGTCAACATTCCAAATTAAAGTCAACATTCTGAATTAGAACACTAAGACAGATTCCAGATTGTGCCTTATGAGTGTATTCCGGATTAGATAGCATTTTGAGCTTATTCCGACTAATGTTTTTTTACTTGTTTTCTGAATTAATTTTAAATAGTTTTCAAACTTCATTTTTCCCGCCAAGTTTATTAAGTTTTAGTTTAAAGTGTCTTGTTTTATTTTATTTTCAATTTTACTTTTAATTAAGTTTTAAATTTTCTTAAATCCTTTATTTTAGTTTTAATCTTTTAAAGTTTTCATCTTTAGTTTAAAATAGATCAACGACATTTCCTTTTTACACCAAGAACAACTGAGTCGCACATTAATCTTTTGTCAATTCGAATCGAGTCGAGAGAAACGAATTTAATTAAAATTCAGTTATTAAAATGGCGTCGCTGCCGGCTCTTTTCGTGAAGATTAACGGTTTTTTTATGAGAGACGCGTTGGATTTTAGGATCCGTTCACTTTTGAACGTTATTTTTCTTGCAAAAATTTTCAAAAATTTTTCAAAAATCAAAATTTTCAAAAATCCAGAAACATTTAAAAATCATAAAAAGCATTTCTTTTTCAAATGTTTTGCATCCAAAAATATTCTTCTTAACCCTCTATTATGTTTAATTCTTAATGGATTCGTATGTTGATTGTGTAGGGTGTGGAAGACCATCGTCTTGTAGTCAATCCTGTCAATGGTGTTCATGCGAACGGTGCGGAATGGATATCCCTAATTACGAATTTGGACGTTGTCTATCGTGAAATTCGATCAATTCATATTTCAATTCATTCTTCACCAATGATTACACTATCTCACCCTCTTCAATATATGAGGATCCGTATCCGCAAAATTCACCGGGTTTTTCTCAATACCTGTGTTGCAACAATTGTGGGGGCCCTCACGATACTTCTTATTTTCAACCGATGAATTATTATGAACCAAATCCGTGTTATAATTCCGGTTTTCATAATTTTGAGCCCCCATAATACTCCCTCGATCATCAACCCTCTTTTGCAGTGAGTGACGAACCACGAGCCACTATACTGAATAAACTTCTTAAAGTTCAAAAAGAATTAGAGAGACTAAAAGCTCATTTGCAAGAGGAAAATAGACAAGAGGAAATATCGAATATGGATGTTATACTCCGCCTCTTGTGCGTTCTTTTTATCATGATGATGACGAGGATGATATCTTTGATCTCAACCCATCTTTTGAGATTACTACTCCTACTCTTGATGTCCTAAATACATCTAAGGATTGTGATACATCGAGTGAGATTAGTTAATTTGGTCTCGACAAATTCTTTGATGAGATTTGTGATGAACCAACTTTTGCGGAGCTTACGGACGAGGTCGCTCTTAATGATTATTTTTCTCCATGCTATGAGAATTTCACTTTTGAAATTTCTCATTTTTCCTTTCCTCCGGGAGATGAGAGCGATGTTGATTTATTCTCTCCAACTTACGAAAAGTTCACCAATGAACTTGCTCTTTTAGATGAGGTGGAAGACGTTATTCTTCGCGACAAATTATTGAACGTTCATCTTCTTATTGCTGAAATTGAAGCTTTGAATTCTACTCCTATTACCGAGTCTTTACCCCCGTCCATTACTCCTGTTGAGAATAATGACACATTTATGGAAGAAATCGACATTCTCTCAATACCTCCGGGTATTGATGATGATGACACAGAGGGGGATATTCTTATTAATACTTTAATGCATGAAGATATTGTCCCAAGTCCCCCTCCCGAGCACCTTTTATCCCATACTTTAGAGACCATTACCGAGGATGAGTGCTTTTACCCGGGAGGTGACATTGCTTATTCTATGATTGATACCTTTACGGCTTTGCCGCTTAGTGATAATCATTTGTCTTTTGGGGATGACATTTTGATTCCTTTACCCACCCCAACTCCCGTGGATCACAACTTCACATACTTTTCGTATGTTGAGAGAACTTTTCTACCCTTCAAGACTTATCCTCCTGCCTCTCATTTATTATGTTCCTCCGGGACCGAGGACAAGATTTTTGATCCAGGTATTACATTAGAGGCTTCCTCATGGACCATTTAATTCGGGGTCGAGTCAGGCTCGTGACTCGGTTAACATAAACAAGCGCTTCTCAGGAGGCAACCTGCTAATCTATGCTTCTTTATCTGTTTTTATAATAAGTGTAGGGAGAGACCCTCGTAGGTGTTTGTTGTTTTCTTTCTTATGATATGCATGGATTGGAGCTTTCAAAGATCCAATTTTGATGACTTTTGACGACCCGTGATTCCGTTTACCCGTCTTCCCGGTTCTATCCTGAACTTTTGATTCACTATTTTATCATTTATGTTGAAATAGAAATCACTTTAGTTGTCTCTTCCTTAGCAAGATTTAAACAACGTGTACAATGTCATAAGTGTAGGGGAGTTTACTCCCACATGCTTACACATTGAGGACAATGTTTATTCTAAAACCCGCATGCTTTTACCATGAATAGTACTCTTAAGATCGTATGTACTAGATTAAAACTTTCCTTTTATAGTATGATTACGTTCACGTATAAGAATTTTAAGTATTACGTATGTGTTAGAACACGATAAGTATTTATTACGTATGAAAACACGATAATTATTCAAACAATAATTAATCACGAACATGCGATCATGAAATCATGAACGTAAATTAATCACGAGCTAATATTAATTACGTATATATATTTATTACGAACGCGAATAAATATATTAAGTCACGATTAATTATTAACTAGAACACATAAAACACGAACATGGTAAAACACGAACGAACACTAAAATAATTAGACTCGGAAAAGGTACGGGTTACCCCAAGTGGGCCCCCTACCCGCGGCTACACCAAGAGGATGGGCCCAACCCATCTAATTATTACTAACAAGGGGTTAAGGTAAGATCTTTTAGTCATTTTTCACATTACAGGAAAAATAACAAAAACCGTAATCTTGTTCTTCTTGCTCCTCTTGGCCGCCGGCTATATATCATCAAAAGGGGGTGTTCGGTTGATTTGTGATCTTGAATTTTGTGCAATCATTCGTGTGTGTTCATCCTCGTTTGATCCACGCATTCGGTATAACCTTTTTAATCCTTTTCTTTTATGTTTTGATTTAATAAATTACATAAGATCATGATGTTTTTAAAAAAAACTAATTAAAAACATTTATTAAACACGTAAATGGTTATGGGGTAAATCAAAACAAGGGATTTAGGGGTGTTTGATGTTGGCCGACGCCTAACCGAGACCAAGGGGGGTCTCGGCTTGGCTTATGAACCACCACCGAGACCTCATGGTCTCGGTATGGTGGTGTGGGTCCCACGGCAGCAGCAAACAAGGGGTACCCCGACTTTGATTCGGGGTATGGTGTTGATTACGGGTCCGGTTCATGGTTTCTAGTCACGGTCCAGTTCATTGTTTATGTTAAGGTTTATGATTTTAATAATTATATGTTAAAAATTAAATTAATAAAGCCTGACATAATTAATTTAATAAACATGACTTAGGTTTTTTAATTATTAGATCATGAATTTTTAACCTAAGTAGTTATATTTTCTAGACTTTATAATTAATTAATTATTAAAAACCATGACTATAATTAATTAATTAACATGACTTAGGTTATATTATTAATAATTAATATTACATGTTTTAGCCTAAGTATTTAACTTTATTTAATTAAAAACATGATATATTTAATTAAAGACTTTTAACCTATAGTTTATTTAAATTACATGTAATAATTAATAAAATATACCTTATATCAATATGACTTAGAAAAATAATCAAAAAACACTTAAGCTTATATAGTTAGCTTATTTAACCAGCTTATATCTAATTATGGAAACTTTCTATTTTTAGAATCTTATTTAATTAAGACAGCTAATCTATTTATGGAAACTTTCTATTTTTATAAACTTATCTATTTTAAGCAGTAATTCTATTTTTGGAAACTTTCTATTTTTGGAAACTTTCTATTTTTGGAAACTTTCTATTTTTGGTAACTTTCTATTTTTGGAAACTTTCTATTTTAGGAAACCTGCTATTTTAAGAAAGTTACTTATTATTACACAGTAAGTACAATAATACATGAAGTACAAGTAATACTTAATCAGAATAAACAGAATATAAGATAAATACAGTATAAAGATTTAAACAGCAAAACATGACATGAACGTATAAAATAAGCTAAGACATGACATAAAACCAGTTACGTATTTAGTAATCAGATAATTATATACGTATGTATTTAAGTAGCATTAGTGATACTGAAGTAGGACTCTCTTCCGTTCGTCTTATTCGTTCACTGGACATAAGGTACGGATTCCCTTCCTTTCAGTATGGACATTCTTTCCTTATTAGGATTTCCCGTATGCAGCTAACTGTTTTCCCGTAGGATAAGTTTATATGTTTGATTGCTTATGTTTAATTTAGAATACCTGAAGCCATATACATGCATGACTAGTTTCACCTAGTTATGGAGGTACCATAACCATAACACTAGAGGCACTTGTGTTATGACTTCCCCACGGTGGATTGATTGCTCGTGGCGTCCCTTTAGCTTTTGGCCATATTATTATATTTATCATTTGGGGAGTATGGGTGCATCCTAGTTACATGTTTTCAGCAAATTACTCAATGTGAATGTGGTGTGTGCCTTGCATCCTTCACAAGGAGTTGATCCCTCCTTCCCAAACCAGTATATTAAATTAGAGGCAACCCCTATAATTTGCATGATGAGGTCACCCCTCCAATTATTCATGCACGGTGGACTTTCATGACCTATATTGGCTAATGGTAGAATATGTTAAACAAGTTTTTATGAGATAAACATAAGGCTTTTCAAACTATAAAACCAGTTTTACCAAGACTTAACCGGGTTATTCGGGACTTAGTTTCTTCCGCTGTTATATGCTTATATGCTTATATTGTTCATGATTTATTGTACATCCGTGGACTGAGCGTATTGCTCAGCCGTTTTCCTTTTCTATGTTCCCAAAACGGCAGGTACTCAGGACGCTCGTAGACTTTAAGCGTATGTGCATATGGACTGGAAGCTTTCTAGCCTTTTTTACTTTATGCATTATCTTTACTTTAATATTCTTTCCATGGAAATTGTTTAGTCCTTTCTATTACAGTACTTATGTTTGTGTGTGATGAGCTTTACTTTTGGACTACCGATGTTTGATTCCGGTATTTCCTTTTATGGTCATGTATGTTTTAGACATTTATCCTTGTATGCTTTGATGACACCCCATAATTACGCGTGACATTCCATTATCAAAATGGGGTGTTACATTTTTCTTAAGTGTAGGGGGGACTTCTATCGGTGTTAAGTGGGCTTTTCCATGAATATGTCCTCATTTTAACCGGAAAATTGATTTTTCGACGTTTTTCAAATTTTTTGATCTATTTTGGCCTAGTAGTATTTTCCTTTGTTATCATTATTTTCTTTCATTTTATATAAAGTCAAAATAAATTATTTAATAAATGGTTTTAATAAGTTTAGATGTCTTTGATATATTAAGCCCGTTGTAAATATTTTGACTCAACCCGAGTTTACTTATTTAAGTTTACTCTAGCTAGTATCCTTAACCATATGGAACTTAATTGGTTTATTAGGCTAACCATCCACGAGTCTTATTCCTTGATATTTTTAATTTTGGAGAACGCGAGATGATAGAGTCAATTATAAGTTTTGTATTCTTTCATGAATTTATGTGAGTTAATTATAAGCTTTTTCTCCTATCGCTTGTTAATAAATAAATGCAATAAATAAGGTCGTACGATTTGAAAAGTTACTTAGCTTCTAGCACAAGATCGTTTAAAAGTTGCTCGGTATTAATTAGAGTTCATAGCCAAGGCATAACTTATTGAAGCGGGATGCGAAGATTGGCGAGTCCAAAAAGGTCCTAATTTAAAGGCATGAGGGCTCCATTTTGTTGCTAAAGATCCAAAGTGATGTGAAGAATCATTTATCAAAAATCAATATGAAGGATCGAGACACACGACGAAAAGCAAATATAAAGATCATGGAGAAGTCTATCCGAAAAGACCCCAACAAGGTATGAGGATAAATATATCCAAGTCCGAAAAGGAGGCTGATCGTTGTATATGAAAATCCCAAATAAAGATTGGAGAAAAATGAAGAAGTCGTGGTCCAAGTTTGAAGAATCTCTCAAAAACTTCAAGTGAAGAAATTCCTATTATGAAGAGAAGACCATTATTTCAATAACGTCTCTCAAGATTCGAAGTATGAAGTCAATGCCAAATATCGGCCCGAGAAAGGTCTCAAATCCTGAAACGAGTTATGCCAAGATATGAACTTTATGAGGTTTCGAGAAGCAGTTTTAAAAGATTTTGTCCTTTAGCTAACTATTGATTAAATCGTCCTACTTTATTTTCACCCTAAATAAACTATTGAAATAAGTAAAAAATGCATCCTTGTGATCATTTAAGACAAAAATAAAATATAAGAGATACACCTAGGAATAAGGGAGTCAAAATGAATAATTGAGCCACATGAGTAAGTGTTAGCTTTACTAACTTATAATAACAATGATCTCGTTTTTAAGCTTGATATGGGGAACATGAAACTTGAGGGTGATTAATATTCATGACACCAAAGCCCTAATGTAAGTCTTTGATGTCTTTACAAGTTTTTTTCCTTCAAACATTTTGTAATTTTATGTCTTTTTAGTTTCCTTAGTGTCATAGTATGTAATAAAAGCCAAGGTAGGTTAATTATGATGGAAAATGTAAATCTTGCTTTGTAATTAATGCATTGCATGAGGGCATTGTAATGGTCATGTGTAGGGGATTTAATAAGTGTGAAAACACTTATCCTTTTACCACTTAAAACAATTAAAAATGAGACCAAAACGTGTGTTTAATGTCGTAAAAGTCAGAATTACGCGTGGTTTTGTGTTTTTGTTGTGTTTTAGGACCAAAAGATGAAAAAGGAAGAAAATACAGGCTTTCACGGGCTTTTATCGAAGAAAAAGACAAAAGACGAAGTCAAAAGATCAAGAGTGCAAAAAGAACGGAAGTCAAAGTCCTATTCTAAAGATTCATCGAAGAAAAAGACCAAATACGGAAGTTTAACGAAGTTGAAGGACCAAGTCTAATAAAAGAGAAAGTTAGAAGACGAGTTCATTTTATCCATCGATAAATCCCAAGACAAAGTCGAGAAAGACGGATAAATTAAAAAGACGAGAAGACAAAGTGAAAGAAGGAAGCAACAACCCCTTCCCCTCCTCCTATATATAGTCTTTTAATCCATCAGTTTGTATAATTAATTAGTTAATTTTTAGATAGATTAGTGTAGGAGTAGGAGTAGATTAATTACTTTCTCTCTCTAAACTTCCTTTAATGTTTTCAATATTTTCACTTTTAATCTTGTAATTTTGAATCTTTAATCTTCATTTTAATTTCAAGCTTTGTATAATCATTTTCATTCTACCTTTCTTGATTTAAATCTATTGTTTGATTTGGTTATTCATGTGGTTTGTTTAATCTTGTTGATTGTTTGATTTTTTTGCTTATTTGATTGTTCTTATTGTTTTCATGTGTTTGATGTTTTTAGCTTATTGTGCTTATTGTTTGATTTGTTTTTGTCTTATTTTTAATTAGGTGGTTTAAATAGTTTAATCTTCTAAAAGTTGATTTTTAATATTTTGCTTATTTGGTGTTTTTAGAGTTTTTAATTTGTGGCTTATTTAGTTTTTCTTAAAATTAGTTTGGTTTAAGTTATTGTTATGTGCTTATTTGGTTTTTGCTTATTTTCTTAATCCCTTCCCTTTTCAGTAATCCGAATTTTATAAACACTTTTATTCCGACTTATAACCTTTTTCCTTTATTCCGACTTATGTATCTTTAACCCTTATCCCGAATTACGTTTTGAAGACTAATCCGAATTAGGTTAGAATATGATTATTCCGGATTAGGTTTCGTTTTAGGATATTCCGAATTAGCATTTTATACTGTTATTCTGAATTGCACTTTTAAGGCTTTTTCCGAATTATGTCATTTTAAGCTATTCCGGATTTCTATCTGGAATACATTCCGAATTAGTATTACATAGGCATTCCGAACTGCATCTTCATGCCCTTATTCCGGATTGTTTATAGCGCCTGTATTCCGAATTGTATGGTGGATGTGGATTTTGGATTAGATGCAAAAGTCAACATTCCGAATTAAAGTCAACATTCCGAATTAGAAGACTAAGACAGATTCCGGATTGTGCCTTATGAGTGTATTCCGGATTAGATAGCATTTTGAGCTTATTCCGACTTATGTTTTTTTTAACTTGTTTTCCGAATTAATTTTAAATAGTTTTCAAACTTTATTTTTCCCGCCAATTTTATTAAGTTTTATTTTTAAGTGTCTTGTTTTATTTTATTTTCAATTTTACTTTTAATTAAGTTTTAAATTTGCTTAAATCCTTCATTTAATTTTAATCTTTTAAAGTTTTCATCTTTAGTTTAAAATAGATCAACGACATTTCCTTTTTACACCTAGAACAAATGAGTCACACTTTTAACCGTGATCAATTCGATTAAAGACCAATTTCAAAGAACATTAAAAATCTAGTATATTAATATTGTATGACGATATTTAGAATATAGTTTATCTAAATAGAATATTTAGATGTTTATTCATTCTTATCTCTTGTAAAACCCTAATCCTTACACTATAAAAGGAACCAAGGGTTATAGGTTTAATCATAGCTTTCATATACAATGTAAACCTAAAGCGTGTGTCGACTAGGTTTTGGATTAAATGTATACACACCTAGTGGTTGTTTATTATTAATGTAATGAGCAATCCTTGAGTAATTCTTTGTGTTATTGTGCCTAAACACCTTGTTTAATGGTTGTTGTTTGATAGGTGTGAAAACACCCATCCTTTTACCACTTATTTCTTACTAAAACAAGGCCAAAACGCGTGTTTAATATCATTTGTTGGAATTATGCGTGGTTTTTGTGTTTAATGTGTTTTCAGAGTCAACCGGATGAATATTGAATAAAACATGGGATTGCACGGGTTTTATCGAAGAAAAAGACTCAAGACGAAGTCTATTGTCCAAGAGATGCAAAAGATTTGAAGTCAATGGGCCTATTTGAAGATTTATCTAAGAAAAGGACCAAAGATGGAAGATTTACATATGTCGAAGAAACTCAAGTCTATTAAACGAAGAAATTAAAAGACGAGTTGAATTTAATCGTCGACAAATCCCGAATCAGAATCGAAAACGTCAACTTTTCTGAAAAGACGAGAAGACAAGAAGAAAGGGAGAAAGCCCACTCACCAACCAACCTCTTAGCCTATAAAAGGAAATCACCCTAACAAATTTGCAAGAAGTTTTTATTCAGTTACATTTTTCTCCTAGTTCATAGGAAGAACCATCTCCCTTAAGGAGTGGTTTTCATTTTCTTTGATTTCTTCTTGAATCTTGTAAGTTTAATTCTTCTATTTTGTTTGTTGAATCTTAATTATCAATACAAGTTTACATTTAATCTTTTCATTCATCTTTTTCATCTTCATCTTTTTATTCAAAGTTCTTAAGTTCTTATTTAGTTGAGTTTGATCTTCTAAAGTTATTGGGTTTTGTGTTTTTTTGATTGGGATTTGTTGTTTATGGTTAGTAAACGAATTGTGTTTAGTTTGGTTCAAATCCTTTGGTTAAATTTGGTTCGTTTGGCTAAATTCGTATTCCCCTGTTTTAAGTTTCTGCTTACTGTTCTTCATTCCCAGACATTCCGAATAGTCTGTTTACTTATTTCCCTTATTCGGAATATTTATTTATTCCGGATAGCCATCTTTCTTTTTCCTTTATTCGGAATTTTTAATATTCTGGATAACCCTTTTTTTCCGCATAGTCAAAATATTCCGTATAGTGTCATTATTCCACATAGCCTAAATATTCCGCATAGTCCACTTATTCCGCATAGGGTATTTTATTCCGCATAGCCTAATATTCCGAGTAGCCTTATTTATTCTGCATAGAGATTATTCCGAATAGCCCTTGTTATTCCGCATAGCCTCCTTATTCCGCATAGCCTAAATATTCCGCATGGTCTTTTTATTCCGCATAGCATTTTATTCCGAATAGAACCCATTATTCCGAATAGCATAGATATTCCGAGTAGCTCATTTATTCAGCATAGCCAAGATATTCCGCATAACCATCTTTATTCCGGATGGCACCAGTATTCCGAATAGAGCAAGTTTTCAGTAAGGGTACTTTTCAGCTTTATCATTTAATTGTTTAATTTTAATTCAAGCTTTACTTCATTAACTATTTTTGGTTTAAATCTTTATTTACTTCATTTATTTTGTTAGTTGAATAAAAAACCAAACCCGCTATTTGTCACCAAGAACAATTATTCCACTTTAAACCGTAATCAATTCGAGGAGATATCGAGAATAATCTTGAACCCATAGTAAATCACATGTATTAAATGGCGCCGCTGCCGGCTCTTCTCGTTAAGATACTAATTTTTTGTGAGAACTTGGATTTTGGGATCCGTTCACCGTGAACGTTACTTTTTCATAAAAATTTTCAAAAACCCTAAAAAATAGAAAATTTTCAAAAAATACAAAAAATTAAAAAATCATAAAAACCAAAAATATTTCTTGTTTGCTTTGTTAGTTCTTTTGCAGGTGCATGCGTACACGATCAACGTCTTATCAAGAGCCCGAGCCTCTCGAAGACTTAGACATGGCCGGTGTACAAAACAACAACAATAACCCACCTCTCAACAACAATAATAACAACAACAATAACAACCTACCTCTCAACAACAATAATAACAACAACAATGAGCCTCTACCGGATAATCGCCCGATGATTGAACTGTTACAAGCCCATGTGGAAGGAAACAATGATCCAATTGTCATACCCGCGATTGCAGCCAACAACTTTGAGCTCAAATCCGGCTTTATCCAGATGGTCTCAGCTCAACCATTCTTGGGGCGTACCATTGATGATCCACATGACCACATCAAAAGGTTCTTTCAACTCACGAATACGGTCAAATTCAATTGTGTTCCACAAGAGGTAATCCGTTTACAACTTTTTCCCTTTTCTTTAGAGGGACAAGCCCGGCATTGGCTTGCTAAGGAACCGCCACAAAGTATTCTTACGTGGACGGATTTGGAGACCAAGTTTATCAACTACTTTTTCCCACCCTCTCGTACTACCGCTTTGCGGAATGAAATTATCAATTTTGAGCAAAAGTACGATGAGTCTTTTAGTGAATCTTGGGATCGTTTCAAAGATCTTTTAAGAAAATGCCCACAACATGGTTTTACCAAAGTGCACCAAATTAACACTTTTTATAATAGTTTAAGCATGAATGACCAAGATTCACTAAACAGTGCCTCGGGTGGTAATATTTTGGTTAAGACTTCCAATGCCGCTTGGGATATCATTGAGAATAAGTCTCGTGTGCAAACCAAGAGTGTTCGGACCAATGTCGCTAGTGCTAGTACTAGTGACAGCGACAAGCGACTTGACAAAATTACCACGCTTTTTGAATCGCTTGTTACCCACACCGCTAACAACACCAACAACATCAATTCTAAAAATGCTCAAGACGCTCAAGTCAATGCTATTAGCCAACCATGTGAGATATGCGGGGGTCCTCACTTACACCACTTGTACCGCCACCCAAGACTATCCTTCTGAGAATGTGAATGCAGCATACGGAACCTATCCTCCGGCCGCTTATCAAGCTCGTCCTCAAGGTGACCGCAACTTGCTTAGCTACCGCTCTAACAACTATCTCTCACCACCCGGTTTTCCTCCTAACAACCCAAACCAACAACAAAACCTCAATCGCCCTCCTCAACAACAACAACAACCTCGTGGACCATACATACCACCTCACAAACAACCATATCCACCTCAAAGAAAAAACCAAGTTTACCAGCAACCTGCTTATCAACCACCCGCCTACAATGCCCCTCCCAACCAACCCACCGCATTACACCAAGATATTGGAACCTACATGAGGACTAATGATGTGATCGTGGACAATCTCCAGCGGGAAGTGCTCAACTTGAAAGCAGACATGGTGAAACAAGGAAACGATCTGAGAGCTGATATGAGAAACACGTTGGCAAGTCAAACGACTGACTTAAGGAACATGATGGCTAGTTTCTTCCAAGGTAATCAACCCTCTTCTTCGGGTACTCTTCCGAGTAACACCGTTGCGAATCCAAGAGGGGAAATGAAAGCAATCACCACTCGCAGTGGCAAAGGTACCAAGGAACCCGAGCTTCCTATACCTCCACCGGTGATTGTGACTAAGGAGAACGAGTCACCTGCTCCTATTCCTCATCCTCCTACTTCCCCAATTTCTCCACCTCTTGCTTCTACCCCTCCTCCACCCAAGGATGTGAGTGATCCTTCGATCCCAAAGCCTTCCTCTTCTTCCGATATACCTTATCCATCAAGGTTGAGGAAAGAGAAGCTCAAAAGCAAGGACGATATTCAGGTTTCGAACTTTCTTAAAATGTTTAAACAATTGAATTTTAACATCTCCTTCGCTGAGGCTCTCGCTCACATGCCTAAGTACGCGAAAATGTTCAAAGATTTTCTTAGCGACAAGGAGAAGCTTCTTGATATTGCTAACACCCAACTTAATGAGAATTGCTCTGCAGTGCTCTTAAGGAAATTGCCAAAAAAGCTTGGTGATCCGGGTCGTTTCTTAATCCCTTGCAACTTCCCGAGAGTAAAGAATTGCATGGCCCTAGCCGATCTAGGTGCCAGTATTAATTTAATGCATTTAAGCGTTTGGAAGCAATTATTTCTCCCTGAGCTAGTCCCCACCAAAATGACTTTGGAATTAGCTAACCGTACTGTTGCTTATCCAGTGGGGATAGCCGAAGACGTCTTTGTAGGAGTCGACAAATTCACTTTTCCTGCCGACTTCGTCGTCGTCGATTACGATATGGACCCTCGTGTGCCATTAATTGTTGGTCGTCCATTCTTGAGGACCGGTCGCACTCTCATCGATGTTGAAGCCGGTGAGCTTATCATGAGAGTGGGTGACGATAAAATTGTCTTCAACATGGAAAAGCTTTCTAAACAACCTTATTCTAACGTGAGTGTTAATTGTATTGACGTTCTTGATGAGGCTTGTGAAGAACACTTCAAAGATGCTTGTAAAAGTATTCCTACCTCTCTTCCCAATGTTGAGACCATTTCCTCTATTGACTCATCACTATCTCTATTTGGAGAAAGTGATTTCCTTTGGAAAGATTTGAAAGCCACCATGGGAGATGTGAACTTAGAACATGACGATTCTTCCACCGATTGGGATGAAGATCTACGCCTCATTGAGAACCTTCTTAAAGAAGACAATATTTCCCTACCATCTCCCACGGTTATTGCTATCGATGCTCCGACTTTGAAAACGCCTCCCATCGAAAATCCGACGGATTTAGAACTTAAGGAGTTGCCGCCCCATCTCGAGTACATGTTCCTTGAAGAAGAGAAGAAGTCGCCAGTCATCATCGCGAAGGACTTGAACGAAGACGAAAAATCTCGCCTCATTGCCGTGCTTAAAGATCATAAGAAGGCAATTGCTTGGAAAATTTCCGATATCCGCGGAATTGATCCGAACTTTTGTACTCACAAGATTCTCATGGAAGATGACTTTAAACCCGCAATCCAGAGCCAAAGAAGGGTTAATCCTCGCATTCATGACGTCATCAAACAAGAGGTTATCAAACTTCTTGATACCGGCTTGATTTACCCTATCTCGGATTCGCCTTGGGTAAGTCCCGTCCATTGTGTGCCCAAGAAGGGCGGAATAACCGTTGTTTCCAATGAACACAACGAGTTGATTCCCACTCGTCTCGTTACTGGGTGGAGAGTTTGTATTGACTATCGCAAGCTCAATGATGCCACGAGAAAAGATCATTTTCCTCTTACTTTCATGGATCAAATGCTCGAACGTCTTGCGGGTAATGACTATTACTGCTTTTTAGACGGTTTCTCCGGGTATTTTCAAATTCCCATCGATCCCAAGGACCAAGAAAAGACCACATTCACTTGTCCCTACGAAACATTTGCTTACAAACGCATGCCTTTTGGTTTATGTAATGCTCCTGGGACGTTCCAAAGGTGTATGATGGCTATCTTCCATGACATGGTGGAAGACACTATGGAAGTATTCATGGATGATTTCTCGGTTTATGGCGATTCTTTCTCTGCTTGCCTTGCCAATTTAGAACGTATGCTTAAGCGGTGTGAAGACACTCGCCTTGTTCTTAGTTTGGAAAAATGCCATTTCATGGTAAAAGAGGGCATCGTGCTAGGACACAAGATCTCCAAAGCCGGTCTTGAAGTGAACCGTGCTAAAGTCGATGTTATTTCTAAGTTGCCTTCACCTTCAACCGTGAAAGGTGTGAGAAGTTTTCTCGGTCATGCGGGCTTCTACCGTCGATTCATCAAAGATTTTTCTAAAATCGCTCGCCCGATGACCCACCTCTTGGAGAAAGATACTCCTTTTATCTTTTCCGACGAGTGTATTGAAGCCTTCAACTTGCTTAAGGATAAGCTAACTAAAGCACCCGTCTTGGTTACCCCTAATTGGGAGCTTCCCTTTGAGTTGATGTGCGATGCTAGCGACTTTGCTATTGGAGCGGTTTTGGGCCAAATAGTGAACAAACACTTCCAACCGATCCATTACGCTAGCAAGACAATGACGGGGGCTCAAATGCATTACACGACAACCGAAAAAGAGCTTTTAGCTGTTGTCTATGCCTTTGAAAAGTTCCGCCCCTATCTTGTCCTTTCTACCACCATCGTGTATACCGATCATTCCGCGTTGAAGTACTTGTTAACTAAACAAGATTCTAAACCAAGACTTCTTCGCTGGGTTTTGTTACTCCAAGAATTTAAAATCGAAATTCACGATAAAAAAGGAGCTGAAAACCTAGCTGCGGATCATCTCAGTAGACTTGAGGATCCTTACCAAGGGGAACATCCAAACAAAGAGATCAATGATTCTTTTCCCCTGGAGACCTTAATGTCTATCAACTCGACTTCTGATGAAACCCCGTGGTTTGCGGAAATTGCAAACTACTTAGCGGGTGGAATTCTCGTTGACGGGTTAACATCCCAACAAAAGAAAAAATTCTTCAAAGACATTATGACTTACTTTTGGGATGACCCGTATCTATTCAAACAATGTGCTGATTTGATTATTCGTCGATGTGTTGATGGACCGACATCTTTAGAAATCCTCGACGCTTGCCACAAAGGACCCACCGGTGGTCACTTTGGTCCCAACTACACCGCCAAAAAAGTGTTTGACTCGGGATTTTATTGCCCCACCATTTATCGTGATGCTCACGAGATGGTTAAACGTTGTGATGCTTGCCAAAAACAAGGCAAGATCACACATAAAGATGAGATGCCTCAGAATTTCATTCAAGAGTGTGAAATCTTTGATGTTTGGGTAATCGACTTTATGGGGCCATTCCCTTCATCTAAAGGAAACAAATACATCCTTGTTGCTATTGACTACGTCTCCAAATGGGTTGAAGCCAAAGCTTTACCCACTAATGACGCAAGGGTGGTTTGTAACTTTTTGAAGACGCTATTCGCTAGATTCGGTGTGCCTCGTGCCATTATTAGTGATCGCGGGACTCATTTTTGCAATGACCAATTTGCAAGAGTCATGGCTAAGTATGGTGTAAATCATCGTCTTTCCACCGCATACCACCCACAAACTAATGGCCAGGCTGAAATATCCAACCGAGGATTAAAGCGAATTCTTGAAAGAACCGTGGGAGAGCATCGTGCCTCATGGGCTGATAAACTTGATGATGCTTTGTGGGCTTTTCGTACCGCATACAAGACTCCGATTGGTTGTACACCATATCGTCTTGTGTACGGGAAAACGTGCCACCTCCCCATTGAGTTGGAGCACAAGTCTTACTGGGCCTTAAAGTGGGCTTATTTTGATATCAACAAAGTCGGTGACCTACGCAAGATCCAACTCAATGAGCTCAATGAACTCCGTAATGAGGCTTATGAAAATTCATTGATCTATAAGGAAAAGACTAAGCTCATTCACGACTCTAAGATTAAGAACCGAGAGTTCCAAGTTGGAGACAAAGTTTTACTCTTTAACTCTCGGTTGAAAATCTTTTCGGGCAAGCTGAAATCTCGTTGGTCCGACCCATTCACCATTGCCCAAATTTTTCCATATGGTACTCTCGAGCTCGCTCAACCTAATGGACCTAATTTTAAGGTGAATGGCCAACGAGTGAAGTTGTACTTTGGTGAGGACATCTCTCATGAGATGATTCCATCCCTCACCACGTTCCCCATGAACTAATTTTGGGTCAAGTCAGGCTCGTGACTCGGTAATAAAAAACAAGCGCTCCTCGGGAGGCAACCCGAGTATCTATCCTTTTCCGTTTTATCCTCCTAAGTGTAGGGGGACCTATATAGGTTGCTTGTGTTTGTGTGGTGATGTGATTACAGGAATGAATGCACTTTTGGAACCTTTGAAGAACCGTGCTCCCGTGTTATCCGAAATCCGGTTCTATCTCTCAACTATCGTGATTCAATTTTCTTCATACTCACATTTGAAATTGATCACTTTAGTCGTCTCTTCCTTAACTTGATTTAACCAACGTGCACAATGTCATAAGTGTAGGGGAGACTTTTCCCACATGCTTAAACATTGAGGACAATGTTTATCTTAAGTGTAGGGGGGACTTCTATCGAAGTTTTAAGTGGACTTTTCATTGAAAATGCCTTCATTAACCGGAAAATCATCTTTTTCAACATTTTTCAAATTTTTAATTAACTTTGGCCATTTAGTCGTAATTTTTAAATTTTTATCGTTGCTTTCATATGTATATATTCCGCAATAAAGTCAAAAGTATTAATAAAGTGGTGTAGCTAGTTTTGAAATCTTTGACATATTAGACCCGTTGCGTTTATTTTGACTCAACCCGAATAGACTTATCCAAGTTTATTCTAGCTAGTATCCTTAACCATGTAGACCTTAATTAGTTTATTAGGCTAAGTATCCACGAGTCTCATTACTTGAGATTTTAAATTGTGGAGGACGAGAAATGATAGAGTCAATTATAAGTCGGTATTCTTGCGCAAGTTCACTTGGTGTAATTATTTGCCTATTCTCTCGTCACTTGCTAATAATTTATCTGCAATAAGTAAGGTCGTACGATTTGAAAGGTTACTTAGCTTCTAGCCCAAGATCGTTTAATAGTTGCTCGGTAATGATAAGAGTTCATAGCCAAGGCATAACTTATGAAGCGGGGCACGAAGATTGGCGAGTCCGAAAAGGCCCTAACAAGGCATGAGGATTCAATCTTATTGCTAAAGATCCAAGGTGATGTGAAAAGCATTATTCCCAAAATCAATATGAAGGATCAAGACTCACGACGAAAAGCAATCAACTCCCATAAATATCATGGAGAAGTCTATCCGAAAAGACCCTAAGAAGGTATGAGGATAAATAGATCCAAGTCCGAAAAGGAGGCGGATCGTTGAATCTCAAAATCCCAATTAGAGATTGAAGAAATAATCAGGAAGTCGTGGTCAACAAAGTTGGAGTACCCCTCAAAAGTCTCCAAGTGAAGAAACTCTATTGACGATGAGAAGACCATTATCTCAAGAACGTCTCTCGAAGATATGAAGTATGAAGTACATGCCAAATATCGGCCCGAGAAAGGTATCGTGAACCGAGTTATGCCAAGATATGAACTTTTTGATATCCCGAGAAGCAGTTTTAAGAGATTTTGTCCTTTAGCTAACTATTGATCAAATCGTCCTACTTTGCTTTCAGCCTAAATAAACTATCGAAATAAGTCCAAAAATGCATCTTCATGATCATTCTAAGACAAAAATAAAATATAAGAGATACACATAGGAATAAGGGAGTTTAAGCATTTAATTAAGCCATGTGTGTAAGTGTTTGATATGCTAACTTATAATAACAATGATCTCGTTTTTAAGCTTAGTTTGGGGAACGTAAAACTTGAGGGTGATAAATCTTTGCAGCACCAAAGCCCTAATGTAAGTCCTTGATCTCTTTACAAGTTATTTCCATATAGCTATTTTCAAGTGAAAATGGTTTTCTATCCTTTTGTTTGCTTTAAAGTTTTAATTTCTCTTAGTACTTTAATTTTTGTTTAGTAGTATTTTAATAAGGCCAAGGTTGATTGATTATGAGAAGAGTGTAGAATTGCATTATCACTAAGCATTGCATGAGGGCATGGTAATGGTTAAGTGTAGGGGATTTGATAGGTGTGAAAACACCCATCATTTTACCACTTATTTCTTACTAAAACAAGGCCAAAACGCGTGTTTAATATTATTTGTTTGGAATTATGCATGGTTTTTGTGTTTAATGTGTTTTCAGAGTCAACCGGATGAATATTGAAGAAAACATGGGATTGCACGGGTTTTATCGAAGAAAAAGACTCAAGACGAAGTCTATTGTCCAAGAGATGCAAAAGATTTGAAGTCAATGGGCCTATTTGAAGATTTATCGAAGAAAAGGACCAAAGATGGAAGATTTACATATGTCGAAGAAACGCAAGTCTATTAAACGAAGAAATTAAAAGACGCGTTGAATTTAATCGTCGACAAATCCCGAATCAGAATCGAAAACGTCAACTTTTCTGAAAAGACGAGAAGACAAGAAGAAAGGGAGAAAGCCCACTCACCAACCAACCACTTAGCCTATAAAAGGAAATCACCCTCACAAATTTTCAAGAAGTTTTTATTCAGTTACATTTTTCTCCTAGTTCGTAGGAAGAACCATCTCCCTTAAGGAGTGGTTTTCATTTTCTTTGATTTCTTCTTGAATCTTGTAAGTTTAATTCTTCTATTTTGTTTGTTGAATCCTAATCATCAATACAAGTTTACATTTAATCTTTTCATTCATCTTTTTCATCTTCATCTTTTTATTCAAAGTTCATAAGTTCTGATTTAGTTGAGTTTGATCTTCTAAAGTTATTGGGTTTTGTGTTTTTGTGATTGGGATTTGTTGTTTATGGTTAGTAAACGAATTGTGTTTAGTTTGGTTCAAATCCTTTGGTTAAATTTGGTTCGTTTGGCTAAAATTCGTATTCCCCTGTTTTAAGTTTCTGCTTACTGTTCTTCATTCCCAGACATTCCGAATAGTCTGTTTACTTATTTCCCTTATTCGGAATATTTATTTATTCCGGATAGCCATCTTTCTTTTTCCTTTATTCGGAATTTTTAATATTCTGGATAACCCTTTTTTTCCGCATAGTCAAAATATTCCGTATAGTGTCATTATTCCACATAGCCTAAATATTCCGCATAGTCCACTTATTCCGCATAGGGTATTTTATTCCGCATAGCCTAATATTCCGAGTAGCCTTATTTATTCAGCATAGAGATTATTCCGAATAGCCCTTGTTATTCCGCATAGCCTCCTTATTCCGCATAGACTAAATATTCCGCATGGTCTTTTTATTCCGCATAGCACTTTATTCCGAATAGACCCTATTATTCCGAATAGCATAGATATTCTGAGTAGCTCATTTATTCAGCATAGCCAAGATATTCCGCATAACCATCTTTATTCCGGATGGTACCAGTATTCCGAATAGAGCAAGTTTTCAGTAAGGGTACTTTTCAGCTTTATCATTTAATTGTTTAATTTTAATTCAAGCTTTACTTCATTAACTATTTTTGGTTTAAATCTTTATTTACTTCATTTATTTTGTTAGTAGAATAAAAAACCAAACCCGCTATTTGTCACCAAGAACAATCATTCCACTTTAAACCGTAATCAATTGAGGAGATACCGAGAATAATCTTGAACCCATAGTAAATCACATGTATTATTGTTCTATTCCGCTGTGATGGTTTAATCATATGAACAATGATCATTCCTAGCAGCTAAAAGATCGAGGAAACTTAGGTTTCCATAAAGACGGCATTTCTCAATGGTGAATTAAGGGGAGAAGTCTATGTTAGTCAACTGAATGGATTTGTCAACTCGGAGTATCCTAATCATGTGTACAAGCTTAAGAAGGCTCTTTATGGGTTGAAACAAGCTCAACGAGCGTGGTACGATCTCCTATCGTATTATCTCATCTCAGAAGGTTTCTCCAAAGACAAAGTGGACCCGACATTGTTCATTCTCAAGGAAGGCAACGACATGATACTGGTACAAATTTATGTTGATGATATAATATTTTCTGCCACTACTCAAAAATTGTCTGACCATTTTGAGAAAATCATGTCCACATGTTTTAAGATGTCGATTATGGGAAAAATATCATTTTTCTTAGGGTTACAAATTTCTTAGAATCCCAGAGGCATCTTCATTAATCAATCCAAATATGCTCTTGAATCTTTGAAAAAGTATCATTTTGAAAACTGTGACCCCGTGGATACTCCAATGGTGGAGAGATCCAACTTAGATGAGGATAGGTATGGGATTGCTGCCGATCCTAAACTTTACCATGGAATGATCGGCACCCTTCTTTATCTGACTGCTAGCAGGCCTGATTTGCAATTTTCTATTTGCATGTGTGTCCGGTATCAGGCTCGGCCTACCGAAAACCACTTACATGTTGTAAAAAGGATCTTTTGATACCTTAAAGGAACACTTCATCGTGGTCTATGGTATCCGAAGGACTCCTCTATTGCACTAATCTCATATACAGATGTGAATCACGCTGGGTGTCGAGATACTAGACGTAGCACATCTGGAAGTGTGCAACTTCTTGGAGATAAACTGATTAGTTGGGCATCTAAAAGGAAGAAAAGCGCTGAGATATCAAGTACGGAAGCTGAATACATTGCCATGTCTGGTTATTGTGCTCAAGTTCTTTGGATGCGATCACAACTGGCTGACTACGGTCTTGGATTCAACAAAATTCCGATGTACTATGACAACAAAAGCACCATTGCCCTTTGCTACAACTATGTTCAACACTCCAGGGCGAAGCATATTGACATACTCTACCATTTCATTAAAGAGCAAGTGGAAAATGGAGTGATCGAGCTGTATTTTGTCAACATTGAGTATCATCTGGCTGACATGTTCACAAAGGATTTAGATCGAGGACGTATCGAGTTTTTAATCGACAATCTTGGTATGAAATCATTCTCACTAGCGACTCTTCAGGAGTTGGAAGAAGAATCTGCAGAATAGTGGTGGTAAACTATTCTCGAGTATCCTTTTATCGTGATCATGTGTATAATGTATATATCTATCAAAAATGAAAATACAAATATATAAAACCTACAAAAACCATAAAAAAATAAAAAATCAAGAAAATCCAAAAATATTTTTCATTTTTAATTCGGGCATGTCTTTTAGTACCTTAATATTTATGGACTTAGAAATGTCAATTAAAATTGACACGGTGCCATAAATAGAGTTCGTATAAAAGTTGTACATATTTTAAAACATGCCCATATGGCTTGTAGTTATTTCTGACTGCAACCCGCTTTTTGCATTAAAGTCACGTATTTCTTTGGAAAACGTTGGCTCACAACGAGAATTAATTTTCTCGGTTATGGTTTTGTTGTCCCTAATAATATGATGATTCTACACGAATAAAGAAGAAAGAAAGGTAGATAAAAGATGGAAGGTTTCTAGAGAAAGAAAGTAGTGAGATAAAGTAGAGAGAAGTGTGTGTTAAACTTTGGTGAAATTAGATTAGAAATGATACAACCAACACCCTTCCTGACATGCTAGGAAGGGTATTTATAGCCTTTGCCTACATGTGGCTTAATAGGCTATAGTTTGATTGGGTCGGGCTTGAATAAATGCTTAGTACCTTGAAAGAGGCCTTTTAAGCTAGCCATCAAGCCCGTAATGTCACGACTATTTTAACTAGCTATTACAACGTTCTACAAAATGTTACAATATAAACCTATGACCGAACATTCTTGTTTGACTCAATATTTTGAGGCTAACAATCTCCCCCAATATGAAGTCATTCCTCTTCGATATTTGGAGTTTCATAGAGATTATGAATTTCGTCATAAATGATTCTTGAACGTGTAATAGCTGTCTTGTTCCTTCATGCTGTGATCTTTGGGCCTTTGTCATTATCTTTCGAATTTTTCTTTTATCTTGAGATCTTCAAATCATTCTTGACTTGTCTTTGCCATCTTGCGATCTTGTGTCTTCATCCACACGCTCATACTTTGCACTATCTTGAAAGCTTGCTAACAATCTCCTTTGAATAGAGGTCATTCCTCTACTTTAGTTGTTAAGGAAGATTATGATCATCAGAGTTGTAGAAGTCTTTAGCTTTCTTGATTGTTGAATGTCTTTTGGTATTAGAATGTGGTTTTGAATCTTCGACTTTGCTGAGTACACCGTAACGCCACCTTCTCGAGACAAAACTTAGAAACACACTGAATGCTTTGACATTCGTCCTAAACCAGTAGCGTTTTACCTCCGGTCGGTGAAGACCGTTGCACGATATTAAATATTGTTAGCCCTAAAATGTGAGCGCCATTTACGGAATTACATTAGTTTCATATGGGCAAAACATGGAAGGACTACTTTTGCTAAGTTGTCAAAGCCACTCCTTATTTAGCCTATATATACCCCTCCATACTTCCATGGAGGGGTGAGGATTCCCATTATTTCTTTTTCTACTTTCTCTCTCTATAAAACACACACATTTAATAGTCTATCACTTTCTCTATCTATAATGTATAAACATTTCTTTTATCCTCCCCGGCCTCCGGATCACCTCTTGTTAGCTTGAATCTTATGATTAACAAATATCGTACCTGTGATAGGTAGATTCAATTAAGAACCTCCTTGACAGGGTTTCACGGCTGTACTAGCCGTTCTCTTTACTCGACTGTCTCAAAGCAAGACTGCGAACATAAAGAGTGAATCAATTGGATAAATATCCGCTTGATTAAAGTCATCAATTCAAATTCCTGCAACAAGTTTGATTCATTAACAATCTTACCATTGTTGCTTTCCAGTTGACACAAGCTTGATTGATAAGAATCTCGCAAGTTACCTACCGTAGCGCTGTTTGATGTTGACGCTAGAAGGATTTCCATTCGTCACTGTGAATATTAATGAATATCACTCTGAATGTTCTGGCAAGACCATAAAGATATTGCGTAGAAACCTGAAACGAGTTTGAATCAATTCAGAATCAAACCACTGTTGCTTTTCAGTTTACACATGTTCAATTCAGAATCAAAACGCATTGCTGTTAGATGTTAACACTGGAAGGATTTCCACTCATCATTGTGGATACTAAGTCGTATCACTCTGAGTGTTCTAGCAATATCGCTAGGATATAGCGTAGGACTCTCTTGATCTTCATTAGTGTGTCCTAACGAGATTTGATTGATTTCTTGGCTCTAGACTTGATTTGTGGACTTTTAGTGGTCGGAGGCTAGAGCAGATGCCACCTATTAAATATCAACTATCTCGGAGTGAGAAGGTCAATAGAAGTCGTGTTGATCTTCGTGACAATAAAACAAACATCTTTTGAGAGAAGCCTGAGTCAGCAGGGGAAGGGTTGTGCATTACATCACCGGGTCCATGATGTGTTGACCTGGTTTCTGCCTAAGTTGTATGGAGGGCTTCTTTGTTTACACCCTTTATCCTTACATTTCTTTTTCATTCTTCAACCCCTTCAATGCTTACCAAGACATCATTACTAACACCTTGTTGTGATTGTTCCAGTGCTAGCGTCAGTACTTATTAGGCATTCACCTTCGTTCACGTTCTACTCCATATTTCCTAAGGACTTCTAATAATCTATTGGATTGTCCCTGTGAAGATCCCTCCGGTTCTGGTTAGATCATAGGACTTAAACCTAACCACCCTTTTGACACCAATAACGTCGTGAATTAAAGATGTTGTGGGTATTTGATCATAACCATAAAAACACTTTAAAAAGTCTAACAAAGTGTTTGAAAAACATTTAACACCTTGATAGTTTTGTCGTTTCAGAAATGCTCCCCCTTCACATGTGCATCGATAATCGAAAATGTTTTGCACATATAGGTAAGAGTTAAAGTGCTTGAGTCATATATAAGATCACATTTTAATCACATTTTCTCCCCTATCTCTAATATATAAAATCTTTTGATATTAGAGATACCAAATTTGATTAAAATATATTTTGAAAAATAGTCTTGAAAATCTTTGAGAGAAAGATGTGTCAATCTTTGCATGAAGTTGTAGTGCTCGCCGTCAGAAAGTGATCCAATTGAATTGTCATTGTGAGGATGTGATCCACATTTCTCTTTTTGAGGATGGGAGTTGTTGAACACACAATTTTTGAAAGATTTTGAATAATCATTGAAAATTCTATAAAAAATTGTGTTCAACGCTTTTTGAAAAATCCTATTTCTTTTTGGTGAAGAGGTTTTTCTAAAGCAGAAACTTGAGTTCATAGACTTTGAATGTCTTGACAAATCCACTCAAGTGTAAGAATATTTCTCTTCTTTTGTTGAGGGTAATGGCACTAAAGCGTACACTCCCCCGTGAATATAGATCCGGGTTGCAAACTGAAAGTGAGTACAAGTCATTGTGTTGAGATCAAAACGTAGAATGTTTTGTGACAAGCTCAACCCAAGATAGATTGCTCTACCCGTTGTTGGAAAAATTGTCCAAAATAGACATTTTCCTTTAAAAACTAGACATGACATGTTTTGAAAAATATTTACAACTTTCATTCGAGCTTTATGTACACACCCGTGTCATTATTGAGCGACATTTCTAGGTACGTCCATATTATCGATACTGAAAGACATGTCGAGAGGAATCTTTTTGGATTTTCAAAGATTTTTTAATTTTGTATTTTGCTTTTTCATTAATATTTACATGTAGATGTTTGATAGATGAATCAAGCAGGCTTCTTTGCCAGAATCTCCAGTTCTATTGGAGTCAAACATCTCATACCAATTTGCCTAACTAGGTACGCAAACCTCTCTTTCTAAAGAGCTTTTGTAAACAAGTCATCTAATTGGTAATCAGTTCCAACAAAATATAGTTAAACTATACCCTTTTCAACTTGTTCCTTAATGAATTGATATCTGACATCAATGTGCTTTGTGCGGGAATGCTGTACCGGATTGCAGGAGATGGCTATGGCGGACTTTGAGTCACAGTACATAGGTACTTTATCAAAGTGGAAGCTATAATCCGTCAGTTGTGTTCTCATCCATAGAAATTGAGCACAACACGCAGATAGAGACACATACTCCGCTTTGGCTGATGACAGTGACGTGCAATCCTGCTTCTTGGAAGACCATCCCACAAGCTTATCTTGACCTAGAAATTGTGCACCACCAGGAGTACTTTTACGTGTATCAGGACACCCTGCGTGATCAGAATCTGAATAGGCCGTTAGAAAGAAACCGGTTTCCCTTGGATACCAGAGTCCCAAATGAATGGTATCTTTTGAGGTACCGAAAGATCCGTTTAACCTCCTTGAGTTTCTTTTCAATGGGTCGTGCTTGATATCGTGAACAGTAACACGTAGCATGTGATATATCTTGTCTGCTTGTTGTTAAGTACATGAGGGAGCCGATCATGGAACGATATTTTGTTTGATCTATGGCATCTCCCTCCAAATCAGCATCTAGGGATGTGGTTGATAATGGTGTCCCAACGGGGTCATATGAGGTCATACCATGGTTTTTGATTATCTCTTGACAATACTTAGCTTGGTTTATTAAGATACCACTTGGGGATTGGTGAACTTGAATTCCTAGAAAGAATTTTAGTTAGCCCATCACTGACATTTAAAATTTGTTGTGCATGACTTTTTCAAACAATTTTGAAAGTTTTGGGTTTGTAGACCCGAAAATAATGTCATCAACATAAATATGCACAAGCAAAATGTCATACCCGTATTTATAAGTGAACAAAGTGAGATCAATGGATCCTTTTGAGAAACCTTTGGATACAAGAAATTTCGAGAACTCGTCGTACCACGCCCTTAGAGCTTGCTTGAGTCCATAAAGTGCTTTGTGGAGACGATACACCTTGTCAGGATAATGAGGATTAACGAATCCTTCCGGCTGTGTGACATATACTTCTTCCTTCAAAGGACCGTTAAGAAACACCGTCTTTACGTTCATTTGATAGACAATGAATCCCTTATGTGCAGCATAAGCAATAAAATCCTGACCGCTTCCATTTGAGCTACTGGTGCATATGATTCTTCAAAATCAATACCCTCTTTTTGTCCATACCCTTTAGCTACTAGCCTAGATTTATTCTTTATGATCATGTTCTCTTCATCCATCTTGTTTTTCCAGATCCATCGAAGATTTAATGGTATTACATCGTATGGTCTGTCAACAAGTTCCCAGACTTAAAGTCATTCAAATTGTTGAAGTTCATCCGTCATCGATTCAATCCATGCGTGATGAGCCATGGCTTCTTTGATGTTTTTTGGTTTAGCTGAAATCACGGCGAGTGCGAACATACAAACATCACCATCGGTTTCAAGTTGTCGTCTTGTACGAACAGGCTGTGAAGAGTTTCCAATTACTTGAACCAAAGGATGATCTCGGGTCCAATGATGTGTTGAAGGATGTCGTTGGTAGAACGTATGCATATTTGACGGATCAACATGGCGAGTAGAAGACTCTCCAATTTCATGTACCGGTGTACCGAATGGGTTGATAAGTTCCTCTTCGTCAGATAATGCATTGTCTGCTTGATTTGTGTTCTCTGGGGCAATGACAGTAGTTGTGGATGTTGTACGAGCGATTGTTGATATGATATTCTGAGGAGGTAAATCGGCAGCAACCCGTGTTGAAGTAGATGAAGTTGTATCCTTTTCTTGACGATGATCGGTATCATCATTCTTATCATGAGTGACATCGGAAGACTTCGATACAACTTGTTTCTCCCCCGTGAAATATTCATCATACATTGGTCCATATAACATTTCCAACTCTTCAATTGTCGTGTTGACTTTCATATCTGCTATTGGAACATTTCCTTGAACCAGAGTTGAACTTGACGGTTCATTGTTGTGGTCTTGAGTTCTGAGTTCCATGCAGTTGTGAACGGAAGTCGTTTGTCGTCGTGGATCGGGACTTAAACTGTTTTGTTCAAGTTCCATTTCTTGTAATTCATCAAATCTTATATGAATAGTCTCGACTATGAGTTTTGTTCTCTTGTTGTAAACTATATATCCCTTAGACTGAGTTGCATATCCCATTACAATACATGCATCACCTTTCTCTTTCATCTTATCCAAATTTTCACCATCTCGAATTATGTAAAAAGTACATCCAAAAACATGAAGGTGTTTGAGTGAAGGTTTTCGATCATGGATTATGTGATATGGTGTCTTTTCGTGTCTTGGGATAATTAAGGATCGGTTTTGTGTGTAGCATGCAGTTGACACGGCTGCGTCCCAAAATTATAGTGGAAGTTTTGAAGCAGATAATAATGTTCGAGCAGCCTCAACTAAAGTACGGTTTCGTCTTTCAACAACGCCGTTTTGTTCGGGTGTTCGGGCAATAGATGTTTCATGTTCAATTCCTTCAGCTTCAAAATAGTTTCTCAGAGTTGAATTCAAAAATTCTGTGCCTCTATCAGTACGAACCACTTTTACTTGTGCTTGAAGACCACGTTGTATCAGTTTAAGGAAGCTGATGAGAACTTCGGGTGTTTCATCCTTGGACCTCAAGAAGTGAGTCCATGTGTACCTTGAGTAATCATCGACGATTACTATAACATATTTCTTCCCATTGAAACTTTGAACACGCATGGGACCACACAAATCTATATGAAGAAGATCTAACCGTCCTTTAGAGCTTGGTGTATTCTTTGTCTTAAAGCTACTTCGTTTAGCTTTACAAAGCTCACAAGAAGAACAAAGACGATCTTTGATGAATTTCAAGCTTGAAAGGCCTCTCACAATATCTTTCTTGGAAAACAAGTTGATGGTATCAAAGTTGAGATGGGATAGACGTTGATGCCATAACCATGCCTGAGTCGATGAAGCAAATTGGAGTTGATGAAGTTGTGTCTTGTAGTGAAATTGTGTAAAGATCAGTACCCCGTGTACCGGTAAGTAAGTCATTCCCATCATAATCACGAACAAAACATGTCTTCTTTCTAAAAGCAACTTCCAAATCTGCATCACAGAATTGATCAACCGAGGAAAGATTGTGATTGAGCCCTTCGACGTAGTATACCCTTTTTATCGTGATATTTCCCTGAACCAAATCTCCATATCCTAGGATCGGTGCAAATTGATCATTTCTGAATTGGACCGTACCCAGGAACTTCTCCACGAAGTTAATTAGAAGCTTGAGATTCCCCGTCATGTGCTTCGTGCATCTAGAGTCCAGTATGAAGAGAATTATTTGTATCACCTGCAGAAGAGTTAGAACACGATGGAGCATTTGCTAAATTGGATACCACAGTAGTTATGATTGTAGAATCATTAGTGTCCTTAGCAATATTTAAAGGCATACTAACACTCGTTGTCACATTTTCTGTCCTAACTTTAGGCATCCATTTATATCCCGGAGGACATTGATTAGCAAACCACCATTTACAAGACTTTCTAGTAGACTCATATAATTCCCTAATTCTGCTTCTAGGGTTCTTAGGGGTGGAGTCTGATGCATTACTTTTCTTAGTAGGGATTTAACCTGAATGGTTCTATGACATTCTGTCAATTTATGGTCGATATTTTATTCTCACGCATTATTTAAAAACATTATTTTGATGTTATATTATGAACTCACTCATTTTTGGGAAGAAATTTAGGTTTACATCTTAAAGTAGCATCGACTACGTCTAAACCGGAGAACTCTACGTTACGTGCTTACGTTTACATACACCGTTTTGGTGACAGTCCGATATTTCCGGAAATAAATTTATTCTCGAATATCTAACACCCCCAAATTTACACGCAGCGGAATACATCTTTGGGTGCTAAACAATGATACAACAACACATAATTTATAAAGAACGACTCAAAAAGAGACGTTTCAAATTTATCGTTCCTAAAACATTTATTAGAGTAGCGTAGTCCCAAGTAATCGTTACCAAAAGATAACTTAAAACAACATATTGGTTTATTTTAAAAATGGAACGATAAATAATTCAAAGAGGTTGAACAACATAGCAGTGCACAACTTCATTCTCGTGACCTCCAAGCTTCCACTTCTTGATTACCTGAAATACATGTGAGTAAAACAATCAGCAAAAATACCGAGTGAATCTATAGGTTTATATAATCATTTTTGAACACAAGCAAAGATTATAAGTTCGTGGCATGCTTAAAGGCAACAAGCATCAAATAATAATTCGCATCAACAATAATAATTGTATATAGCATAAATTGCAATAAGCTCATGGAACCGAGCCCTTAGACACTCCCTTTAGAGGTCTGATAAGACAGGAGATTTATTAATCGTCGGTTACCTCCAGATTATTGGTACATTGCCGTATACCTGACTTCTCAATACAATATGCTCAAACAGTGTGGAGGTCGGGCCTAAGCTTCTATGACAAGTCCACAAAAACTGAACCGGGGCGGCTTCCCCCATAGATCTATTAATTTTACTAGCGGTTAACCCATCATAGGTTAATTAACGGTCCATACTTGAGGTTTTAACAAAGGCAATCACTTAATGCAATTTAAAGGCAACCACGGGTCCATTCATAGAGGGACAAAGCATACCATAAAAATCTTGTGTTCTAAGTTTATAAAACATGTATTCCCCCTTGCGGGTTTAAAATCATTTAATAACTAGTATAAAGCGAGGCTATAGACTCACCTTAGCCAATAGTGGTAATGAGACGATCGCCGACGATAGATGATGCCTTTCAAACACGAGAACCACAACCTATCAAATGAGGTGCGTTCATTAATAATAGACTCGAGAAATAACCCATACATAAGAATATAGAACTCGACTCATAAAATCACGACAAAATCGAGAGAAAACGATACAAGTGATACTATTACACTCTCCTATATATTCATTTTATTATTCTACGCCTTTAATAAAAATCTGCCGGAACATACCGAATGTCAAAGCCGTTTTCCCATACTTAGACATATCAACTTTTTATGATACTAATCAGAGAACTAACTTACTATATGTATAAAGTCCTCCCAAAAGCCCATTAAAATATTTTACTTCTAAAGTTCCCTGCCCGACTCATCTTTGAATAAAAAAAAATCCGGACAGTTTAGCGACCTTGACTTACGAAACCATTTTGACCATTCTAAACAACTCCATTTGTAAAACCGCCACTTGATTCTAAAAATAGACTCAAAATACTAAACTTGGAGCCTGAGAACAGCCCTTGAATCATTTTGAAACTCATTTTATAGTCCCCGAGATTCGATCCAAATATCGACAACAATTTTCGGATTGTGTCGACACTCGTCTCCCGGTACACGAAAATCAAACTAGTGTAACTTCCACCTCGTTTGGAGTTGGAAGGACTACTTTATATCAAATCGAAGCTAACGAAATTCTCTACAACATAATCCCATCATATCATCCTATATTCAGACTTAAGACCCTCGAAAATGGCCTCAAACCTACTGCCTAAAATTGACTATAAAAATCTCTTACAAAATCAAGTTTTTGATCAAAACCAACAACTTTTATCATCATTCTAACATCCTAACATCACCATAAACCAATCCTAACACTTGTATCATCATCAAAATCAAAAAGCCCAAAAATTAAAATTCAACTTTTTAACAAAAACATTACATAAACATCATTTGATCATCATCTCTAACACATGCATGATCAAAATCACCACCTAACAAGCCTAGTTTTTTTTATCAAAATTCAAAACTCAATGCATGTAAGTAAAAATGGTATCATTAGAATCACCTTTCAAAAATAGGAATGGGACTTGTTTTGTTTTTGGATGGATCAAAGTTGATCATAAAAAAAAATTGATGGAATGGATGGTGGTGGTGCAGGCCAAAATGGAAAAGGAAGAAGAAAGATGGTGATTTTTGTTTTAATGAATTTTTTTAAATGAATTGTGTTAGTGGAAAACATATATATAGTGTAAGGTTAGGGTAGTTTTTGCCAATTTGTGATAGTTTTGGTCCAAAATGTAATAAAATAATTTAAAAGGGTAAAAATGTAAATTGCAAATTTTTAAATATTTACGAGACTCGGGTTTCGTAAAAATACTTTTTAAAAGTTTAAACGCACACGAAAAATAATAATATAACGACTCGATGCGTAATTAAAACAATATCGTCGAAAGTATTAAATATCGAAACGATCGATAATAAAATATAAAATTTTAGGCATCCGTCGGTATCACGATCACTAGTAGTCCTCGTTACTCGTCAAAATATTAAAATATAATATTTAATATCGGTTTCAACTTAAACCGTTAAACATAATAATATTTAACATTATAAAATATTTTCAAAATAATTGAAAATAGAATTAAATTATGACCTTATTTTTACGGGTTTTACATCCTCACCACCTTAAGGGAGCGACGTCCCGGCGCTCAACTCACCTCATACACGAGTTGATCACTACCCAGAAGGATGACGACATTCCTTATAAAGAAGTCTTCACGTTCCCACGTGAATCTCGATCCACGATCTCCACTGGTTCTTTTACAAAACACAACTTGTCGTCAAGTTGTATCTCACCAAAAAGGAATAAATAAATCCTTATCCACAAGTCACCCGTCAAGCTCGACACATGAAAATTTTATGAATCACACGAGGCTCATTCGATAACAAGAATAGATGACAGGATTTTCGGGTAAGTCCAATTAAAAAGAATGTTGAAATTTAAAGGATAGCCACTGGCCGGATAGCCATGGACACACATCAAAAGAACTAACAAGAAAAACATTTTCGTCATCGGAGGGTGCTCACACGCGGGTCCCTACTCAAAAGATAATACAAAGACACCATCTCACTTTCGCCAACGCGCATTAAAGTCTCAAAAAACATCGTCGTTGAAAGTCAAAAATGTATTACATAATATATGTTCTACATGATCGGACGTCATCGGATGATGTTGTCTCAAGTTCTCACAACTTACGATCATTTGACTAGATCACATACCACATAAGTACATAAAAATAAAAGGTCGAACAATAACATCAAGTAGAGATTTCCATCGTTAATCATCGAGAAAACCTTGAACGAACCCTTGATAATAACCACTTGATCTCAAGAGTCTTTCCACATGCGGTGTCGGCTTCAACATACTCCTCGAGGTCGTAACGAATTTATTAACTCCATTCATAATAGATTTGGTCCTCAATCATTCCACAAGTACACGCATAAATCCTGGTGACACTTATCGTTTCTTCTTATACACTGCTTCCCGAGATTCATTTTCAACTCAGAATAAAATAGTAATCTTCAATACGAGGAACAGAACGAGATAAAAATGACTTCAATAAACGCATAAACGAACAAGATGTGGTAAAATGATTTAAGGTTGACGATCGACGAGGGATCTCGACTCACGTAACCATAAAACATAATAAATCACAATACTAGAAAAATGAGAGCGAATAATAAATTATACATTATCATTAAAATAACATTTGTCACAATTATCCGTCCTGGATTTGATATTACCTTAAAACTCAGTTGAGATACTTTCTTGATAAAGATGATACATCAAAAATAGAAGTAAAATAGTTTAAAAATTTATTTGGTCGTCTTAAGAAACTTTGAAAGAATGACGTAAATTTATTAATTAAATCATACTGATGGTTACAATTAGAGAATATAATTTCCAAATTAAATCACTATTAGGAATATAAATTAAACTGGCAATTTCATTACATTAAAAGTAAAGTATGATAAGTCAATTAGTTCAAAAGGTAGAACATAATTTTATTTTAAACATTAGTTTTAGTTATACAAAATATGGTGTATAAATTTGACCTTTTACTTGTGATGGTTATTCCGATAATTGAAAATCATTGGAAAATGTATAAAAGTTCCATAAAAATTTTATAATACTTTGTAGAAATACATAAAGGTGTTTATTATTTCTAAATAACATGGGATATATTCGGGTTTCGAAATGTGACAAGATAACAAACGAATACGAATGAAAATAATAGTAAACAGTTAATACGAAATCAATGGTACAAAAGAGAACGAAGCAAATGTCGTATGAATTCTTAAAGAGAATAATAAAATAAAGGCGTTGATGGTATGACGATAAGAAATAATAGATTAAACAAGTAGTCAAATTTTGTTAGTGCGGTCGATAGTTCATCAATATCAGCTCGTTAACTTAGCGGTGGTCGTTACACGATCGGAAATAAGATCCATACAAAAATTTTAATCAAAGAAAATTCCTAATAATCACTTGTAATTAAAACAAATCAAATGAACGATGTTAGCGTTTAAAGAGAGAAGTCAAAGCACGGTTCACAAAAGTTGATTTCGAGACAAACGAGAGTGACGGACGTCATCCCGGATATACGGAAATCACTCTAGTGATAATTCATTATTCACGTGCGGAGACATTCCAAAGATCTACCCAGTCGCATAAAGAAGATTGGACGAGAAGGAAGGATAAAACATTGAGACTTTCAAGTCATTTATCAACAGTCAGTAATTAGACGAACGGTCAAAAGAAATCAGTTATAAGACAAAATGAAGTAACGAGTGGAAAAACGATCGTCGAGTAAAACGTATTCGTAAGTGCGTAATTCTTTCAAGAGAAGGTAAGAAAACGTATGCGGATGCATAGAAATTGTGCTACTTGCATAAAATATAAGGGTTTTCAAAACTTCTTTTCATTTTATTTCATTTTATTTTATTCTATTATGAATACAAGTAAAAAGTTTCTTATTATCAAGATTTTTAAGGTGACTACTATTCAGCCTAGCATGGCTCCTTCTAAATTAGACATAGGTGATCAGGCCATGTATAATTTAGGGCTAGCAATGCAGTGCTCCATTTCGTCGAAAAGTATTACGTTTCTTATGTTTATATATAAACCATGCCATTTGAAAAATGGAATTTAAAAATAGTTTATAAATTTATAGGATACAAGTAATTTGTGAGATACTTAATAAGCAACTTTTAATCTTACGAAAAGTATTTTATAAGACCAAAGTAAAAATAATTGGTGAAAATAATCGTAAAACAATATCAGATTTATTTATAATATGACATTATGACAACGTATAAAGTAGTCAAAGTTTTGCAAAAAGTGGCAAATAGTAGCTCATAAAACAACCAATGAAATGGTTACAAGTTGTTAAGTTTTCAAAGGGTTATAAGGTTTAGACGAAAACGTCATGAGATACGCGATAAGAATGTCAACGAAGAATGTGAAGGCAAAACTTCAAAACTCAACTCAAATCAGTGGAAGGTTAGAAGAAAACGAAAATAAATTAACAACGAATGACAAATGAGTCATATATATGAAAAGAATAAAACAATCCACATGTGTATTCTTTGTAAGATACTCGACACAACATGCTTTTAAGAAAGTATGTTATTCATTTTTAAATTACACCATTAATCCGGTAATTACGAATCCTGTACTGTTTCTATTTTTAAATATTTTCACATGCAACTAGTATTCGTTAGTTGTAAAATAATATTTGTTAAAATTTTACGATCTCAAATGAAATCAAAACAGCTTAGAAACATTTAAAACTCATGTTCTGAATTTTCTATCAGATTTAACTTTTAAATATGAGCCGATTAATTGACCCGATAAACGACATCTCCAAGACTCAGAGTCTAAAGCATTTTGATGCAAAACGACGTTTGAGACGACTTTCTAGTTTTACCCGAGACCTGAAAACCAATGTAAAATGACCAAAATACCCCTGCAAGTTTTGTGCAGGTTTGACTATTTTATTTTAAAAACGCAGGTTTTACTTTTAAGTTTTGACCTGTTTATACTGCCCCTACAGTTTCTGCATAAAGTGTATTTTTCGACACTTCTTGACGGCTCAAAATATATACATATATACACACATGTCTTGTGGATTTTATAACAACGAAAAATAAATCTCGTAATGAGCATCAAATAAAATATAGCATGATGAATGCCAGAAAATGCTTCAAGGTATTCAACACGAAATTTAGGAAGCAAGACGGTGAAAGACGTTCGTAATTTTGATTCCAAAATGCAAAGTAGGCAAATCTCCTTGGTGCCACGATTGTCAAAAACACAAAACATAACAAGAAAAGAATGGAAAATTAACATGCTACACTCCGGGAGCGAGAAGGTTAATGAAAAACAAATGATACAATTTTATATAAGTAAAATCGTATTCCAATTCTAGTGCCATAATCTAGACGATGATTTATAAAATAACGATGACGTTACCGAGATATAAGTGAACAATACACTTCGGAGTCGATACATATAAATGTCAACGAATTAAATCTTCGCATGTCGTGTAAAACGATAATAAAAATCAACAAAATATTATGAAAAACCATGGTATTATTCAACACTATTTTAAGAAATGTTTCAAAATGTGTGACTCATACGATAGCGGTTAGTCTATTCCAAAGACACATTGAGCTACACAATGGTCTAGAAATTACGTTTCAAGACGTCTAAACACAAACAGTCGGAAGACGATTTGGATATCTATATAGATATCTCAAAGGGTTAAGCAATAAAAGTAACGCGCGCAGATGAAGGTATGTAAGGTCATAATATAAATTTTTTGCAATAAAAGCAATTTAAATACTTCAAAAATATATACAGAAAGATCTTGAAAATTCATTGTATTTATTTAAGTTAATCATTAATAAATAATAAACTTTTATCGAAAAGTTTAACGACATAAATATATATCGATAAAGGATTATAGTATTTATTTAGAAATACTTAGCAATAAGGCATACATAATAATGTATATTAAAGTTGTAATCCCAGAAGTAGCTTGAACCTGAAGTCACGCGAAGTCCGGTGCACATGACTCTTTGAAAATAAAATTGACAGTTATAGTTTAGGTTTTTAAAATAAAGACCTAGTTCTCTATAACTCATGGCTCTGGTACCAATCTCTAACACCCCCAAATTTACACGCAGCGGAATACATCTTTGGGTGCTAAACAATGATACAACAACACATAATTTATAAAGAACGACTCGAAAAGAGACGTTTCAAATTTATCGTTCCTAAAACATTTATCAGAGTAGCGTAGTCCCAAGTAATCGTTACCAAAAGATAAGTTAAAACAACATATTGGTTTGTTTTAAAAATGGAACGATAAATAAATCAAAGAGTTTGAACAACATAGCAGTGCACAACTTCATTCTCATGACCTCCAAGCTTCCACTTCTTGATTACCTGAAATACATGTGAGTAAAACAATCAGCAAAAATGCCGAGTGAATCTATAGGTTTATATAATCATTTTTGAACACAAGCAAAGATTATAAGTTCGTGGCATGCTTAAAGGCAACAAGCATCAAATAATAATTCGCATCAACAATAATAATTGTATATAGCATAAATTGCAATAAGCTCATGGAACCGAGCCCTTAGACACTCCCTTTAGAGGTCTGATAAGACAGGAGATTTATTAATTGTCGGTTACCTCCAGATTATTGGTACATTGCTGTATACCTGACTTCTCAATACAATATGCTCAAACAGTGTGGAGGTCGAGCCTAAGCTTCTATGACAAGTCCACAAAAACTGAACCGGGGCGGCTTCCCCCATAGATCTATTAATTGTACTAGCGGTTAACCCATCATAGGTTAATTAACAGTCCTTTATTGAGGTTTTAACAAAGGCAATCACTTAATGCAATTTAAAGGCAACCACGGGTCCATTCATAGAGGGACAAAGCATACCATAAAAATCTTGGGTTCTAAGTTTATAAAACATGTATTCCCCCTCGCGGGTTTAAAATCATTTAATAACTAGTATAAAGCGAGGCTATAGACTCACCTTAGCCAATAGTGGTAATGAGACGATCGCCGACGATAGATGATGCCTTTCAAAAACGAGAACCGCAACCTATCAAATGAGGTGCGTTCATTAATAATAGACTCGAGAAATAACCCATACATAAGAATATAAAACTCGACTCATAAAATCACGACAAAATCGAGAGAAAACGATACAAGTGATACTATTACACTCTCCTATATATTCATTTTATTATTCTACGCCTTTAATAAAAATCTGCCGGAACATACCGAATGTCCAAGCCGTTTTCCCATACTTAGACATATCAACTTTTTATCATACTACTCAGAGAACTTACTTACTATATGTATAAAGTCCTCCCAAAAGCCCATTAAAATATTTTACTTCTAAAGTTCTCTGCCCGACTCATCTTTGAATAATAAAAAATCCGGACAGTTTAGCGACCTTGACTTACGAAACCATTTTGACCATTCTAAACAACTCCATTTGTAAAACCGCCACTTGATTCTAAAAATAGACTCAAAATACTAAACTTGGAGCCTGAGAACAGCCCTTGAATCATTTTGAAACTCATTTTATAGTCCCCGAGATTCGATCCAAATATCGACAACAATTTTCGGATTGTGTCGACACTCGTCTCCCGGTACACGAAAATCAAACTAGTGTAACTTCCACCTCGTTTGGAGTTGGAAGGCCTACTTTATATCAAATCGAAGCTCACGAAATTCTCTACAACATAATCCCATCATATCATCCTATATTCAGACTTAAGACCCTCGAAAATGGCCTCAAACCTACTGCCTAAAAATGACTATAAAAATCTCTTACAAAATCAAGTTTTTGATCAAAACCAACAACTTTTATCATCATTCTAACATCCTAACATCACCATAAACCAATCCTAACACTTGTATCATCATCAAAATCAAAAACCCAAAAATTAAAATTCAACTTTTTAACAAAAACATTACATAAACATCATTTGATCATCATCTCTAACACATGCATGATCAAAATCACCACCTAACAAGCCTTGTTTTTTTTATCAAAATTCAAAACTCAATGCATGTAAGTAAAAATGGTATCATTAGAATCACCTTTCAAAAATAGAAATGGGACTTGTTTTGTTTTTGGATGGATCAAAGTTGATCATCAAAAAAAATTGATGGAATGGATGGTGGTGGTGTAGCCCAAAATGGAAAAGGAAGAAGAAAGATGGTGATTTTTATTTTAATGAATTTTTTTAAATGAATTGTGTTAGTGGAAAACATATATATAGTGTAAGGTTAGGGTAGTTTTTGCCAATTTGTGATAGTTTTGGTCCAAAATGTAATAAAATAGTTTAAAAGGGTAAAAATGTAAATTGCAAATTTTTAAATATTTACGAGACTCGGGTTTCGTAAAAATACTTTTTAAAAGTTTAAACGCACACGAAAAATAATAATATAACGACTCGATACGTATTTAAAACAATATCGTCGAAAGTATTAAATATCGAAACGATCGATAATAAAATATAAAATTTTAGGCATCCGTCGGTATCGCGATCACTAGTAGTCCTTGTTACTCGTCAGACTATTAAAATATAGTATTTAATATCGGTTTCAACTTAAACCGTTAAACATAATAATATTTAACATTATAAAATATTTTCAAAATAATTGAAAATAAAATTAAATTATGACCTTATTTTTACGGGTTTTACATGTTGGTTCATAAACTGACAAATTTAAGAGAAGAGATTAGGGCTTACATGCATAATTTAACGTCCTTTACGACTAAACCGGAAACCCTATAATTACGTATTTACGTTTTTGAACTCCATTTTTTATGAGACAATTTTTATTTGTTACGCTTTGTGTCTTTGATTCATAATTTATAAAACGTTTTTTTATAAAATGACCCGAGGGCACGCAAATCGAGGAAACTAGAATCGAGGAGTACCCATAAAATAATGGGGATGAGACAAGATAAATCTTGCCCCATCCCCCACATATGGGACGGAAAGCTTAGCCAACACATCAAGGATGTGTCAACTTATTAAACAAACTAGGACACTTGTCCTAGTTTATTTACCAAAACCATTTACAACAAAAACCACCAAAGCTTAAACAAGCTACTCATTATCCATTTGATGCAAAACACACAATCTCTCTCACTCTCTCCATTATTATCGTCCACTATACCCCATAAACACCCCCATTTGATCTAAATTCAACCACAAATCTTGTGTTATTCTTTCATAAGATGATGTCCTTTTGAAGCCTTATTGATTGGAGGTGATCATAACATCCACAAAGGAGTTTTCTTCGTGTCTTGGGGCTTATTTTCCACAAGGTTTTCATAGATTTGGGTGATCTTGAAGGTTATATTGGTGTACCACAATACATGTCATCAAAAACCAAGCCTTGATCATAACTTTCACTATCTTGGTTGGTAACAAGATCATTCCTTCCATTTTCTTGTTATTTTGTAAATGTAATTTTGTATTTTCATTCTAAATGTATATATATATGATGATATATGATGATCAAAGTATTATGTGGGGATCTTGTGTTGATAAATTTGGTTAAGATGATTAAAAACTACATGTAAAAATGTTAAAATCAGGACTAAAATTTTAGGTTGTATAAAACAGTAAAGAACCATATGATAACTTGTTAAAATGACTTGGATAATTTAATATACATTAAGGTATATGACTTTTACATATGTAAGGTTGGCCACTAAATGGAATCCATAAAATGAGTGAGATATGATCAAAACATTATTAAAATTCAAATATGTATAGTCTGTTTTGGACGAATTATTAGAGACACTTAGAGGATGAATGAGCAGTAGCTAAAGGGAGTTAATTGTAGCACATATTGTGTAGTTTGTGCTTCCCAAAAATGAGCTTCTATCTCCTTGTATAACTCAAGATATGGTAAAAATGGTGAAAGTGAGTTTCATAATCAGATTTGTAAAATAAAAGTATATATTATAAAATTAGCACTCAAGTAAAACTAATATAAAATGTATACCTAAAATCCACTAAATTATATAATACTTATAAATAAGTATATACTTTGATAAGTAAATGTGAAATTTTATAAAAATTACAAATTGATATGTTTTATAAATTATAAAACTATATACATAAGTTTTACGTCTTTTCGGCTAAAACCGAAAGATTAACGTTTTCGTCAATTAAAACTTAGACGGTCGGACCCGTCTAATGTAAACTTTTTATAACTTATCTACTGATGTATAATTACATTTGAAAAGTAAAAACCGATAAAACCCGAGCTTTATAACTTATGGACATTAACAAGCCAAAGTAGCCTTATTGGACTATTAACCCAGCAAGTTTGGCTAAACACTAATAGACTTACTCATTGGGCTTTAATGTATGGCTTTCGGGGCCTAGTATCAAAGTTCGAGTTCGTTATAGTTCCGAATCTTTTCGAATTGAAAACCGGTCTAAAGTGCGACTCAATCGTCTTTTGGTGAATCAAAGGTTTGGTTGATTTGTTTGTTTTAATCTATTAGCAAGTAATTAAAGTGTCGTTGAGTAAAATGGAAGTTAAAAGATTAAATTGGAATGACAAGTAAAATTATGCATAAAATTTAAAGGTGATAATGGAAAAGAACTAAATCACTAAATAAAACTAACACTTGAAAAATTTTCAGAAAAATCAAAAGTACTATAAGAAAGTTGTATCGAAAGAAGCCAAAATAAACCAACAAGAGCCCCCCGATCGGAATGTTTTCCGATCGGATGGTCGGAATATGGTAAACGTGACACGATCGGAATATAGGGGCACAAAGGTCAGTCGGAATAAGCAGAAAATTCCCAATCGGAATACGTAGCAATGAAACCAATCGGAATAGCGAGAAATAAGGCAATCTGAATATGAACTCCTAGTACCAATCGGAATATACAACAAACGATACCGTCGGAATGGTTGCAAATGACCAATCGGAATTGGTAAAGTGCCCGTCGGAATAAAGATCCAATCGGAAAGGAGAAGATGGGCACCAATCGGAAAGGCAAAGCCCTCTTCCGATTGGGATCAATCGGAATGCTGAGTGGGGGTCTGGTCGGAATAGAGGCTCAATCGGAAAGGGGAGTAACAACTTCCCTAAAATCAAGGAAATTGGTTAGATGTTGTACCGGTCGGAATATACCAATCGGAAAGGGGTTTTACCACCCTTTCCGAAATCTATGGAAAAAGAATAAGCTAGGAAATAAGCTAACTTTTACAAGCCAATTCCAAAACTTATAAATCCAAAATACTTATCCGAATCAAATAAGCACTATGATCAACTTATTTAACTCGAAATCAAGCAACTTTTTAGATCAAATCATAAAAACATAAACTTTTTAATAAAACTTTTTAATAAGAAAAATAAGATAATCATAAAAATAAGCCAATAAGAAAAAAAGTCTTAAAGCTTAATCAAATGAAAACTTATAAAATGATCAAAAGATTAACTTTTTAGTATGAACTCAATTAGAACAACACGGATCACATGATAATCACACCAAAATCAATCTTAAATCAAAGAAAAGTAGAATGAGATTAAGAGATAAAAGCTTAAAATAGAACTTTGATTAATAAAAATAAGCAATACAAAGAGTTAATCTTGAAAGATTAAAAGATGAACTAGTGAGAGAAAGTTTAAGACTTTCTCTCTCTAAAAACTAGAGAAAACTAAAAAGTGAAAAATTAACTAAAGACTAACCACCCTCCTAATGACTATTAGGAGGGTATTTATAGGGAAGGAGTGCATGTGTTGCATCTTCTCTCTTGCTTTCTTCACGTTTTCTCGACTCGACTTTAATTCTTCGTCTTTGTCGTCTCGGGATTTGAACTTGTCTTTTTAATTTTCTTCTTCTACTAGACTTAAGTTCTTCGACTTCGTTAAACTTCCGTCTCTTGACTTTTTCTTCGATAAATCTTCAGAATAGGCCTTGGACTTCCGTTCTTTTTGCACTCTTGATCTTTTGACTTTGTCTTTTTCCCGTTTTCTTCAGTAAAAGCCCGTGAAAGCCCGTGTTTTCTTCCTTTTTCACATTTAGGTCCTAAAACACAATAAAAACACAAACCACGCATAATTCCGACTTTTACGACATAAATCACACGTTTTGGTCTTGTTATTATTGGAAATAAGTGGTAAAAGGATAAGTGTTTTCACACTTATTAAATCCCCTACACTTGACCATTGCAATGCCCTCATGCAATGCATTAATTTTAAAGCACGGTTTACATTTTCCATCATAAATAACCCACCTTGGTCTTTATTAAATACTAAACATAAAAGATAGAAATAAGTAAAGAAATTAAAAACTTACATTGGGTTTTGGCGGCCATGAACGTTTATCATCCTCAAGTTTCACGTTCCCCAAACCAAGCTTAGAAACGAGATCATTGTTATTATAAGTTAGCAAACTAACACGAACTCATGTGGGCCAATTATTCACTTAGACTCCCTTATTCCTAGGTGTATCTCTTATATTTTATTTTTGTCTTGAATGATCACGAGGATGCATTGTTTGACTTATTTCGATAGTTATTTAGTCCGAAAATAAAGTGAACGATTTAATCAATAGTTAGCTAAAGGACCAAATCTTTTAAAACTGCTTCTCGGGATATCAGAAAGTTCATATCTTGGCATAACTTGGTTCGCGATTTGAGACCTTTCTCGGGCCGATATTTGGCAGCGACTCATACTTCGAATCTTCGAGAGACGTTCTTGAAATTATGGTCTTCTCTTCATAATAGGAATTTCTTCACTTGAAGTTTTTGAGAGATTCTTCATCTTGGGACCACGACTTCTTCATTTTTCTCCAATCTTTATTTTGGACTTTGATATACAACGATCCGCCTCCTTTTAGGACTTGGATCTATTTATCCTCATACCTTGTTAGGGTCTTTTCGGATAGACTTCTCCATGACTTTTGGGGAGTTCTTGCTTTTCGTCGTGTGTCTCGATCCTTCATATTGATTTTTGATAAATGATTCTTCACATCACTTTTTGGATCTTTAGCAACAAAATGTAGCCCTCATGCCTTGTTAGGGCCTTTTCGGACTCGCCAATCTTCGCGCCCCGCTTCATAAGTTATGCCTTGGCTATGAACTCTCGTCATTACCGAGCAACTTTTAAACGATCTGGGGCTAGAAGCTAAGTAACCTTTTAAATCGTACAACCTTATTTATTAGCAGATTAATTTATTAACAAGCGGAGGGAGAATAGGCTCATAATTAACTCACATAAATTCACGAAAGAATACCAAACTTATAATTGACTCTATCATCTCTCGTTCTCCACAATTTAAAATCTCAAGGAATGAGACTCGTGGATGCTTAGCCTATTAAATCAAAGTTTTGGGTTTTCGAGTCGCTTATAGGATCTTGCAAATTCTTAGACTCTTTCAAGTTTAGAAATCGCATTTTAAAGTTCCCTTGATAAACGACTCTCTAGGATCAATTATAGGAACTTGCGAAAAGTTCTTGTTCTTAACCCGTGAGAGTTAAGACTTTCGCGTTTTATAGCTCCCTATATAAAAGCCTAGCAAAACTTGACTTAAAAACGTTAAGGATACTAGCTAGAGTAAACTTAGACAAGTAAACTCGGGTCGAGTCAAAAGATTCACAACGTTTGAAGATTAAAACCACTTATTAAAAATTTATTCTAATAAAGAAAGAAAATAAACATAACAAAGGAAAATACAACTATACAACTAGGCCAACATAGATTAAAAATTTTGAAAAATGTCGAAAAATCAAATTTTCCGGTTAAAATGAGGGCAAATTCATGGAAAAGACCACTTACTTCGATAGAAGTCCCCCCTACACTTGAGATAAACATTGTCCTCAATGTTTAAGCATGTGGGAGTAAACTCCCCTACACTTAGGACATTGTGCACTTTGTTTAAATCTTGCTAAGGAAAGGACAACTAAAGTGAATTCAATGTGAACATATAGAATATGAAATATTGAATCACAAGAGTTTAAGATAGAACCGGGAAGATAGGAAACACGGTATCACGGTTCATCAAAAGTCATCAAGATGCTCTCTGAAGCTTAAATCCCTGCACAGCACAAGAAACAAGACAACAAACATATGCGGGGCTCCCCCTACACTTATTATGAAAGCAGTAAAGGATAGAACACGGGTTGCCTCCCGAGAAGCGCTTGTTTTTGTTCACCGAGTCATGAGCCTGACTCGACCCAATGTTAGTTCATGGGGAACGTGGTGAGGGATGGAATCATCTCCTGAGAGATGTCCTCACCAAAGTACAACTTCAAACGCTGGCCATTCACCTTGAAATTGGGCCCATTCGGCTGAGAAAGCTCAATGGTCCCATACGGAAAAACTTTGGTAACGGTGAATGGACCAGACCAGCGGCTCTTCAACTTGCCAGAGAAGATCTTTAACCGAGAGTTAAAGAGTAAGACTTGATCACCAACGTGGAACTCTCGGTTCTTGATTTTAGCATCGTGGATCATCTTCGTCTTCTCCTTGTAGATCAGCGAGTTCTCATAAGCTTCATTCCTCAGTTCATTTAGCTCGTTGAGTTGAATCTTACGATGATCACCGGCTTTGATGATGTCGAAGTTCGCCCACTTCAAGGCCCAGTGCGCCTTATGTTCCAGCTCGATGGGTAGGTGGCAGGCTTTCCCGTACACAAGACGATAAGGTGTACAACCGATCGGGGTCTTGTAAGCAGTACGAAAAGCCCACAGAGCATCATCTAACTTATCGGCCCACGCGGCGCGATGCTCTCCCACAGTACGCTCCAAAATTCTCTTTAAGCCACGATTGGAAATTTCGGCTTGCCCATTGGTTTGGGGATGATAGGCGGTGGAAAGACGGTGATTGACACCATACTTTGCCATGACTCTTGCAAATTGATCGTTGCAAAAATGAGTCCCGCGGTCACTGATGATAGCACGAGGAACGCCAAATCGAGCGAAAAGCTGCTTCAAAAAGTTCACAACCACCCTCGCATCATTCGTAGGAAGAGCCTTAGCTTCAACCCATTTAGAGACGTAGTCGACGGCGACGAGGATGTACTTGTTCCCTTTGGAGGATGGAAATGGCCCCATAAAGTCGATGCCCCATACATCAAAGATTTCACATTCCTGTATGAAATTTTGAGGCATCTCATCCTTATGTGTGATCTTGCCTTGACGTTGGCAAGCATCACAATGCTTAACCATTTCGTGAGCGTCACGATAAATGGTGGGCCAGTAGAATCCAGAATCAAACACTTTCTTAGCGGTGTAGTTGGGACCAAAGTGACCACCGGTGGGTCCTTTGTGGCAAGCTTGGAGGATATCGAAAGCTGCCGGTCCGTCAACACATCGACGAATAATCAGATCAGCACACTGTTTGAATAGATAAGGGTCATCCCAAAAGTAAGTCTTAACATCGTTCAAGAACTTCTTCTTTTGTTGGGATGTTAACCCTTGGATGAGAATACCACCCGCTAATAGTTTGCAATGTCTGCAAACCATGGGGTGCCATCAAGATTGAGATTTATAGACATTAGAGTCTCCAGGGGGAAAGAGTCATTGATCTCTTTGTTCGGATTGTCCCCCTGATATGGATCCTCAAGTCGACTCAAATGATCCGCGGCCAGGTTTTCGGCTCCCTTCTTGTCGCGAATTTCAATGTTGAATTCTTGAAGGAGCAAAACCCAGCGAAGAAGTCTTGGCTTAGAATCGTTCTTAGTCATCAAGTACTTCAACGCGGAATGGTCCGTGTATACGATGGTGGTGGATAAAACAAGATAGGGGCGAAATTTCTCAAAAGCATAGACAACAGCTAAAAGCTCTTTTTCGGTTGTCGTATAATGCAATTGAGCCCCCGTCATTGTTTTGCTAGCGTAGTGGATTGGTTGGAAGTGTTTATTCACACGTTGGCCCAAAACCGCACCAATAGCAAAGTCGCTAGCATCGCACATCAATTCAAAAGGCAGCTCCCAGTTAGGGGTGACCAAGACCGGTGCCTTAGTGAGCTTATCCTTGAGAAGATTGAAGGCTTCAAGACACTCTTTAGAAAAGATAAAAGGAGTATCCTTTTCTAAGAGGTGGGTCATCGGGCGAGCGATTTTAGAGAAATCCTGAATGAATCGTCGATAGAAGCCCGCATGACCCAAAAAGCTTCTCACACCCTTCACGGTTGAAGGTGGAGGTAATTTGGCTATGACATCAACTTTAGCACGGTCGACTTCAAGACCGGCTTTAGAGATTTTGTGTCCTAGCACAATGCCTTCTTTTACCATAAAATGGCATTTTTCCCAATTCAGAACAAGGCGAGTGTCTTCGCACCGCTTAAGCATACGTTCCAAATTGGCAAGGCAAGCAGAGAAGGAATCCCCGAAGACCGAGAAATCATCCATGAAGACTTCCATGGTTTGTTCAACCATGTCATGGAAGATAGCCAACATGCACCTTTGAAAAGTCCCGGGGGCATTGCATAAGCCAAAAGGCATTCGTTTATAAGCAAAGGTGCCATAGGGACAAGTGAATGTTGTCTTCTCTTGATCTTGGGGATCGATGGGTATTTGAAAATAACCCGAGAAACCATCCAGAAAGCAGTAATATTCATTACCAGCTAAGCGTTCAAGCATTTGGTCCATAAAAGGTAGAGGGAAATGATCCTTTCTCGTGGCATCATTGAGTTTGCGGTAGTCTATACAAACTCTCCACCCAGTAACGAGACGGGTAGGAATTAACTCGTTGTTTGCATTGGGCACAACGGTGATTCCACCTTTCTTAGGCACACAATGGACTGGACTAACCCATGGTGAATCCGAAATAGGGTAAATCATACCCGCATCAAGAAGTTTGATAACCTCCTTTTTGATGACTTCATGGATTTTAGGATTCACCCTTCGTTGACTTTGAATTGTGGGCTTAAAGTCGTCCTCCATGAGAATTTTATGTGTGCAGAAATGAGGATCAATTCCACGGATATCCGAGATTTTCCAAGCGATAGCGCTTTTATGCTTCTTCAACACATCGACAAGGTGTTCTTTTTCGTCTTCCTTCAGATCCTTTGCGATGATGACCGGTAGCTTCTCGTCGGCTTCCAGAAAAACGTACTCAAGATGAGGTGGTAGGTCCTTAAGCTCAAGAGTAGGAGGATTCTCAATAGATGGTGAAACTAACGATGGATCATCATTAGTCACCTCTTTAGGAGCAGGAGGAGAGAATGGGTCCTCATTGAGAAGTCTCTCAATAGTACTAATGTCTTCATCCCAATTTGTGGACAAATTATCATACTTAATATCGAGAGGACCCAAACTAGCTTCGAAATCATCCAAATCACTTTCTCCAAAAGGAGTCAATGCTGGGGCAATTGAGGCAACGGTCTCAACATTGGGTAGAGAGGTAAGAGTACTTTTGCAAGCATCATGAAAATGTTCTTCACAAGCCTCATCGAGAACATCAATAGCATTAACACTCTCATATGAATAAGGTTGCTTAGAAATCTTACCCATGTTGAAGACAATTTGATCGTCACCAACTCTCATGATTATTTCGCCTGCGGCTACATCAATAAGAGTGCGACCGGTCCTCAGAAATGGACGTCCGACAATTAATGGAACACGGGGATCCATTTCGTAATCAACGACGACAAAATCCGCCGGGAAGGTGAATTTATCGACGCCAACAAAGACATCTTCGACGATCCCCACTAGATAAGCAACCGTACGGTTGGCTAATTCCAAAGTCATTCGTGTGGGGACTAGCTCGGGGAGAGATAATTGCTTCCAAACACTTAAAGGCATTAAGTTTATACTGGCACCTAGATCGGCTAGGGCCATGCAATTCTCTACTCCCGGGAAGTTGCAAGGAATCAAGAAGCGACCTGGATCACCTAGTTTGGTGGGCAATTGCCGTAAGAGCACTGCGGAGCAATTCTCATTAAGGTGGGTCTGAGCAATGTCAAGAAGCTTTTCTTTATCACTTAAAAGATCTTTAAACATCTTAGCGTATTTGTGCATGTGAGCGAGAGCCTCGGCAAAGGAGATGTTAAAATTCAATTGTTTGAACATTTTAAGGAAGTTCGAAACCTGAATATCATCCTTGCTCTTTTGCTTCTCTTTCCTCAACCTTGAAGGATAAGGTATATTGGATGAAGAAGAAGGCTTTAAGGGAATAGGATCACTCACAACCACGGGTGGTGGGGAAATGGGGATAGAAGGTGAAGGAGGTGGGGAAAGTTGCTCTTTTTCCTTGTTCACAATCACCGGTGGAGGTGTAGGAAGCTCGGGTTCCATATAACCTTTTCCACTACGAGTGGTGATTGCTTTCATCTCCCCTCTTGGATTCGCAACGGTATTACTCGGAAGAGTACCCGAAGAAGAAGGTTGATTACCTTGGATGAGCGAACCAATCATATCACGAAGGTGAAGAGCTTGATTGTTAAAAGAGTTTTGCATATTGGCATTAATATCATTGCTGTGTTTGGCCATATCATTCCTTAGCTCGGCTCGAATGTCGTTCCCTTGCTTTGCCATTTCTCCCTTCAAGTTGCGGACTTGACTCTGAAGATTCATCACCAACTCCCGATTAGTATTCATGAATGTCTCGACTTCTGGATTCACTGCCATCGGTTGATTGAGAGGTGGAGCCTGGTAAGCTTGAGAATTTCCTTGAGTTGGGTATGGGTTTCTTTGGGATTGATACTGATTGTTTGCACGAGGTTGGGATTGATTGTAGCTTTGTTGTTGGTTTTGGTTTGCAGGAGGGAAACCGGGGGGAGCAAGATAATTGTTGGATCGATAACTTAGCAAGTTACGGTCTCCTTGAGGGCGAGCTTGATAGCCTCCCGTGGGATAAGTACCGTATGCTGCGTTAACGTCTTCAGAATAATTGCTTTGGGTAGAAGGACACTCATTGTAAGAGTGAGGGCCACCACATGTGTCACAAGAAATAGCAACAGCTTTAGCTTGTTGAAAGTGGTTTGTGGCCATGGCCATGAAATTCTTGTTCATTTCAGCGAGTTGTCGAGAAATTTCAGACATTTCAGGATTGGGGGATGTAGAAGAAACATTGACTCTCGAGTTAGATCTTGAGGATGCGGATGAATCCCAATTCTTGTGGTGAGTAGTCATGTTTTCGATCAACTCTCGACACTCCTCCGGTCTCCTTTTCATAAAAGTACCACCGGCGGCGGCATTGATCGTGTCACGATCACGAAAGGTGAGACCATTGTAGAAGGTGTCAATGAGAGTGACGGGGAGCATATTGTGATTAGGACAACGGTCGATCAAATCATTGTAACGTTCCCAAGCATCGAAAAGCGATTCATCATTCTCTTGCATAAATCCACTGATTTGGTTACGAAGGCTAGTGACCATGGATGGGGGAAAATAGCGCGATAAAAAGCGTTGAGTCATGTCGTTCCATGTATGAATAGAATTCTTAGGAAGACGGTCAAACCATTTTTCGGCATGGTGAGAAAGCGAGTGTGGAAAAAGTTGGAGGCGAAGGTCATCCATAGAAACACCAGGGGACTTCATGCTTTGAGTGATAGTAATGAATTTGTCGAGGTGTTTGTTGGCATCATCATTAGGCATTCCGGCGAATGGATTAGTTTGCACTTGTTGGATCATGTGATGCTTCAACGAAAACTCCTGAGCCGTGATATGCATCGGCGCAATCGGGCCTCCGCGTCCATTCATGGTGGGTTGGCACAATTCCTCCATGGTTCGTAAATCAGGTTGAAGGACATTGTTGTTGTTGTTGTTGTGGTTGTTATTCAAATTATTTTGAGGTGGGTGATTATTGTTGTTGTTAACACCAGCCATATCTAAATCTTGACGATTCTCGGGCTCAGAATAGTTTGTAGATCTAGTACGCATGCACCTGCAGAAGAAAAATATACACAAGAAATATCTATATAATCTTTTTGGTTTTTATAGGTTTTTTAATGTTTTTGAATTTTTGAAAAGTTTTATAATTTTTATGGATTTTTGAAATTTTTATAGCAATGAAAATAACGTTCAAAGAACGGATCCCAAAATTCAATGCGTCTCTCACTAGAAACCGTTTATCTTAACGAAAAGAGCCGGCAGCGGCGCCATTTTAATGTATGGCTTTTGGGGCCTAGTATCAAAGTTCGAGTTCGTTATAGTTCCGAATCTTTTCGAATTGAAAACCGGTCTAAAGTGCGACTCAATCGTCTTTTGGTGAATCAAAGGTTTGGTTGATTTGTTTGTTTTAATCTATTAGCAAGTAATTAAAGTGTCGTTGAGTAAAATGGAAGTTAAAAGATTAAATTGGAATGACAAGTAAAATTATGCATAAAATTTAAAGGTGATAATGGAAAAGAACTAAATCACTAAATAAAACTAACACTTGAAAAATTTTCAGAAAAATCAAAAGTACTATAAGAAAGTTGTATCGAAAGAAGCCAAAATAAACCAACAAGAGCCCCCCGATCGGAATGTTTTCCGATCGGATGGTCGGAATATGGTAAACGTGACACGATCGGAATATAGGGGCACAAAGGTCAGTCGGAATAAGCAGAAAATTCCCAATCGGAATACGTAGCAATGAAACCAATCGGAATAGCGAGAAATAAGGCAATCTGAATATGAACTCCTAGTACCAATCGGAATATACAACAAACGATACCGTCGGAATGGTTGCAAATGACCAATCGGAATTGGTAAAGTGCCCGTCGGAATAAAGATCCAATCGGAAAGGAGAAGATGGGCACCAATCGGAAAGGCAAAGCCCTCTTCCGATTGGGATCAATCGGAATGCTGAGTGGGGGTCTGGTCGGAATAGAGGCTCAATCGGAAAGGGGAGTAACAACTTCCCTAAAATCAAGGAAATTGGTTAGATGTTGTACCGGTCGGAATATACCAATCGGAAAGGGGTTTTACCACCCTTTCCGAAATCTATGGAAAAAGAATAAGCTAGGAAATAAGCTAACTTTTACAAGCCAATTCTAAAACTTATAAATCCAAAATACTTATCCGAATCAAATAAGCACTATGATCAACTTATTTAACTCGAAATCAAGCAACTTTTTAGATCAAATCATAAAAACATAAACTTTTTAATAAAACTTTTTAATAAGAAAAATAAGATAATCATAAAAATAAGCCAATAAGCACAAAAGTCTTAAAGCTTAATCAAATGAAAACTTATAAAATGATCAAAAGATTAACTTTTTAGTATGAAATCAATTAGAACAACACGGATCACATGATAATCACACCAAAATCAATCTTAAATCAAAGAAAAGTAGAATGAGATTAAGAGATAAAAGCTTAAAATAGAACTTTGATTAATAAAAATAAGCAATACAAAGAGTTAATCTTGAAAGATTAAAAGATGAACTAGTGAGAGAAAGTTTAAGACTTTCTCTCTCTAAAAACTAGAGAAAACTAAAAAGTGAAAAATTAACTAAAGACTAACCACCCTCCTAATGACTATTAGGAGGGTATTTATAGGGAAGGAGTGCATGTGTTGCATCTTCTCTCTTGCTTTCTTCACGTTTTCTCGACTCGACTTTAATTCTTCGTCTTTGTCGTCTCGGGATTTGAACTTGTCTTTTTAATTTTCTTCTTCTACTAGACTTAAGTTCTTCGACTTCGTTAAACTTCCGTCTCTTGACTTTTTCTTCGATAAATCTTCAGAATAGGCCTTGGACTTCCGTTCTTTTTGCACTCTTGATCTTTTGACTTTGTCTTTTTCCCGTTTTCTTCAGTAAAAGCCCGTGAAAGCCCGTGTTTTCTTCCTTTTTCACATTTAGGTCCTAAAACACAATAAAAACACAAACCACGCATAATTCCGACTTTTACGACATAAATCACACGTTTTGGTCTTGTTATTATTGGAAATAAGTGGTAAAAGGATAAGTGTTTTCACACTTATTAGGCTTAATCCACATGGGCCCAACATATGAGTATAGACCTGATATTAAAAGTATAATTGGGATAACGTAATGTATTGGGCTTATAATGGGCTTATTGCGCCTCAACATGTAAACAAGTTAAACTAGTGTAACTAGTCAAAAATTTGACTAACACATAACACTATAATGTGTATGAAGAGATAAAATCCCACTTGATCATCATCATACTTATAATATCATCATGTATATACATAGCCATTGTTTTTATAAAGTCATTGGACAAGAGTCTAAGACGAGTATTATTTGTCTAGGTTTCCGTGATTGAAGCACGTACCGTACATCCAAATCGTTGATAACCCGCTTTTCCCAATCAACGTGAGTTCATAGCCTCGCACTCTTTTAAATGTTTTATGAAATGTTTTATAAACCCGCGAGGTAGATAACGTGTTAGTTTTAATAAACTAGGACACCATTTGTCCCGATTGTTTGCTTATTGATATGGACCCGAATGATTGTATGACCTGATGAATGATTATATGACCCGGTGAATGAAATTAATTGGATTATTATAGTTAGGTTATGTCACTAAAAGTCCCATTAACATGAATTGTGAACTACCGGGATTTGGTAGACGCTTATGCATATAATAGCACTATTTAGGGACGATCACCCCAGTTCGCGCATTGACGGTTGATCCACGTCGTACCACATTGATTGGTAAGGGAATTTATGTATGAGAAGATTTATATAAGCGTGATTATTGTGACGACACGCTGTTTTAGATGGGCAAATTAATTTCGGGTTAGCTACCCGTTGTTTGTTATAGTAAGGTAGCAATGTCACGCGGCTTAAAATAATCCAATATTGAAACTACTGATGTACGAATTGAGTTATAATATATTGCTTGACTAGCAATATGGGGTCTTATTATTGTTATTATGTTCGTGTTTTCATTTTACATAACCATTTATCATATAAATATTTTTATTAAACTTTATACAACATTATGAAACGTATTGTATGATGTTTTTACGACAATGGTTCGTATAATGCTTTTGAAGGCAAAAGCTTATATTATGATTTATGACAAGGATTTTTATAAAATGTCTTTGGCCTATTTTATGGCCTACGACAAGAAATTGTATAAAATGAATTTCGGTAACGATTATATTTAACGGTGATATGTTAATGGTTTATTAATCTCTATGAATTCACTTGGCGTTTTCGCTGACCTTTTCTTTCAACATGTTTTATCTCAGGTACTTGAAGGTAATTCTTGGGAAGACGACAAGAATTTATGGCCCACATTCAAATAAAATTTCCATTCAAGTGATTTGTAAAATTGTATGAAATACTATGACTTGGGACCTATGTAATTTGATATTTATGAAAGGAAAATGCTTTATTATTAACCGACGCGATTTTTAAGCGTTTTTTATGATTTGAGTAATGTGCTATCCCGTAACACCAACGACTCTTCCGCTGAACTAAAATATGAATATTTAGGGGTGTTATAGTTTGGTACCAGAGCTCTCGTTATAGAGAACGAAATATTTTTAACACCAAGGTTTTGAATAAAACATTTCAAAATCTTTTAACTATAAACATTTTTCTCAAAATGTCTAAAAATATTTTGACTATAACGGTGCCGAAGAAATCCCGAGTTACCGACAAGGCCAGACTGAGAAGTGTTATTTTAATATATATAACTTGGATTTTATATATATATATATATATATATATATATATATATATATATATATATATATATATATATATATATATATATATATATATATATATATATATATATATATATATATATATATATATATATATATATATATATATATATATATATATATATATATATATATATATATATTGTTTGATGATTATTTTAATATTTATACGAGGTATTTATACGGCGTAGATTGTCACAAGAAACCCTAACTCCCCTAGCAAATCAATCGAAGCTATTCCCGTAGCAATTCTAGCTATTCCATATCTAAACCAAGTTGTGGATATTTATGATTCCAACGAAATGGTTGATATTCGTAGAAATATTGATAGTAGTTGATTATGATCTTGAAGAAGAATTGGCGAGATTAAATCTGATATCGATGTCATGACGATCTTTCCATATAGAGTGGAGTTTGACAAAACCTTACCACCTAGAAAGGTGTCATCTGATTCGGTGTCACCCAGTTCTTAATTTGAAATCGAAAAGGTAAATGTTGCACTTGAGGCTGTCATTTGAACCATTACCCAAAAGTCGTATGCCACTAGTATCTTTCCGAGAAGTCTAATTGAATGTGTGAGTCATTTCATACTAGTGACTCATTTGATAACTATTGTTGTAAGAGCTATAGGATTGGAATTTAAGTGTTGTTCATATAGAGCTTTTATTACCCTTTCAAGGTCTAAGAATAAGGTTGAAAGTATTGGATAACGAGGTAGGATATCGAATTGAGAATAAGTTGATTGAAACTTGAATAAAGAAAAATTTAACTCATATGGAATATGAGATTGTTATGAGGAAGTCGTTAAGTCCTGTGATTGAATTATAAGGTTTAAATGATTGTTGGTTTGTGTTAAGGGTTGTTCCTAGGATATTGTCTACTAACGAGGATGCCCAGTGTCCAAGAAATAAATTGAAGAAATCTTCTTCTGAATTGGGACCGATGGATCTTCCAATACAGGTGGAACACCTAATGACTATTGTAGATTAGTATTCATTATGGTATCTTTTAAAAATCCCTAACTTAACTGAGACATCAGTTGGTAGGATGAGTTCTTAGAATTGTATGACACAGTGACACGTAATGTGTTACAGTACAATTTTAACTTGTTTCTGATTAATGAAAAGACTACCTTTGATTACTAAATCCTACATGTATCGATGTTATCTATCTTTTATTGCTTCATCCTAATGTTCACATTAGTGATGCAACCACTGAACAAGTACTCATCTCGATTTGAGTTACGTTGTGAATTATTCTTTTTGACTGCCATCGAGGTCATGAACCTCATGATTAATTGGCTAAGCTCATTTCCTGATATATTATAGTTAGTTCTTGGTGAACAACTTTTCATCACTCTTTTGCAGATCACTCATTGTTTTCATAAAGTTAAAACAATATCCCTTGATAAAAATTGAATTTCATCACCATATGGATTATTCAAAGTGAGAATTATAAGTAATCGTTATCAAAATAAAGTTTTTTATGAAACACCTTGGAAAACTTAATTGTTTCCATAACAAAGTACATCTCTGTAAATTCATTTTGATTCTTATTTCAGAATTAAGCATGAAAATATGTATATTTTAAACATGATGACAAAGTTTTGACGAACTGAGTATTGCATCGTTAATCCTTAAATTGTATATACTTGCGCGCCTACATACAATTTGGAAGGGACCATGCAAGGCTGATTAGTAGTCACCATGAAAGTGTTAATAAACACTACATTTTCTTTGAAGTTGTGAAAGATTAAACTTTATGAGATTTGCAAGAAGTGAAAAATAGGGACATATCGTTAGAGACACCTACATATATGCCCGTAACATTTATTCTTCTGAATCGAATTTAATCATCTGTGGGAATTGTCTTAATTGACAATTGATATCCCCTCCTTGTCCAATTCTCCCGTGGTGAGATTCTTTGGAAACTTTACTAATTATCGAGTATTAATACCCGACTGGGTGTATCGATGCTCCTATCATTTCTTTTGATAAGATTTCATTTAAATGACCTGGGTCACGATCCGAGGAGCTTTCGAATGCGTACTCAATCATGAAAACATGGGATATATTCATAGTCGTTAATGTTTTCGTCTGTATCTGATTTGAAATCCTCTTGCGTAGATCATGCGGTAACCTTACTCTTTTTCAGGTTATATGTCTCCAGGTATCCTTGAATTTATGAAGGGTTATGAGTTATTATTATTCTTTTGAGAAATTCACATCTTATCAACGGTAATGAAACTGGAAAGTTGATAGTGCCAGTAGAATGGATTGATTGATTATGACATAAGGTCATTGTCTTAATTGATGGGAACTCGAGTAGAATTCCCCTAAAAGATAAGATGTTGATTATCAAAAGTGATCTAAATAATTCCTGATAGGTGATTGCATCCTGCATTTAGATTTGAAATCTTACCATGAATGGTTATGAACTAGTCATAAGATCTTGTAATTTAGAAAGAACTTAAAGTAAATTTATTAAAAGATGTTTCTGTTATCTGAAACTTTAGGAGGTATTTGTTGGTGAATTACCTAGATTTTCGCCGTTAAGGCAATATGAATTTGGTATTGATTATATTTCCGGTGCTGCACCTGTGGCGTATGCATTGTACGTCAGCACCATCTAAATCAAAAGAATTACCGTGCAACTGAGAGAGTTGTCGGAAAAAGCTTTTATTCTAGCAAGCTCGTCATCATGAAGAGCTATGGTGTTATCATTCCTTATATTTGTTGATTACCGTGAACTAGGTAAATTGACGATCAAAATATATATCCACTACCCAAGATAATAGATTTGTTCGATCATTTACAAGGTTCTAGTGTATATTCAAAATTTGATCCACGACATGGTTATCATAAACTTCGCGTCCGCAAAGAAGATTATCTATTCCAATCACTACATTCAGAATTTGTAATGAACATTATGAGTTTCATGTTATGTCGTTTGGATTGACCAATGCACATGTAGTATCCATAAATTTGGTAAATCACGTGTGTAAGCTGTAATTTGATAAATTCATGCTTGTGATCATTAAGGACCATTTGTTTGTTTCTAAGAATAAGAAGGAATTAATAACCATTTATAGACTGCCCTGAGTTGGCCGAGCAATGAAAACCTGTATCTTGAATATTTAACATGTGATTTATGGCTTAATCCTTTACATTATTTGACCGTGTGATTAATAGATAATGGAATCTATATTGACTCTTCAAAGATTAGAGCCATTTAAGACTTTGGGTAATACCAAAAAGAAAGTGCAAAAATGTTTTGACAAATATTTTTCAAAGGATTTTTAAGGAATCATTCCCTTATACCAAAATCATTTAACTAAACTCCTTTAGGGGTAAATGTTTGTGTATACCTCAAGACAACCTAAGAGGGATTGAGGAAACCATTTAAACCATGAGATGGAAATTGAAACGACAATTTTTGCTTTTGAACTAAGAAATTTTGACCAAAGTATAAACAAAGAATTTTGTTTTCTCGAACATTGACGGATCTTATTAATTATTTTCGATAAATCAACAAAATTCATGTTAATTGAATTCAAATTTATTTTGAAAATTTTTCAATAAATGGACGAACTGAGAAATTTAAAAAAAAATTTACTTTTACGTTTCGAAAAATTAAATATTTATTACTTAATTACTAGTAATATTTATCGACGCTTTAGACGTCGGATTGAGCAAAAACTAATAAAGATAATTATTGAAGACGAAACTAAAACTTAGAAAGGATAAAGAATCAATTAGGATGTGTTCCTTAGTAATGACTGTGCAAAATAAATTGCCGAGCAATTTAAAAATAGTCGATGCTTGTAGAAAGGATAATATAAATAATAAAGAGTTTCGCGGCTAATGATAACCAGTAGAAATGAGAGCCGATGGCATTAAATGTTTAAAAGGCCACTTGTGGTTGCCTAAATATGGAGGATTTCGAGATTTAGTCATGTTGGAATCTCATTAGTTTAAGTATTCTATTCATGCCATTTCTTATTTAATGTATCTTTATTTGAAGAAGTTGTACTGATGGCAAATTATAAAGGCAGACATCGCCTCATACATTAGTAAACATCTAACTATTGTAAAGGTCATCATCTGAATTTAATTCGATTTGGGTCATCGTTGACAGACTGACCAAATCTACTAATATCATTCCCGTTAATCATAGATTCTCGATGAAGAAATTGACTCTTTGTATTTAAAGGAGTTGTGAAAACATAGTGTGCATGTATCGATCATCTCTATCAAGATCCTCGCTTCGCATCGAATTTCTAGATATTTGCTCAGAAGTCATTGGGAACGAACCTTGATGAGAGTACTGTTTACCACCCCAATCGAAGGGACGAGGTAAAGTAACGATACAAAACACTAGAAGTATTGTTTTATGATTGAATAATTGACCTTTGGTAATAAACCGTATAATCGTTTTCCTTTGGAGAGATTATCATTGATAATTATCGTATTAGGATCGAGATCAAATCTTGTGAGGATCTAAATATAAAAACACCTGTAGGTGGGAGTTGGGATGAAAAGACTCGACATACACCCATTGTAAGTTGTGTTGATCCCAAACTTAGATCGATTTAGCTTGTGTAAACGAGATTAAATCAAGTTAAACACGTAGAGAAACTTTGTTGAATATGTAACAATTCAAGTATTATGCGGAATTAATACTTAAACAAGAACACACAAACAATATAAACCAAACTTTCACTTTGATTTATAAATCGAACTTGCGTACAATGAAAGTGTTAAACGTATGTTAAACTAAAACCTAAAGGCCTCCTTTTATAGAATAAGGAGCCTTGTACAAGAGTCTACGTATCAGATATTTAAGGTAAAGATAAACATAAGAAATACATTGTCAATCATATCTTTACTAGAAACATACTAGAAACATTATACGTGTAGACTAAGTCTTCTATCAGTGCTTGACTTCTTCTTATCAACGCTTGACTTCTTCCTGTCAACGCTTGTCTTGTCAACGCTTGATTTCTTCTCAACAACGTCTAGATTGCTCTTGTGAGCGTCCAAGTGTATTGGCTACATATTATTCCCAACAATCCTCCCCTAAACTTGATATCTACTCTAGTAATCAAGTTTCTGAATAAAAACTAAGAACTAGGAGGTATCTTACAAATCTTATCAAATTGGAAATAAACATATCTAATCAAATCTTTTGCCACGTCACTTGAGTATTCTATCTCTAGCTGTGTCGTCATCATTTTCTTCAAAACTTCTTTGGACATAGGATATTCAGCATCCACAAGAAGATATTCAGAAAAGTTTGTAGAACTCAAATGATACACACCAGCTGCTGAATATAAACGCCATTGAAGTCCACTGATATCATCCTCAAGATCCTTCCAAACTGGATCTTCTTCATCTGGTGCACACATTCTTTTGAATGTTGACCAAAGCTTTATTCCATTTACTGAAGTAGGTGCTTCGGTCTCATACTTGGCCTGCAGTAACCTCCAAAGGCCTGCCAAGTCTTCCCTATCCAAACTTGCAAACAAAGACATAAGAGTAGTAAAAGTATGTACCTCTTTCCCATATCTGCCAATCATCCAAAACCCACTTGCATCTTCTTCATAACTAATGATAGGGTTTCTAGAATCATGAGGTAATACTTTTAACATATGTGAAGCTTCCATGGGTGAGAGCTTAATACTCTTTCTAATAACAGCTTCACTGGGATTCACTCTATTCAAATTTTAAGGAAAGACAAGTGGAACTCCCTTCTTCAATGATCTTGGAACAATCATATCCCTTTGAATCTCCATCTCCTCTGCAAGTTCTTCTTTCCTTTCATCTGAAAGAAGTCTGATAGTGTTCATCTCTTGCACTCTTTCCCAAATAGGATAAGCCTTGTATTCCAATTCATCCAAGGACAATTCCTGCAACTTCTAAAAAGTCCAACCTCCTTGATGACATCTAAGCAACATATAATAAAGATCCCTTCTTTATCTCTTAGACTGTGAGAAAACTTTGCTGGCCTTATACTTTAGGATTACCTAGCAATCCTTTTGAATCTTGAGAAGAATCTCTAATCCCCCAATCTGATCTGATAAAGACATATCCAGATTCTCCATGATCTTTTTCTCCCAAGCAAAGTACATCTGGGCAACTTCTGGCATATCATAATCTACCTTCAACTTCAATTCTAAAAGTTTTTCCCTTGCCAACACATCACCATATTCAAGTCTTTCTGGTTCTTTAATACTCATAACACTTGAATATATGCTCTCATCATTACTTGCTTCTTGTTCCTCAGAAGTAACCACAAATGGTGACTCAACAACCTTCTTCTTTTCTTGTTCCATAAGTTGTGCAGCCAACATTGAATCAAATTTTACTTGTGTTGCATCCTTGGGAACCTCTGTTTCTACCATAATTCCTTTACCCTTATCTAATGTATCAATGATGGGTAAAGATGATGATGGTACCTGTGAACACACTTACTTGATGATAGCTGATGACTGAAATACATCAACCATATCTGCAGGTCTATCAACGTCCAAAACCTGTGTGTCAACGCCTAACTTACTCTTGTCAGCGCTTGTCTTGTCAGCGTCAAAAATCTGCTCGTCAACGCTCACCTTACTCTTGTCAGCGCTTCTTATGAACTGCTCCATCATTTCTGTAAAGGACAAATTGAAATTTGTAGGAGTAACCAAAGAGACATCAAAACCTGGTTGCTTCTTCAAATCTGTAATAGCTTCAGCCACATCCAAAGATTCTCCATCATATGAGCCTTTGCCAGTCAAATCAATTGGCTCTGTAGCAGCTTCATGTGAGCCTTTATCACTCAAATTAATTGGCTTAGTAGCAGCTTCCTCCCCTTTGTAAGAATCCTCCCCTAAAGAAAGGACTCTTGCCTGCCTTCTCCTAGTGTTAGCATCTTCCAAAACAACAATCCTCTCCCTCAATTGCCTGAGTTCAAGGCCTTGGTAAGAGACAATATGTACCAGGTCTGCATTTTGCTTTTGCATGTTAATGCAGACAGCCATCAATTCTAACATTGTATATGGTTCCAATCTGCCCTCCTCTAGAGTGGGGACTTTACCTCCCAAAATAGAGTCATGGGGCATGGATGAGGTCTTAATGATGTTAGGACTGGCTTGGCCTGCATCTAAGCGAGTACCAAAAGTCCTAGCCTCGCCCATATCACCAACCACACTTGTGGTGGTGGTTCTCTCTGCAACATGGCTAGCACCACCAGAGGAGAACACTCCAATGATCCTTTGGCGTTTTTCCATCCTATATTCTGGGTGTGAAGAAGATGATGTGGATTGGGTAGTAGTTTAAAGGTTAAGGGGTGTCTGGTCTGTTGTAGAAAGGTGTCAACATTTGGATTTGAAGTATCAACTCCAACATTTAATGTGTCAGCATTGAAGGGATCTTGGTCAAGTTCCATATGTTGAGGTGAAGGTGATGGTTCAGGTAATGGGTCAAGTTACGGTTGTGGGTCAGGTTGAGGTTGTGCAGCTGCAATAACAACAAGCATGGATTGGGTAAGGGGTAAGTCTCTGTGAGGGGGTGAATTCATCTTACTAAAAGTAGCTTTCTTTTACACAGGGATTGCATAAAAATCATCATGATCCCTGGTTCAATACCTTTTCTCATCAAAAATCATTTGTAAAAATCTTGGGTAAGCTAGAGTCATCTTGCTACCCTTGTTTTTACACATGCCATCAAAAATCAGTTTAGAAAAATTATAATTTTGCTCATTAGCAATACACACAATGGCACTAGCAATGGATCTGTTAATTTCATTATGTGCAGTACTTTTGGGACTTCAACATTGAAGGATGACATGTATTAAGTACTTCCAAGATGGGGGAAATTCCTGTTTATTATATTGATTTAAAGTATCCTCTTTAGGGAAAGGATACCCCAAAGCTTGAAGTCCCTGTTCTATCTCACCAATTGGTAGAGTGGTTATACCATCTGCATCATTAAGATGCAAAGCCTGGCGAACCAAGGTTTCAGTAACCACCCATGGACGCCCATGGACAATAGCAGTTAATGTAGTCACATTATTAAGTGTTGAGGAACTAACAGTTTTCCAAAACTGTTTAATATGAGTGACAGGGATAAGAGGAGCATGAGAAAGTGCATACCGTAATAGGGATGCATTCAAATACGCCACCATCTGAGTATATTGAGGAAACAGAGCATCATCAGCCTCCAAATAAGCAACCATGTTATGCTGACTTCTGAAGCCCAATACCAACTCACTCGGTTTAAACTTAGGTGCCATTGATGTAGAAAGTTGTGTGAAAGATTATGAAAGATGAATATAGGAGAAAAATTTGTTAGACAAGAATAGGAAATGACCCTGTTTAAAAAGAAGGAGCCAAATTTATAGGAGAGGTAGGCACATGTGATTGGTAAAAAATGAGGCAGTTATTTTCAAAATATAATGATGAAAATATTGGAAAGAAAATAACTTATCTTGTTCATTAATTAAAAGTTACCAACTCCTAAAATTACGGCCTCAATTTTCGTCAAAAATAACAACTGGGTAGGACCCAATGAGTGTCAACGGTAAAAATTAACCCATCAACGCCCAACGGCTATATTCTTGTCAACGTTGGAAAAAGCCATGTCAACGTCTAAATTGGTCATAACAACGTTTGGAAATAAATCTGTCAACGTCCAAAAATAAAAATAATAAAAATGAAAAAGGACCTTAACAAGGTGATTTATCCTAGTGAAGATAACCTAAAAACTGAAAATTACTATAGGGTGGCAAGTATTGTCCAATCATGCACACTTGCTTATTCAAGATAGACATAACAGTCCTCTAGTGTCCCTTGCTAACCAATGTTCTTAAAAGTGAAGTTATCTCATAAATTCCTTTGTAACTTCCCAGGTCAGCCCAATAAAAATCATACCTAAGGCTCCCAACAGACCACTCCCAATTCTAGGCCAAAAAGTCTTGGCTGCATGCATAGTATATCAACTTTGCATGCTACAGTGCCTCATGAGTTAGTAAACTAATTCATACTCACCAGTGGACACAATCTAGAATTGTGATAAGAGTATTATAAGAATACCCAAAAAGTCCTAAAAGGTTCCTAAACCTCCCCTTAAACTATGATACATAAGTTGCCAAATAATATGCATGTAATAAAAATTTATGTCAAGATAGGAATATAAATATTCCAACCATCATTTGTAAACGGAGACATGCTCCAAGAATCCATAAGCAACTCTGTATCCAATTGTACAATGCGAACAACCCCTGCATAATTAGATAAAAAACCACAAAACTAACATGTTGCTGACAACGTCAATTTAACACTTGTCAGCGTGAAAATAACCTTTGTCAGCGTTAGACAAATAAAGTGGAAAACTAATTTTGTATAAAGACCAATAAATGCATATCATGTACATACTTTTACAATAAGATCCCAAAACACATATTAAGTGAGATTGATCATTCCAATACTTGTTACCAAGTATTGAAATCTTCCAGTATCAAAAGGTTTAGTTAATAAATCAAACACATTTTCTTTTGTGTCAACCCTATCTGGTTGTGTTAAACCTTTTTCAAAACAATCTCTTATAAAATAATGTCTAATTTCTATGTATTTTGTTTTAGAGTGATGTACAGGATTTTTAATAATGCATAAAGTACTGTTATTGTCTACAAAAATCTTGGTATGCATGAAATTATACCCATAATCCAACAGCTGGTTCTGAATCTATAAGACTTGTCCACAACAAGCAGTTGCATCAACATACTCTGCTTTAGTTGTAGAACTGGTCACCACTGTTTGTTTCTTGCATTTCCAAGATATAAATGTACTCCCAAGAAATTAGCATCCACCAGTTGTGGATTTTCTATCAAATTTGTCACCACCATAATCACTGTTATATGCAATAAGCTCCAATGGGGAATCTTTTGGATACCATAATCCCAAGTCTGGATAACACCTTAGGTATCTAAAGATCCTTTTGACAGCATGAAGATGACACTCTTTGGGAGTCACTTGATGGCGTGCACATGCACACACAACAAACATAATGTCAGGTCTTGAAACTGTAAGATACATCAATGAACCAATCATTGACCTATAATGCCTGACATCTACCTCTTTTCCATATCAAACTTTTCCCCAAGGGTGTTCCCTATCCATAGGTGTGCTAGCCCGTTTCTCATGTGGAGAAAAGCCAAACTTCTTCAAGATCTTTGCTACATATTTATCTTGAGAGATGAAGATACCATCTTCTTTCTGCTGTACTTGTAACCCTATAAAGAAGTTCATCTCACCCATTGCACTCATCTTGAACTTGTCTGTCATGAGTTTGGAAAATTCTTCACTCATCCTTGGACTAGAAGAGCCAAAGATGATATCATCCACATAGACTTGTACAAGTAAGAAATCCTTACCAGTCTTCTTTGTAAACAAAGTCTGGTCTATGGTGCCCCTTTTGAATCTATTTTCCACCAGATAGGTGGACAATGTGCCATACCATGCTCTTGGGGCTTGATAAAGTCCATACATAGCTTTCTTCACTATATAAACCTTGTCTGGATGTTCTGAATCTTCAAAACCAGGAGGCTGCATGACATAAACCTCCTCTGCAATTGTGCCATAAAGAAAAGCACTCTTCACATCCATTTGATAGACTGTAAATCCCATGCAGGAAGCATAGGCTAGAAAATCCGTATAGCCTCAATCCTTGCAACAGGTGCAAAGACCTCCTCATAGTCTATTCCTTCTTCTTGTGTATATCCTTGTACCACTAAACGTGACTTGTTTCTGACAACAATGCCTCTCTCATCCTTTTTGTTCCTAAGAACCCGTCTTGTCCCAATAGGTCTGACATGTCTGGGACAATCAACCAACTCCCAAACATCCTTAATAGCAAATTGGTGAAGCTCATTCTGCATTGCTTCCACTCAACTTGGTTCTTTAAGAGCATCAAAAATTTTCTTGGGTTCCTGTTGTGACAGAAAACAGGCAAACAAACATGCTTGAACAAGAGGGGTATCAACCTTCTTGTGAATATTGGCAATAAATCCTCCATGATTCTGATGAGACCTTTTAGTTTACACAGGAGTCATCACATCACCAATAATTAGAGAAGGAGGATGATTTTTGATTGTAGAAGTAAGCACTCCTCCCTTAATAATTGTGTTGTCCTCAATCTCATCTTCCAGGTTACCAATATCCTCTTCAGACTCTTTTCCATCATCATCTGAATGATTCCTTCCGTGACTGTTTGAAGGTTCACCTTGTTCAAAATTATTGGAAGAGAAAAGATGGTCAAAAGATATGTCAACGCCTGAACCAAAGCTGTCAACGTTTGAGCCATCAACGTCTGAATTTGTCTTGTCAGCGCTAGAATTTCCTTTGTCAGCACCTGAAGGATCATGCATGTTTTCAATTGGTGATACTTGGGGACCACCTTTTTCCTTTCCAGCAGCAGCAACAAATGCATCTGTCCATATGGGAATAGTAACATACTCAAGTATAGGTGCTGATTTGACTGCTTGTGATCCAATCTCTTTATCAACCTGTTTACCTGAAATATCAACAACTGGTTCTTCCACAACATTTGAAGTCACCTTCACAATGTTTAGATTAGTAACATGCATATAATTCAATGTCCTAGATAGAGGTTCCAAGTCAAATAACCAATTTGGACCACTTTCAGGATCACCAGGTTTACTCTCTAAAAACCTAACATGTACCTTTTCAAGTATATGTTTTTCTTTCTTAAGGTAAACTCTATATCCTCTACTCTGCATAGAATAACCCATGAAGTAGCCTTCATCACCTTTAGCACTAAACTTACCTAAGGCGTCACTAGTGTATAACACAACTACATGACATCCAAAAGGTTTAAGATAACCAATATTAGGTTTCCTGCCCCAAAGTAACTCATAAGGTGTTTTGTTATGAATCGTGTTGACTAATGCCCTATTATGAACATAACAAGCTGTATTCACAGCCTCAACCCAAAAAGCAATGGGAAAGTGAGCATCAGCCAACATAGTCCTTGCTGCTTCTATGAGGGTTCTATTCTTTCTCTCAGCAACCCCATTTTGTTGTGGGGTTTTAGCTACACTAAGCTGTCTAGTAATCCCTTTCTTGGCACAAAAGTTATCTAATAACTTATTTCTAAACTTACCACCATTGTCACTTCTAAGCATCTTAACCTCATTACCAAACTTCTTTTCAATTTGGGTAATAAACTTAATCAAAGTATCAACAGTGTCACTTTTCAAAGCTAAAAAGAAATTCCAAGTAAATCTAGAAAAATCATCAGTGATGACAAAAGAGTAGGATTTACCATTTAAGCTTTCTATATTAGTTGGACCAAACAAGTCCATATGCAGTAAGTGAAGTGGTTTAGAACAAGAGTGCACTTGTTTAGACATAAATGAGACTTGTGCTATTTGCCTTTAAGGCATGCAACACAAGAATGATCATTGTGGAAAGCCTTTTCAGGTAAACCATCAACTAAACCATGTCTCACAAGTCTATTTATATTTTTAAAACTAATGTGCCCTAATCTTCTATGACAAACTCTCATCAACTGAAGCCTTAGCATATAGACATGACAAATTATTATTCATCCTAATTCCATTAAGATTCACATTGTAAATGTCCTTATGCCTACGTGTTCTATAATCAATGAATTTCTGATCTGGTATTTTAAAATCTTTGCTCAACACCAAGCATTCAGTATTAGTGAAAAGAACCTTATTTTTGTTATCACACACTTGTGATACACTAAACAGATTATAGTCAAGTTCTTTTACCAGAAACACGTTTTCAAAACGCAAATTGTTGGTGAGAAGAGTTCCTTTGCCAATGATAGTCCTATATCCACCTCCAAAGTACACTTTGTCACCATCTTTAATGGGGATTAAATTTGTCAGATAATCTTCCTTCCCCGTCATGTGCCTAGAGCATCCACTATCCCAATAGCCATAATCATTAACCTGCTTTTGAATGCCCATGCACATAAAGAAAACATATTAGTTTTCTTTTGGAACCCAAGCCTGAGCAGACTTGGATTCATTTGGTTGTTCAAGAAGAACATACTTAGTCCTGTTGATCCCAAACTTAGATCGATTAAGCTTTGTGTATACGAGATTAGATCAAGTATAACACGTAGAGAAACCTTTGCTTATGAATAAAGTAACAAAGTGTTATGCGGAATTAACACTTGATCTAAAACACAATGATGTTAAACAAACTTTCACTTGTATTAGAATGATTCTTGTTGATTACAATGAAAGAGCTTAACAATCGAAAACTTATGAAAACTGATATTATACATTAACCTAAAAGATCTTCTTTTATAGAACAAGAAGTCTTGTACAATAAGCTACGAATCAACTATTCTAGGTAAAGATAAACATAGAAAATACATTGTCGTTTCTATCCTTACTAGAAGTAATCTAGAATATAATATACGTGTAGCTCACATCTTCCATCAGTGCTTGTCTTCAATCTATCAACGCTTGACTTTATCTTGTCAACGCTTATGCTGTCAGCGCTCACTTTGCTCTTGTCAACGCTTGAGTTGTTCTTGTCAGCGTTCAAGTGTTCTGGCCTAAATTTATTCCCAACAATCCTCCCCTAAACTTGATATCCACTCTTATGATCAAGTTTCTGAATAAACATTAAGAACTTGGAGGAGTCTGACAAACCTTGTCATATTGATGATAAATAAATCTGATCAAATTCTTTGCCACGTCACTTGTATAGTCTATCTCCAACTGGGTGTCCTTCATCTTCTCCAAAACAGCCTTGGATATGAAATACTGAGCATCTACAAGTAAATACTCAGCAAACTTTGTAGAACTCAAATGATATACACCAGCAGCTGAATATAACCTCCATTGAAGACCACTGAGGTCATCTTCAAGATCCTTCCATATTTCAGGATCTTCTTCTTTTGTCCCACACATTCTTTTGAATGTGGTCCAAAGTTTTATTCCATTGGCTGAAGTTGGTGCTTCAGCCTCATACTTGGTCTCTAGCAACCTCCAAAGGTCTACCAAGTCTTCTCTGTCACAACTTGCAAATAAAGATATGAGAGTGGTAAAAGTGTGTACCTCCTTGCCAAATCTTCCAATTTTCCAGAATCCACATTCATCTTCCTCATAACTCACAATTGGATTCCTGGAATCTAGTGGTAACACATGCACCATATCTGAAGCTTCTAATGGGGAGAGCTTAAGGCTCTTTCTAATGATTGCTTCACTTGGATATAGTTGAGACATATCTTTTGGAAACTCAAGAATAAATCCCTTCTTTACTGGTCTAGGGACTATCATAGCTTTCTTGATTGCCATCTCTTCTGCAAGTTGCTCCTTTCTTTCATCTGAAAGAAGTCTGAAAGTGTTCTCTTCCTGCACTTTCACCCAAATAGGATAAGCCCTATGTTCCAACTCATCAAATGTCAAAGCCTTCAGCTTCTGATGTGTCCATCCAACTCCATGACATTTGAGCAACATAAAGTAGAGCTTCCTTCTATCCCTTTTCAATTTAGAGAGAATGTTGCTTGCCCTGTACTTCAACATCACCTTACAATCCTGCTGAACTCTAAGAAGAATTTCCAAACCCCATATTTGATCTGAAATGGTCAAGTCTGGATTATCCATACAGCTTTCTTCCCAAGAATTGTACATCTGAACTACCTCTGGCATATCAAAATCAATTTGCAACTTCAAATCTCTCAGCCTTTCCTTAGCAAGCTCATCACCATACTCAAGTCTTTCTGGTTCAACAATCATCACACTTGAATCTGAGCTAGCTTCATCACTTTCTTCTTCAGAAGTCACAACAAATGGTGACTTTTCCTTTTCACCTTGTTCCATCAATTGCTCAGCCAATCTTCTATCAAATTCAACCTGAGCTGCATTCTTTGGAACATTTTCTTCTACCAACTTACCCTTACCCTTATCTGTTGGTTCAATTGTTGGTAGGGTAGATGATAATACCTGAGTAGGAACATCTTTGATAATAGATGATGACTGGAATACATCACCTCCATATGCAGATCTGTCAACGCCCAAATTTCCTCTATCAGCGCCCAAAATACTTCTGTCAGCGTCCAAACTTGTCTTGTCAACGCTCAAATATTTTCCCTCAGCGCCTTGTGTAACCTCCCTCAACATATCTGTAAATGATAAATTTAAATTTGTTGGAGAGATTAAGGACGTATCAAAAACTTTTTGTTCCTTCAATGTAGTAAGAGCATCAGCAATATCCAATGATTGACCATCTTGACTGCTCTTATCACTCAGATTTCTTGCTTCCTCCCCTTTGGAAGACTCCTCCATACCTCCCCTTGAATGAGCACTCTCCAAAACAACAATCCTCTCCCTCAATTCATTGAGTTCAAGGCCTTGGTTACTGACAATTTGTACTAAGTCTGCATTTTGCTTTTGCAAGCTAATGCAGACAGCCGTCAATTCTAAAAGCGTCATTGGTTCCAGTCTGCCCTCTTCCAAAATGGGGATTTGACCTCCCAAGTTAGGTTCATTGGGCATGGATGAGGACTTAATTATGGTGGGACTGTCTTGGCCAGCTTCTAAGCCAGAACCAATAGTCTCAGCCTCATCCAGGTCACCAGCCACACTTGTGGTGGTGGTTCTCTCTGCTACATGGCTAGGACCACCAGAGGAGAACACTCCAGCAGTCCTTTGGCGTTTAATCAACCTATATTCTGGTGGTGTGGAAGATGGTGTAGAAGATGGTGTAGATGTAGGTTGGTTAAGGGGTGTTTGGGATTGTGATGGTTGGGTGTCAGTGGTGGAAATAGGCATATCAACGCCCACATTAGATGTGTCAGCGTCAAAGGGATTTTGGTCTATTTGCATTTGGTCAGGTGAGGGTAAAGGTTCAGGGATAGGTTCAAGTTGTGGTTGAGGGTCAATATGAGGTTGAGGGTCTGGTTGGGGTTGTGCTGCTGTAATAACAGCAAGCATGGCTGGGGTTAAAGGTAGGTCTCTATGAGGTGGTGAATTCATCTTGGTAAAAATAGCCTTCTTTTGTTCAGGGATCTTATAAAAGTCATTGTGATCCCTTGAACAATATCTTTGAGCATCAAAAACCATTTGCAGAAAACAGGGATAAGCTAAAGTCATTTTTGTCCCCTTGTTTTTACACATTCCTTCAAAAATCATTTTAGACCAGTTATAATTTTGCCCTGTTGTAATACACACAATAGCAGATGCAATGGATCTATTGATCTCATTATGTGCAGTACATTTGGGACTCAAACATTGAAGGAGAATGTGAATTAGGTACTTCCAGGCTGGGGGAAATTCCTGCTTATGGTACTTATTAAGAGTACCTTCATCAGGAATAGGGTATCCCAAAGCCCTAAGCCCTTGTTCTATTTCAGATATGGGAAGCATGGTTATACCATCAGCATCATTAAGATGCAAGGCCTGGCGTACCAAGGCCTCAGTAACCACCCAAGGTCTCCCATGGACAATAGAAGTCAATGTTGTCACTCCATTAACTGTTGAGGAACTAACAGTGTTCCAAAACTGTTTAATGTGTGTGACTGGAATGAGTGGTGCATGAGAAAGAGCATACCTTAATGGGGATGCATTCAAATACTCCACCATCTGAGTGTATTGAGGGAACAAAGTATTATCAGCAACAAGATAAGCAATCATGTTGTGTTGAGACTTGAACCCCAAATCCAATTCTGCTGAGTTAAATCTTGGTGCCATTGATGAAAGCTGTTAAGTTGATGTATAAAAGATGAAGGTTGATAAGAGAAAAGTGTTAGACAAGAATTATAGATACCCTGTTTAAAATAGGAGCCAAATTTATAGGAGTGGATGAATGCACGTGATTGGCCCAAAAATAGGCAAAGATTTTCAAAAATCAATCATGAAAATATTGAAAAAGTTTATAAGTTATCTCATGCATTTAATGAAAGTAACAACTCCTAAAATTACGGCTTGAAAATATGTCAAAAAGTAACAACTGGGTAGGTCCCATTGTTTGTCAACGGTCAAATATAACCCATCAACGCCCAACGGCTATAATCTTGTCAACGTTCGCCTAAAGCCATGTCAGCGTCCATTTTGGTCACAACAACGCTTGGAAAAATCTTGTCAGCGTCCAAAAATAAAATTGTTTTAAAAAGTGAAAAATGACCTTAACAAGTAACTTATCCTAGAGAAGATAACCAAAAGCTGATAATTATCATAGGGCGGCAAGCACTATCCAGTTATGCACACTTGCATAAGCAAGATAGACATAACAGTCCTCTAGTGTCCCTTGCTAACCAAAATTCTTAACAACCAAGTTACCTCATAAAATCCTTGTTACTCCCAGGTAAAACCCATATCAAAAGGATTCCCAAGCCTCCCAACAGACCACAACCAATTCTAGGCCAAAAATGTCTTGGCAGCATGCAAAGTTGATATACTATGCATGCTACAGTGCCTCATGGTTTAGTAAAACTAACCCATACTCACCAGTGGACACAATCTAGAATTGTGATGAGAGTATTCTAAGAATACCCAAGAGTCCTAAAGGTTCCTTAAACCTCCCCTCAAACTATGATACATGAGTTCTCAAAATATATACATGAACATTAAAAATTTATGTCAAGATAGGAATATAAATATTCCAACCATCATCCATAAACAAAACATGTCCAAATAGCTCTTCAAAGATCCATAAGCAACTCTGTATCCAATGGCATAAAGCTACCATTACCTGCACATTTAGATGAAAACCACAAAACTAACATTTGTTGCTGACAGCGTCCCGACAACACTTATCAGCGTTGAAGGAACTCTTGTCAGCGTTAGACAATAATATCTCCAACAACGGCAAAATAACACTTGACAGCGTTGCATTTACCTTTGTCAGTGTTAGAAAAATAATGTGGAAAATCTAAATCATCATAAAGACCAATAACAATGCATTATCCTGTACATACTTTTACAAAAAGATTCCAAAACACATATTAAGTGAGATTAACCATTCCAATATTTGTTACCAAATATTGAAATCTTCCAGCATCAAAAGGTTTAGTTAATAAATCAGCCACATTGTCCTCTGTGTCTACCCTATCTGGTTGTATTAAACCTTTCTCAAAGCAATCTCTTATAAAATGATGTCTAATTTCTATGTGTTTGGTTTTAGAATGATGTACAGGATTTTTAATAATGCATAAAGTACTGTTATTGTCTACAAAAATCTTGGTATGCATAAAATTATACCCATAATCCAACAGCTGGTTCTGAATCCATAAGACTTGTCCACAACAAGCAGCTGCAGCAACATATTCTGCTTCAGTTGTAGAGTTGGCCACCACTGTTTGTTTCTTGCATTGCCAAGATATTAATCTGCTCCCAAGAAATTGGCATCCACCAGTTGTGGATTTCCTATCAAACTTGTCACCACCATAGTCACTGTCTGAATATGCAATAAGGTCTAATGGAGAATCTTTTGGATACCATAATCCAAGATCTGGATAACACCTTAGGTACCTAAAAATTCTCTTCACAGCAAAAAGGTGACATTCTTTGGGAGTCACTTGATGGCGTGCACATGCACACACAGCAAACATGATGTCAGGTCTTGAGGCTGTAAGATACATCAATGATCCAATCATTGATCTATAGTGCCTAACATCCACATCCTTTCCAGCTCCAATTTTTCCCCAAGGGTGTTGTCTATCCATAGGAGTGGAAGCCTCCTTTTCATGTGGAGAAAAACCATATTTCTTCAAGATTTCAGCTACATACTTGTCTTGGGAGATGAAGATACCATCTTCTTTCTGCTGAACTTGTAAACCTAGAAAGAAGTTCATCTCACCCATTGCACTCATCTTGAATTTATCTGTCATGAGCTTGGAAAAGTCCTCACTCATTTTTGGATCAGTAGACCCAAAAATGATGTCATCAACATAGACCTGCACAAGTAACACATGTTTTCCTTTCTTCTTTGTAAACAGTGTCTGATCTATGGTGCCCCTTTTGAAACCATTTTCCACCAAGTAGGTGGACAATGTACCATACCATGCTCTTGGGGCTTGATGAAGTCCATACATTGCTTTCTTCACTCTATAAACCTTGTCTGGATTCTCAGGATCTTCAAAACCAGGAGGTTGCATGACATATACTTCCTCAACAATTGTCCCATAGAGGAAAGCACTCTTCACATCCATCTGGTAAACAGTAAAATTCATACAAGAGGCATAAGCTAGAAAAATTCTTATAGCTTCAATTCTTGCAACTGGTGCAAAAACTTCTTCATAATCAATTCCTTCCTCTTGTGTATACCCCTGAGCTACCAAACGTGCCTTGTTTCTGACCACAATGCCTCTTTCATCTTTCTTGTTCCTTAGAACCCATCTTGTCCCAATTGGTCTCACATATCTAGGACAATCAACCAGCTCCCAAACATCCTGTATAGCAAATTGGTGAAGCTCATCCTGCATTGCTTCCACCCAACTTGGTTCCTTGAGAGCATCAAAAATTTTCTTGGGTTCTTCCTGTGACAGAAAACAGGCAAACAAACATGCTTGTACAAGAGGGGTATCAACCTTCTTGTGTATATTGGCAATAAATCCACCAAGACCTTGATGGGATCTTCTTGTCTGAACTGGAGCCATAACATCACCAATGATTTGAGATGTGGGGTGATCCTTAGCTGTGGAAGTGAGAACTCCTCCTTCAAAAAGTCTGGTGTCCTCAACTTCACGCTCCATGTTGCCAATATCTTCTTCAGATTCTTCTTGATCAACAGAGATCTCTTCATGGACATTAGAAGGTCCACCTTGTTCAAAATGAGAAGAGAAAAGCTGTGTAAAGGTGTCTCCAAAGTCTGATCCTTGTTTATCAGCGTTTGGGCTAACAACGCTTGAACTGGTGTTGTCAGCGTTGGAGCCATCAGCGTCTGAATTGGTCGTGTCAGCGCTTGATTTCCCTTTGTCAGCGCCTGAAGAATCATGCATGTTTGTAGTTGGTGGTATCTGAACACCACCATTATCTTTCCTTGCAGCAGTAGCAGCAGCATAATACTCATCTGTCCATATAGGAAGTGTAACATATTCTTGTGTGGGAGATGATTTAACTGCTGGTGGTCCATCCTCCTTAGCAACCTGTATACCTGAAACATTACCAATTCTCTTTTCCAAAACACTTGAAGTTACCTTCACAATGTCTGGATCAGTAACAGGCATATAATTTAAAGCTCTAGACAAAGGTTCTAAGTCAAACAACCAATTTGGACCACTCTCAGGATCACTAGGTTTACTCTCTAAAAACCTAACATGTACTTTTTCAAGTATACGTTTTTCCTTTTTAATGTAAACCCTATATCCTTTACTCTGCACTGAATAACCCATGAAGTAGCCTTCATCACCTTTTGAATCAAATTTACCTAGGGCCTCACTAGTTTCTAAAACAACTACATGACAACCAAATGGCTTCAGAAAACCAATATTTGGCTTCCTTCCCCAAAGTAATTCATAAGGTGTCTTATTATGTATCTTGTTGACCAATGCCCTATTTTGAACATAACAAGCTGTGTTAACAGCTTCAGCCCAAAAAGCTATAGGAAAGTGGGCATCAGCCAACATGGTTCTGGCTGCTTCAATAAGGGTCCTATTCTTCCTTTCAGCAACCCCATTTTGATGTGGGGTTCTAGCTATGCTAAACTGCCTAGTAATCCCTTTCTTGGCACAAAAATCATCTAACAACTGATTTCTAAACTCACCCCCATTGTCACTTCTAATAATTTTGACCTCATTACCATTTTTCTTTTCAATTTGGGTAATGAAATTAATCAGACTTAGGGCAGTTTCACTTTTCTTGGCTAAAAAGAAGGTCCATGTAAACCTGGAATAATCATCAGTGATGACAAAACAATATGATTTACCCTTCAAACTTTCTATATTAGTTGGACCAAAGAGGTCCATATGCAATAAGTGAAGGGGTTTAGAACTAGAGTGCACCTGTTTAGACCTGAACGAGACCTTGTGCTGCTTGCCCTTAAGACATGCAACACAAGAGTGGTCATTGTGGAAAGCCTTTTCAGGCAAACCATCAACTAAACCAAGTCTCACAAGCCTATTAATATTCTTAAAGTTTATGTGCCCTAGTCTCCTGTGCCAAAGATTACTTTCATCTACTGAGGCTTTAGCATACAGACATGACATTTTATTATTTACCTTAATTCCATTAAGATTCACATTATATATGTCTTTATGCCTTGGTGTTCTAAAATCTATGTATTTCTCCTCAGGGAGCTTATAATCTTTGCTTAACACCAAGCACTCAGTATCTGTGAAAAGAACCTTATTTTTGTTATCACACACTTGTGATACACTAAACAAATTATAATCCAGATCTTTTACCAAGAAGACATTATCAAACCTTAGATTGTTGGTGACAAGGGTTCCTTTTCCTGTGATTGTGCCGTAGCCACCTCTAAAGTATACCTTATCACCATCTTGAATAGGAGAGAAATTGGTCAGATAGTCTTCCTTTCCTGTCATGTGCCTTGAGCATCCACTATCCCAGTATCCATAGTCATTGATCTTCTTCTGAATGCCCTGCACATAAAGAAAACACATTAGTTTTCTTTGGGAACCCAAGCCTTAGAAGACTTGGATTCATTTGGTTGTTCAACAAGAACAGACTTGGTTCTCATAACAACCCCATTTTCATCCCTGTTTAAATGAAATTCCCAGTTAACCCCAATTGGTGTTGACAATGCCTTAGAAATATAATGAAACCTGTTGCATGTCATAGAAATACCAGTATTATTAGGGTTCTGGTCTTGTTTTGGTCTCCATGTTAAGCTAGTAGAAGCTCTAGACCTATTTCCCTGTGGCTGCAAATACCTAGGTTTAGCAGTGTGTCTGTCAGCGCTGAAATTTCTCTTGTCAGCGCCCCGATTGCTCTTATCAGCGTTGAACCTAGGGTTTGCTACAGGAACCCATTGCCTATTTGACCAAGTATTTGACTTTTGAAAAGGTCTTAGGCCTTGTGTGTTAGACCCTCTAGAAAAGAATGGGGCTGGTCTAACTACTTGTGAACTTTTGTTCACAAAGGTATTGGGTCTGACAGTGTTTGACCTATGTTGACTTTTGTCAGCGCTGAAATGGTTCCTATCAGTGTTGACATTGGAAGCGTTGACACATTTGTAGGCCAAATGTGAGAAGCTACCACATGTATAACAAGCTTTTCTAGACATAGTCTTAGGTCTAGAAGCAAAGAAGCCTGTTCCATGATTACTAACTTGGCTTTTTGGTGACCTAGTATTCCTATACATCTCTGCATATTTAACACTAGGTTTTCTAACATTTTGTGGGCCAAGGTCAACAACTTTGCCAGTGGTAGGGTGTGTGATCTTAATAGGTTTAGGATCATCAATTGGTTTTGTGATTGGTGTGGGCTCATTTGGACTTTCACACAACAACCCTCCCTTAACAAACAAAGTGTGGTTAGCTTTCTTCCACTCTTCTAGGTCAGTCAGCTTTTGCTGATATTCCTCAACTGGGGAAGTCACTCTAGGTGGAGGAATAAACTCCTCCTCTTGGCATTCTGGCAAGCCAGTCCAAGATAAGTCCTTTGATTGGACACCATAGAAATCCCCAGCTGGTGGTGGAACAACAGTATAATTATTCATCCCAATCCCACTCATATCCTTAGAGTCTCTTTGTTTACTAACACACTCTCCTAGGGATTGTGTGGCCTTATCAAATCTCTGGATTTTAAGACTCACATTATCTTTATTTTTGTTAGCCTCTTCTAACTGTGCTATCAAATCAAGATTAACCCTATTTACTATATCTTGCACATCTTTACTCTGAAATAACTCATGTTTTAAGATGTTTATTTGATCCTTTAAATCAAACTCCATTTTCTTATACTCAGCTACTGTCTTTTCTGTTTGGGTAAGAGCAATTTGATAATTAGATACTTTGCATCTTTCAGTACTTGCATCATCTAATAATTTAACTATCTCTTGTTTTAATTTTTCAGTATTTAAACGACAACCCTTAGAACAGAAAGCATCATCATATACCTCATTATCTGATGAAGAGGAGGAGTGTGCCATGAGAGCATATTCAGCATGCTCTTCTTTAACCTCAGCAACCAAAGCTCTGTCCTCTTCCTCATTCTTAGCCATCCAGCTCCAATCCCATTCTCCAACACCATCAATTTGTTGAACAGCAACCATAGCCTTGGGATCTGGGCTCTTAATCATTTGGCTTGAAGGCTTCCCAGCATCAGATCTCCTTGGAGATCTACATTCCCTCATAAAGTGCCCCATCCTATGACAGTTGTAGCACTCCACCTTGGATTTGTCAAATCCAACAACATCCTTAGCATTAAAGGTCATCTTCTTCTTGAACCTTTTATTGAACCTGTTTGCTCTTAAACTTACAAGAGCCATAGTCCACTTGATGTCCATCTCTTCCAATTGTTCATCACTTATCTGCTCAAGATCTTCATATGTAATCCTTGAATCACTGGGCAAAGAAGCAATGAATGCACACACAGTATCAAGATCAAAACCAGCAGGTTTAATTCTATCAGCGCCATGATTGTGTGTGTCAGCGCTTGAGTACAAAGCGTTGACAGGATATGATCCAGCGCTGACAGATTGACATCCAGCGCTGACACCTTGAGATCCAGTTGCTGAATGTCCATAGAAGTTCATGGAATCAAATTGGCCTTCACTTTGTGAAAAGAAGGCCATGTTGCTGCTGGAAGATTTGTTGTCACTTTCCAATTGCCATTCATTCTCCAATAGTCTTAACTTGTTGAAGATGTCATCAAACCTGGAAGTCTTGTGGGTATTATTGACAAGAATGGATCTTGTCTCAATCTTCCATACATCACCAAGACTTTTGAGAAAAGTAGCATTCAATTCAGGGTCATCAATCTGTTTTCCCATGAAGGAAAGTTGACTTGTGATGTCAAGAAGTCTACTTCTCACACTGCTGAGATTCTCATTAGGTTGAGCTTTAAAGACAGCATACTCATGCAATAGTTGCTTCTTCTTTTCTTCTTTTGTGTCAGCATTGCCACCATGTGCTACTTCAAGAGCTTCCCAAAGCTCTTTTGCAGACTCAAATCGTTTGTACTTGTGCTGATTCTCATGACCTAGGGCATGTTTCAAGATATTCAAGATTTTCATGTCCACCCTCTTCTTGGCTATATCTTCAACAGCAACAGCTCTCCCATCTTCAGGCTTTTCCACCTTATCAGATTCAGGACAATTAGGAACAGCTGTCCTTGTGGCAATAGCAGCAGTAATCTTTGCTGCTTTATCGAATGTGTTCCCATATTTGATAATTTCCCAAAGAGTGTAGTCATGAATAGCTATGTATTGCTCAAAATTGGACTTCCAAAGCTCAAAGTTCCTGGCATCAAACATGGGAATTTTGATACTAGGGTTTGAGAAGTTGTTTTGTAGCAAAGCAGGAGGTTGATTTGTGCCAGACATGATGTTTTTAGGGTTTTGAGAATTTTAGGGTTTTTAGGGTTTGGTGTTTTAGGGTTCTGCGTTACTTAAAGATCAAAAGTTTCTCAACAAGCTCTGATACCACTTGTTGATCCCAAACTTAGATCGATTAAGCTTTGTGTATACGAGATTAGATCAAGTATAACACGTAGAGAAACCTTTGCTTATGAATAAAGTAACAAAGTGTTATGCGGAATTAACACTTGATCTAAAACACAATGATGTTAAACAAACTTTCACTTGTATTAGAATGATTCTTGTTGATTACAATGAAAGAGCTTAACAATCGAAAACTTATGAAAACTGATATTAAACATTAACCTAAAAGATCTTCTTTTATAGAACAAGAAGTCTTGTACAATAAGCTACGAATCAACTATTCTAGGTAAAGATAAACATAGAAAATACATTGTCGTTTCTATCCTTACTAGAAGTAATCTAGAATATAATATACGTGTAGCTCACATCTTCCATCAGTGCTTGTCTTCAATATATCAACGCTTGACTTTATCTTGTCAACGCTTATGCTGTCAGCGCTCACTTTGCTCTTGTCAACGCTTGAGTTGTTCTTGTCAGCGTTCAAGTGTTCTGGCCTAAATTTATTCCCAACAAGTCCTTTTGACAACCCCTTGTTCATCCCCTTTTGGATTAAACACCTAGTTAACCCCAATTGGTTTTGTTATGACCTTTGAAGTATAATGAAATCTGTTATAAGTCATAGAAATACCATCTGAATTAGGGTTTTGGTCTTTCTTAGGTCTCCATGTCAAGCTAGAAGAAGCTTTAGACCCCTTTCCCTTTGGTTGCAAATATTTTCCATTATTTGGTCTGGCAACGTTCCTGTCAGCGTTTAATTTGTTCTTGTCAACGCTGAAATTACCCTTATCAGCGTTGAACCTAGGGTTTGCTACAGGAACCCATTGTCTGTTAGACCACGTATTGGTCTTCTGAAAAGGTCTTTTTCCATAAGTATTAGACCCGTTAGTAAAGAATGGGGCTGGTCTAACAACTTGTGGACTTTGCTGGACAAAAAGTTTAGGTTTGACAGTGTTTGACTTTTTATCAGCATTGACCTTTGAAGCATTGACACACTTATATGCTAAATGTGAAAAACTTCCACAAGTATAACATGCTTTTCTAGACATATCTCTAGGCCTAGAAGAAAAGAAACCTGTCCTATTATCACTAATTTGGCTTTTTGGTGACCTAGGTTTTCTATACATTTCTACATATTTAATACTAGGTTTTCTATCAACGTTTAAACCAAGGTCAACAGTCTTTCCAGTGGTAGGATTGGTTACTTTGATGGGTGTAGACTCATTTGGGTTGTCACTAAGCATGCCACCCTTAACAAACAAGGTAGGGTTGGCTTTCTTCCATTGGTCCAAATCAGTCAACTTCTGCTTGTATTCCTCTACTGGGGTTAGAACTCTTAGTGGAGGAATATATTCCTCTTCTTGGAGTTCTGGTATACCAGTCCAAGACAAATCCTTTCTAAGGACACCATAGAAGTTCCCAGCAGGTGGTAGAACACCAGCATACTCTTTCATCCCAATCCCAGTCATATCCATAGAATCCCTTTGTTCACTAACAAATTTTTCTAGGGTTTATGAAGCTTTATCAAATCTCTAAATTTTAAGATCTACATTATTTTTGTTTTTGATAGCCTCATCTAACTTAGCCTGTAAAGCACCATTGGCTCTCTCTATGATGTTTCTAACCTCAATACTAGCATTCAAATCATGAGTTAAAATGTTGATTTGATCTTTTAGGTCAAACACCATTTTCTTATACTCAGCTACAGTCTTTTCAGTTTGAGTAAGAGCAAGTTGATAGTTAGATAACTTGCATCTTTCATTAACCATATCTGTTGTCAATTTTAAAACTTCTTTGTTAATTTTTTCAGTGTTTAGACGACAACCCTTACTACAAAATGCATCATCATATACCTCATTGTCTGATGAAGATGAAGAGTTTGCCATGAGGGCATAGTGAACATGTTCCTCTTCTTCCTTTTCTACAACCAAAGCTTTGTTTTCTTCCTCATCCTTGGCCAAATAGCTCCAATCCCAGCCAACACCATCAATGTCTTGCATAGCAACCATGGCTTTGGAATCCTGAGCCTTGATGATTTGGCTTGAGGGTTTTCCAGCATCAAATCTTCTTGGAGATCTGCATTCTCTCATAAAGTGACCCGTTCGATGACAATTATAACACTCAACCTTGGATTTATCTAATCCAGCAGTCTCCTTAGCATTAAAAGTCATATTCTTCATAATCTTTGATTCCATCTATTTGCTCTTATTCTTGCAAGAGCCATATTCCACTGTATGTCCATCTCCTCCAAATGCTCATCACTAATTTGCTCAAGGTCCTCATATGTAATCACTGAACCATTAGGCAATGAAGCAATGTATGCACACATAGTATCTAGATCAATACCAGTAGGCTTAACTCTTGGTGAGTCAACATTGTATGTGTCAGCGTTTGAATGAGAGGCGCTGACAAAGCTTGATCCAGCGTTGACACAAGACGATCCAGTAACGGGGTGCATGTATGACTCCCTTTGATCAAATTGACCTTCACTGTGTGAGAAGAAGGCCATGTTTCCATTGGTAGACTTGCTTCCTTGATCCAAAAGAATTTAATTCTCTACAAGCCTTAGTTTATTGTAAACATCATCAAAAGTGGAGTTTTTGTGAGTATTATTAGAAATCATAGACCTTGCTTCAATCTTCCATGCATCACCAAGACTTTTAAGAAAAGTGGTGATGATTCAACATCACCAAGGACTATTCCCATAAAGGACAACTTGCTTGTAATGTCAAGAAGTCTGCTTCTCACTCCACTTAGCTTTTCATTGGGTTGAGCTTTAAAAACAGCATACTCATGCAAGAGTTGCTTCTTTTTCTCTTGTACAGTATCAGCATTACTACCATAAGCAACTTCAAGGGCTGCCCATAGATCTTTTGCAGAATCATAGCCTCTATACTTGTGCTGATTGGCTTGTCCCAAAGAGAGTTTGAGGATGCTTAGGGTTTTCATGTCATTCCTTCTTTTTCCAACGTCCTCAACTAAGACAACTCTTCCATCTTCAGGCTTTTCTTTTCGATCCTCTTCTGTAGAGGCTGGAGTTGATCTTACCAAGATTGCAGCTACAAACTTGGCAGCCTTATTGAATGTGTTTCCATATTCAATTATTTCCCATAGGGTGTGGTCATGAACTTGAAGATACTGTTCAAAGTTAAATTCCACAACTCAAAGTTGTCTGGGTCTAGCATGGGAATCTTGATGTATAACACCCCCAACAAATGCTTTGTGCAGCGGAACTACAACATTTGGGTGCTACGTAGTTATCATCACACATAAGCTATATTAAACGACTCAAAGAGACGTAAAAGTTTAATCATAAATTTAAACATTATTAAAATCATAAAAGTCTACAGTTTTCCAAATCCCAAGATAATACTAAACAGAGTTCGCGTTAGGTCCCCAATGAATCTCAACCCCAAAGTACATTTTTTTCTCACATGACAGAAAAAGAACAGAGTTTTAAGTTAAATAAGGGTGGAAAAACAAGTAGACCGTCAAGCCACAACAACTTCCATCCTCGCATGCTCCGCTGCTATCAATCTTGGTTACCTGAAACACATGCTTAAAACTGTCAACATAAAGGTTGAGCGAATCTATAGGTTTATCAAATCATAAGTCAAACATAAGTATTAAAAACCAATCATGATCATTCAATAGCATTGTCGCGCAAACAATCTATTATTCAAGGATATGACAATTGTGTTTAAGCTCATGACACTAATCCGTTAACTCAATCACCCGCGTAATAATTACCGGCGTGATTCAGATGAAACCAGTGCCCCTACTAAAGGCATTAGTTGCAATTATACCTTATCTCTTATCACAAATTATCCGTCCGCAGGGGGTATCAACGTACTAGCCCTCGTCTCGGATAGGGTAGTCAACCCCATAGTACTATCACTTTGTATAAGCGGCTATTTCCCCCTTCGCAAGGGCAAGACAATAGTTAATAGTTCATGAAATTAGGGCCTTTTGCAACTAGGTACTCAACACAATTTCAAGGCAACATTCGGGTCCAACAATCATTCATGACTTATGTTCATTTTCATTTAAATAGCATGTATCCCCCTCGCGGGTAAAAACATTTGAAATAAGTAAAGAGCGAGGCTATAGACTCACCTTAAGTAGTAGTGGTAGTATTAGTAACTACGGCGTAAACGAAATCGATCACCGACGATGAGGATGCCCCGGGAAATCAAATACAACACCTAACGAATAAACACGTAATGAATCAACACATTCAAGTACCTTCAAGTACTGTATGTACATAATTAAGAACACTCAAGGTTCATATAAACTCACGCCAAAACTCATACAAGTGATATTTACTAGACACGAGCCATTTTTATACTTTATTAAAACTATTACTCATTTTACAATTCTGTCGGTACATACCGAATGTACGGGCTGTTTTACCCCACTTAGACCACTCCTAAAAATCTGAGAAAATTTGTAAACATCACTTATAATCTGTAGAAACCCCATACCAAATTTTATAAAAAGTTTTCACTTCTAAGACCTTCTGCCCGACACATCTTTGAAATACAAAATTCGGACAGTTTTGCACACTCGACTTGTAAGATCATTTTGACCATCTTAACTAATACCATTTGCAAATCCGACTCTTGATTATGAAAATAGACTCAAAATGATAAGTTTAGGGCCTGAGAACAGCCCTTGACCATTTTTGAAACTCAACTTATAGTCCCCGAGATTTGACCCAATATCGACAACAATTTCGTATTGTGTCGATACGCATCTCCCGATACACGAACTTTCAAAATATCATAACTTTCGACTCGTTTGGAGTCTTAAGCTCTACCTTATACCAAAACGAAGCTAGGAAAAAGCTCTACAACAATATCTCATCATCTAGACCTGGACTTAGACTTAAACCCACGAAAATACCCTTAAAGTTTCTGATCTAAAAATACCTTTTTAAAATCATCACAAATCGCTTTTCCAATCAATTCCATTGATTCCTAGACCTATTATATCACCATAACATCAATCTAAAACATCTTAATCATCCCTAATCACTTGTATGAACAATATTAACCAAAACCCATTTGCTGAAAACAACATGCAATTCAATTAACCCATTTAAAAATATTAAAAACAACATTATAAACACAAACCCACAACACATTTCATCAAACACCATGAACACCCAAAAACCCCCATAAATTCGTGGGTTTTGGGGCTGTAGAACCCTAAAATAATAAATCCCCATCTTGTTTTATGGGTTAATTAACATTACCCACTCACTAATTAAACAAATTCATGATTTAATTACATCAAAACATGTTTTTGAAAAACCATTGATTCTTGAAAAATTAAAGATGTTGCATGTGTGTTTTTAATTGATTAGAGTACTTACAATGATGAAACAAGAGGTGGTCTTTGATTGGATTTGTCAAAAATCAAGTTTTTGTGGCGGATCTATGGTGGTGAAGGTGGTGGCCAGCGGCCATGGAGAGAAAGAGGAGAGAAAGAAATTTTTTTGTTATGTTAAAATGAGGTGTGTGTGAAAATATTAGTTTATATATAGTGGTGGAAGGACCTATGTGAAAATATAGGTTTCTTTGGCCTTATTAATAAAACAACCTTTAAAGAGCGGGATTAGTTAGCTAGTCGATTTTTGAAAATTAGCGGGAGTCGGGTTTAGTCCCGGCTACCTCAAAATAGTTTTAAATAGTTCAAACGCACACAAAACGAATATACATATGGTTCCGACTCGACTTAAAACGTAATAAAAATAAAATCTCGAAAAACTCAAATATCGATCAATCGATAATAAAAGGTAAATTTTGGGCATCCGTCGGTATCGTAGTCGTCATCGGTTCTTCTTAAATCGTCAAATGTTAAAAATACGACCTTAAACGTCGATTTCAACTTAAACCGTCAAATAAATCCACGATAAAAATTCTTGAAAATTTCAAAATATACGTAAAATAGGATTAAATAAATGACGTTGGGCTCGAGATATCACATCCACAAGTGAGTCGCAACTTAAGAGAGATGCTCATACTGAACAACTCTTGAGACAATAACTTAGCATCATACGGTACATTCACGGGTCTTACATCCTCCCCTCCTTAAAGGAGCGACGTCCCGGCGCTCTCCGGTTCTTATACTCGCATTTCGTACTACTAGAAAGATGAGGGTACTACTTCCTAAAGAGGTCTTCACATTCCGATGTGGACTTCGGTTCACATCTCGGATTCCATCACACCTTCACGATGAGTATTATACCTTGCTTCAATCTCTTAACATCTCGATCCATGGTCTCCACTTCAATTTCCCAATTTCTTCCTACGGTTATCAACACGTCTCTTCTCATAGCTCCTCGCGGTTAACAAGTGATTCTTAATTTACACCATCTCTTCCGTATCCTCTCGAATCATTTCAAGTCCATTCAACTGACTTTTTCCTACTTCATTCTATCCAACTGGCGATCTATGTTTTCATCATCATAATTCCTCAAAGGCTGCAGCTTCAATGCTACCATGGTAAATGTCGTTGTACAAAAATACTACCAACGGCAAGTATCGATCTCAACAACTATCAAAATCAATCACACACGTTCGGAGCATGTCTTCCAACTTTTGAATCGTCCTTTCACTTGGTTCATTGGTCTCATAAAAATAACTACTCACAAAGAAAATCGCACAGGTCGCACATGACCCCATCGAAAGCGTTCAGAATATACAAAACGAAGTAATCAATACTAGTCGTACAAAATCACCTTATCGCAATATTAGGTACATACAAACCTATTTCATCAAAAACAAATTCATCGATACAAAAAAAATCATTCGACGTATACATAACTCTCTCGAAAACATCACACCCAATCAAACACAAAAGCCATAATGAAACACATACAACCACATTACGACACGTTTGCAACATAGCCAAACCGTGCCAAGTCAATGAGTTCAATCAAGTTAACTCATGCTTGCTAATCAGCCAAGCCATGATAAAATAAGAAATGTTGACATATTTCTCGGATGAGTCCAGTCAAAAGAAAATTGCATGTTAAAGAAGGTTCACGAGCTTGCTAGCTATGCCTGCATATCCTAAACAAAGAATAAAATTCATACATACGTCATCGCAGGGTGCTCACCCACGGATTCATACCCAAAAGATATTACAAGCACACCATCTCACTTCCATCTCAAACGTGGTCAAAATCTCAATAAGCATCATCGTTCACAGTATATAAAAAAAATATACATATATATTACATGGTGCGTGTTCTCCATGATCGAACGTCATTGGACAATGTCGTCTCAAGTTCTCACAACTTTCGATCACTCGACTAGATCACATACAACATGAACACATAAAAGACAGGGGTTTACCACAAAAACATTAACTATGGCTATCTATCGTTTAACCATCGATAATCAAGGATGTTTGAGTCAAGCAAAGGGGATTCCTCACTTAAATAAACGAAGACGACAATGGAATTGTCTTCCAACTACCGATGCACAATTGGTAAACTTCAACAGTTTATCGCGTGTCATAAAACATATCAAAAGAACGAGAAAAGAAAAATAAATAAGGTGTGATACGTTTGATGTAGGAGAAGTCTTCGTCATTCCCCTCAGAGTCACTTGAACTCTGATTTCCTCTACTTTGGTAGTCTTCTATTCTTGTTTAAAATTTCTTCTCAGTGTCGGTACGAGTCCCTTTGGTATTTCATCAACACCCTCGTGATTCCGATGAAATTCGCACGTTACACACACACATAAAAACATTTTCCAAAATTACTCGGTCACAGTGACTTACTAAGTCAACGCCAAACAAAAAGAAAAGATTTCAAAGAACACAAGAAAATTAAAAAAAAAATTCTCTAGGAGTCAAGGAGAATACAATTACTTGCATGAGGATCCACCATTTTTAAAAACGTTCTCATCCAAACATTTATCAAACACTACAAGTTTCAAGATGACCAATTTGTTTGACATGATCGTGCCCTTCCTAAACTATGCATAATTAGCTAGATCATGCATACTTAAGGATCAAGCAACAACAACCAACAAAACAGGACTCTTCCCGAATTATACATAGTTAGCTAAGCTGTGCATAATTGAGGATCGAGTGACGACACAAACATTATTATTACATACCAAATATGACTACGAAAGTTTTCGACCTAATCTTCAAAATAATTAAACCATTTGAAATGAAATTTGAAATGGGAAAATATTGTTACCATCGTTTTAAGAAACACCTCAAACATTTTTCGTCTACTTTGGAAACATACATTACTTTGCCTATTTATGAGAAAAATGAATAAATAATTAAGTAAATAATCAACACCATTTATATTTGGTTAAACGAAGCATTTGACACTCATACATATTTTCAAAATAGACTACTCACATAATAACGGTAAGGTGGTTCATGATTAAAGATCATTGCAAGCACAACAAGTAATAAAATCAAAAATCAATGGTATCGAACGAGGTAAACGAGCAATATAATTGCCAGCTAAAATAACTACATCAGAAACGAAAATACTTCAAATATATGACAAAAGTCTCGGGATAACAACAGCGATCTACGACTACAAGGAGTAAGCATAAAAAATCAACACAAGCGTCAAAAATAGAACAACAATCATAATTCCCATCGTCTCAAGTTACACGTACGTTCCACCAAATTTTGGTTCCATTAATCAAACGAAGAAAAGAAGATCAACGGGTCCATTAAGAGGACAAAAATACACCGGGTAACATACCCTCATTATCAAGTACTAGCGAAATAGTAGTTTTAAAATAAATATAATAATAATTGTTTCATATCATAGAAAATATTAAAATGAACAGTCACATGACGACTCAAGTTTAGATAAAGACTCATAAAATCAAAGAAGGGATGTCGGACGATCGAACCATCGTGACTCAAAACATTATATATACATCTTAAGAAATAATACAAATAGGCGTGTGTTGTATAATCCAGTTGCGTATAGTAATTAGTGTTACCTTGTACATTGTAAAACCGAACATTTACACATTTTTAATTTGTGTTACACCATCAAAGAATTTATACCTTTCATTTTCCAATCTTTACAAAGTTTTTATTTCTGGAAAAATTTCAATTGCAAGAAAATTTCTAACATTAGTTGATTCGGTGACTCGGTTATTATAATCGGTAAAATTATTAGGTTTGAAAATCTCCATACCTGTGTCAAAATCTCGTTAATGTTCATATCTAAAGTACCCAAAACGTATACAGTAAGAATTTTCAAAGTTTCATGTTATTATTGTTACGGCTTACCTTATCACATACATACACGTATCCAACACGACTCAAACTAGTCCGATTGACTCTTAAAATTAACCTTGACTTTTTATTATACACATGTCCTCCTTAACACTGATTTATTAAATAGTATTCGCGTAATTCGACCCAGATGCTAAAGTGGTTTCACGTAGTATTATTTCGGATAAATTACTGATTTTTGTCGACACTTGAATCTCGATAATAATAATAAAATAATAAATAATTAAGATGCTTATTTCAATAATTCAAAGATATATAAAATTCAACTTTTAATCATTAGCCCATAATCAAGTGATTTTAAAATTAACACATCTCGCAACGGAGTAAAACAACGTTCCATCAATATTTAATAATTTATTTCAAGCGTTAGAATTTCTCACTTTTAGTGTATATTCCGATTTTATCCCATTTTATTCACTACAACAAGTAACGTGTTCTAGTTTACACCAATGCATACGTAAACATAAACTTATGTTTAAAATAAAACCAATTTTACAAAGTCTCTAGCTCCAAAGTACGTGGTAAATTTTTCTACTCATTTTCTATATTACAAAATAGACCAAAAGTTTGCTACATTGACCCGAAAATTAATTAATACTAAATCCAAAGTTACATATACTCAACAGTCATATCGTAAATTTTTATTATAAACTCCTTTTTCAAATTATATTAAACAAATTCTTAACAAATCCATCACTAGCTTCTAGTATCAAATTATTAATGTATAAAAACAAGGATTTTACGAGTAATATAAATTACTTATTAAGATATACCAACCAAGGTTGAAGGAAAAATAATTTCACTTTGTTCATTTCTTCTCTATAAAAATTTTACTTGTTACAAGACACATCATAGGTCGATTTTTATCCAAAAGTTTCATCCGCCGAGTATTAAATATGTAAAACACTTTATGTTTAAACCATTCAATCAACAAAGTTTAGTGCTTACTTAACTCACCCAATTTCTGGACCCCGTCATATATACTATCAAATTTAAAATATTAAGACAACAAGAACAAAAATGAAATAAACGAAGCGAGGATACGTATGTCAACTAAATGTTGTTATCGGCCTCGGATGAGTCTCGAAATTGTACTCCACAAAATTAACACAAAAACCAACCAAATTCTAAGTTATCGCTATTGATCACAACGCTAGTTTATTTTAAAACACATCTTTAAAATTCAAGTAGAATAGTAAACAACGATTAAATGGCAACACGCCTCAACCACGTTTTATAACACACAAATGTGATTCGTCGCTACGATGTACGCATCGTTGATTATACTTCGTCTATATTATAGTTATGCCAATTAACATATCAAACCCATAAGGAATAAAAGAAAATAAAGTAATACGTAAGTAAATTACGTTTCAAAAGAAAATGTCCAAAATGACACATCACGGTGAGATAACGACAATCGAGATCAATCTAGTCAGTATACAATATGTTACGAAGCGTTATTTACGTATCTAGAGTATCAAACGAGGTTCATATTCGGTTATCCGAACAATAAATTAATTATCAAGATTGATAATTAGCGGTAAGGCCGAATTCTCAACAAAACCGCATTATAAAATGTATGATAATCACACAAGGACCATTGCTTCGCGTGCAATGCCTTTAAATACCATAGTATATACATACTTATACATACAATAATTCCTACATACACGTAGGATTACAACGCAGTGTTGCCATGTAATGCAATGTAGCCCGTTATGCCAAATACATGCAACGTATAAGATAATCTTACAAGAATTTGCAAATTACGATGATAAGTACTCAATGTACAAAATAATATATCTCAATATATCAAAGTATTTACTTACTAAATACTATAGAATTCATGTCAGTTTTGAGGGATACATCTAAAATATAAAGCAATTCTAAAGAAATCTTATCGGAGCCATGAATTATAGTTGTGTGCTTGGACAATTTCTTACGACACCAAAAGTTATAGTTTAGGATTTTTCAAAATGACCTAGCTCTCTATAACTCATGGCTCTGATTACAAATCTATAACACCCCCAACAAATGCTATGTGCAGCGGAACTACAACATTTGGGTGCTACGTAGTTATCATCACACATAAGCTATATTAAACGACTCAAAGAGACGTAAAAGTTTAAACATAAATTTAAACATTATTAAAATCATAAAAGTCTACAGTTTTCCAAATCCCAAGATAATACTAAACAGAGTTCGCGTTAGGTCCCCACTGAATCTCAACCCAAAAGTACATTTTTGCTCACATGACAGAAAAAGAACAGAGTTTTAAGTTAAATAAGGGTGGAAAAACAAGTAGACCGCCAAGCCACAACAACTTCCATCCTCGCATGCTCCGCTGCTATCAATCTTGGTTACCTGAAACACATGCTTAAAACTGTCAACACAAAGGTTGAGCGAATCTATAGGTTTATCAAATCATAAGTTGAACATAAGTATTAAAAACCAATCATGATCATTCAATAGCATTGTCGCGCAAACAATCTATTATTCAAGGATATGACAATTGTGTTTAAGCTCATGACACTAATCCGTTAACTCAATCACCCGCGTAATAATTACCGGCGTGATTCAGATGAAACCAGTGCCCCTACTAAAGGCATTAGTTGCAATTATACCTTATCTCTTATCACAAATTATCCGTCCTCAGGGGGTATCAACGTACTAGCCCTCGTCTCAGATAGGGTAGTCAACCCCATAGTACTATCACTTTGTATAAGCGGCTATTTCCCCCTTCGCAAGGGCAAGACAATAGTTAATAGTTCATGAAATTAGGGCCTTTTGTAACTAGGTACTCAACACAATTTCAAGGCAACATTCGGGTCCAACAATCATTCATGACTTATGTTCATTTTTATTTAAATAGCATGTATCCCCCTAGCGGGTAAAAACATTTGAAATAAGTAAAGAGCGAGGCTATAGACTCACCTTAAGTAGTAGTGGTAGTATTAGTAACTACGGCGTAAACGAAATCGATCACCGACGATGAGGATGCCCCGGGAAATCAAATACAACACCTAACGAATAAACACGTAATGAATCAACACATTCAAGTACCTTCAAGTACTGTATGTACATAATTAAGAACACTCAAGGTTCATATAAACTCACGCCAAAACCCATACAAGTGATATTTACTAGACACGAGCCATTTTTATACTTTATTAAAACTATTACTCATTTTACAATTCTGCCAGTACATACCGAATGTACGGGCTGTTTTACCCCACTTAGACCACTCCTAAAAATCTGAGAAAATTTGTAAAGATCACTTATAATCTATAGAAACCCCATACCAAATTTCATAAAAAGTTTTCACTTCTAAGACATTCTGCCCGACACATCTTTGAAGTACAAAATTCGGACAGTTTTGCACACTCGACTTGTAAGATCATTTTGACAATCTTAACCAATACCATTTGCAAATCCGACTCTTGATGATGAAAATAGACTCAAAATGCTAAGTTTAGGGCCTGAGAACAGCCCTTGAACATTTTTGAAACTCAAGTTATAGTCCCCGAGATTTGACCCAATATCGACAACAATTTCGTATTGTGTCGATACGCATCTCCCGGTACACGAACTTTCAAAATATCATAACTTTCGACTCGTTTGGAGTCGTAAGCTCTACCTTATACCAAAACGAAGCTAGGAAAAAGCTCTACAACAATATCTCATCATCTAGACCTGGAATTAGACTTAAACCCACGAAAATACCCTTAAAGTTTCTGATCTAAAAATACCTTTTTAAAATCATCACAAATCGCCTTTCCAATCAATTCCATTGATTCCTAGACCTATTATATCACCATAACATCAATCTAAAACATCCTAATCATCCCTAATCACTTGTATGAACAATATTAACCAAAACCCATTTGATGAAAACAACATGCAATTCAATTAACCCATTTAAAAATATTAAAAACAACATTATAAACACAAACCCACAACACATTTCATCAAACACCATGAACACCCCAAAACCCCCATAAATTCGTGGGTTTTGGGGCTGTAGAACCCTAAAATAATAAATCCCCATCTTGTTTTATGGGTTAATTAACATTACCCACTCACTAATTAAACAAATTCATGATTTAATTACATCAAAACATGTTTTTGAAAAACCATTGATTCTTGAAAAATTAAAGATGTTGCATGTGTGTTTTTAATTGATTAGAGTACTTACAATGATGAAACAAGAGGTGGTCTTTGATTGGATTTGTCAAAAATCAAGTTTTTGTGGCGGATCTATGGTGGTGAAGGTGGTGGCCGGCGGCCATGGAGAGAAAGAGGAGAGAAACAAATTTTTTTGTTATGTTAAAATGAGGTGTGTGTGAAAATATTAGTTTATATATAGTGGTGGAAGGACCTATGTGCAAATATAGGTTTCTTTTGGCCTTATTAATAAAACAACCTTTAAAGAGCGGGATTAGTTAGCTAGTCGATTTTTGAAAATTAGCGGGAGTCGGGTTTAGTCCCGGCTACCTCAAAATAGTTTTAAATAGTTCAAACGCACACAAAACGAATATACATATGGTTCCGACTCGACTTAAAACGTAATAAAAATAAAATCTCGAAAAACTTAAATATCGATCAATCGATAATAAAAGGTAAATTTTGGGCATCCGTCGGTATCGTAGTCGTCATCGGTTCTTCTTAAATCGTCAAATGTTAAAAATACGACCTTAAACGTCGGTTTCAACTTAAACCGTCAAATAAATCCATGATAAAAATTCTTAAAAATTTCAAAAATATACGTAAAATAGGATTAAATAAATGACGTTGGGCTCGGGATATCACATCCACAAGTGAGTCGTAAATTAAGAGAGATGCTCATACTGAACAACTCTTGAGACAATAACTTAGCATCATACGACACATTCACGGGTCTTACATGATGTTAGGGGTTTAGGAAGGGGATGAGGTTAACTCTAGAGTAGACATGTTTTTTTTAAGGTTTCTTGAAAATTAGGGTTTTTGGTGATTTAGGGTTTTTGTGTTCTTTAGATCAAAGTTTCTCAACAAGCTCTGATACCACTTGTTGATCCCAAACTTAGATCGATTTAGCTTGTGTAAACGAGATTAAATCAAGTTAAACACGTAGAGAAACTTTGTTGTATATGTAACAATTCAAGTATTATGCGGAATTAATACTTAAACAAGAACACACAAACAATATAAACCAAACTTTCACTTTGATTGATAAATCGAACTTGCGTACAATGAAAGTGTTAAACATAACCTAAAGGCATCCTTTTATAGAATAAGGAGCCTTGTACAAGAGTCTACGTATTAGCTATTTTAGGTAAAGATAAAGATAAGAAATATATCGTCAATCATATCTTTACTAGAAACATACTAGAAACATTATACGTGTAGACTACGTCTTCTATCAGTGCTTGACTTATTCTTATCAACGCTTGACTTCTTCCTGTCAACACTTGTCTTGTCAACGCTCGATTTCTTCTCAACAACATCCAGATTGCTCTTGTCAGCGTCCAAGTGTATTGGCTACATTTTATTCCCAACAAGTTGGACATGTCTTTTAGGTCTAAGTTGCCTATGGTGACAAACCTCACCTTACAAAATTCCCAACCCGCGAGACCTGAAATGATTGTTGAAATTAGGATTTTATTATTGATTGCCAGTAGTGGGCAGGAGGTTGTGTGAATATGAAATGTAGATCTTGAAGTGCAGGATGGGTAGCGAAGTTATGCCAAAAATTTTCACCATGGAAAAAAAATGAATTGATGATCTGAAAGATCATGGGAAATAAGTCCCCGTTGTATGGGACCATTGCGATAATGTAAAAAGTTGATTTGAAAGGCATATAAGCTGGATCTACCCTAGGACTTCAAGGGCTGCGTGAATTATGTTTCGTATATCGAACTTGATAAAATGTCTATCAAGTGAAAATCTGATTACTTCTTGATGAAGTTTAGATCGGCGAAAAGTTGCATTCATCAAAAACCCGTAAACATCATGTATAGAGAAAGTAAGTCAACAGTAAGCCTGATCGTATTCCCGTAGTTATGTTTGATGAAACTCGCGTATTGTAACGAATTACACTTGTGAGAAAATACCGAAGGTGGAAGAAATACCCACGTGTCTCTAACTCTAGAAGAATCAAGTAGTAAGATAAATTGATCTTTGAGGACAAAGATCCTGTTTAAGGGTAAATGCTGTGACAATCCATCAATTTATGGTCGATATTTTATTCTCAAGTATTATTTAAAAACATTATTTTAATGTTATATTATGAACTCACTCATTTTTGGGAAGAAATTTGGGTTTACATCTTAAAATAGCATCGACTACGTCTAAACCGGAGAACTCTATGTTGCGTGCTTACTTTTACATACACCGTTTTGGTGACAGTCCGATATTTAAGGAAATAAACTTATTCTCGAATATGATGATGGAATTTTTAATTTGTGTTGGTTCATAAACTCACAAATTTTACGAGAAGAGATTAGGGCTTACATACATAATTTAACGTCCTTTACGACTAAATCGGAAACCCTAGAATTACGTATATACGTTTTTGAACTCCGTTTTTGAACTCCGTTTTTGATGAGACAATTTTTATAGGTATTGTGCCGTTGATTCATTTTTTATAAAGATGTTTTTCGTAAAATGACCCGAGGGCACGCAAATCAAGGAAACTAGAATCGATGAGTACCCGTAAAATAATGGGGATGAGAAAAGATAAATCTTGCCCCACCCCCACATATGGGACGGCAAGCTTAGCCAACACATCAAGGATGTGTCAACTTATTAAACAAACTAGGACACTTGTCCTACTTTATTTACCAAAACCATTTACAACGAAAACCACCAAAGCTTAAACAAGCTACTCATTATCCATCTCATGCAAAACACACAATCTCTCTCACTCTCTCCATTATTTTCGTCCACTATACCCCATAAACACCCCCATTTGATCTAAATTCAACCAAAAATCTTGTGTTATTCTTGCATAAGATGATGTCCTTTTGAACCCTTATTGATTGTAGGTGATCATAACATACACAAAGTAGTTTTCTTGGTGTCTTGGGGCTGATTTTCTACAAGGTGTTCATAGATTTGAGTGATCTTGAAGTTTATTTTGGTGTACCACAAGATTTGTCATCAAAAACCAAGCCTTGATCATAAGTTTCACTATCTTGGTTGGTAACAAGATCATTCCTTCCATTTTCTTGTTATTTTGTAAATGTAATTTTTTATTTTTATTCTAAATGTATATGTATATGATGATATATGATTATCAAAGTATTATGTGAGGATCTTGTGTTGAAAAATTTGGTTAAGATGATTAAAAACTACATGTAAAAATGTTATAATCATAACTAAAATTATAGACTGTATAAAACAGTAAAGAACCATATGATAACTTTTTAAAATGACTTAGATAATTTAATATATAGTAAGTTATATTACTTTTATATATGTGAGAGTTGGCCACTCAATGGAATCCATAAAATGAGTGAGATATGATCAAAACATTATTAAAGTTCAAATCTGTATAGTCTGTTTTGGACGAATTATTAGAGACACTTAGAAGATGAATAAGCCGTAGCTAAAATGGAGTTAATTGTAGCACATATTATGTAGTTTGTTCTTCCCAAAATGAGCTTCTATCTCCTTGTAGAACTCAAGATATGGTAAAAATGGTGAAAGTGAGTTTCATAATCAGATTTGTAAAATAAAAGTATATATTATAAAAATAGCACTCAAGTAAAACTAATATAAAATGTATACCTAAAACCCTCTAACTTATATGATACTTATAAATAAGTATATACTTTGATAAGTAAATGTGACATTTTATAAAAATTACAAATTGATATGTTTTATAAGTTATAAAACTATATACATAAGTTTTACGTCTTTTCGGCTAAAACCGAAAGATTAACATTTTCGTCAATTAAAACTTAGACGGTCGGACCCGTCTAATGTAATCTTTTTATATCTTATCTACTGATGTATAAGTACATTTGACAAGTAAAAACCGGTAAAACCCGAGCTTTATAACTTATGGACATTAATAGGCCAAAGTAGCCTTATTAGACTATTAACCCAACAAGTTTGGCTAAACACTAATGGACTTACTCATTGGGCTTAACCCACTTGGGCCCAACATATGAGTATAGGCCTGATATTAAAAGTATAATTGGGCTAACGTAATGTATTGGGCTTATAATGGGCTTATTGGGCCTCAACATGTAAACATGTTAAACTAGTGTAACTAGTCAAAAATTTGACTAACACATAACACTATAATGTGTATGAAGAGATAAAATCCCACTTGATCATCATTATAAGAAAATCCCACTTGATCATCATCATACTTATAATATCATCAAATATATACATAGCCATTGTTTTTATAAAGTTATTGGACAAGAGTATAAGACGAGTATTATTTGTCTAGGTTTCCGTGATTGAAGCACGTATCGTACATCTAAATCACCGATAACCTGCCTTTCCCAATCAACTTGAGTTCATAGCCTCACACTCTTTTAAATGTTTTATAAAATGTTTTATAAACCCGCGAGGGAGATAACGTGTTAGTTTTAATAAAATAGGACACCATCTGTCCCGATTGTTTGCTTATTGATATGGACCCGAATGATTGTATGACCCGATGAATGATTATATGACCCGATGAATGAAATGAAATGGATTATTATAGTTAGGTTATGTCACTAAAAGTCCCATTAGCATGAATTGTGAACTACCAGGATTTGGTAGACACTTATGCATATAATAGTACTATTTGGGGAAGATCACCCCAGTTCGCGCCTTGACGGTTGATCCCCGTCGTGCCACATTGATTGGTAAGCGAATTTATGTATGAGAAGATTTATATAAGCATGATTATTGTGACGACACGCTGTTTTATATGGGCAAATGAATTTCGGGTTAGCTACCCGTTGTTTGTTATAGTAAGGTAGCAATGTCATGCGGCTTATAATAATCCAATATTGAAACTACTGATGTACGAATTGAGTTATAATATATTGCTTGACTAGAAATACGGGGTCTTATTATTGATATTATGTTCGTGTTTTGGTTTTCATAACCGTTTATCATATAACGGTTTTTATTAAACTTTATACAACGTTATAAAAAGTATTGTATGATGTTTTTACGACAATGGTTCTTATAATGCTTTTGAAGGCAAAAGCCTATATTATGATTTATGACAAGGATTTGTATAAAATGTCTTTGGCCTGTTTTATGGCCTACGACAAGAAATTATATAAAATGAATTTCGGTAACGATTATATATACCGGTGATATGTCAATGGTTTATTAAACTCTAAGAATTCACTCGGCGTTTTCGCTGACCTTTTCTTTTAACATGTTTTATCTCGGTACTTGAAGGTAATTCTCGGGAAGACGACAAGAATTTATGTCCAGCATTCAAATAAAATTTCCATTCAAATGATTTGTAAAATTGTATAAAATACTATGACTTGGGACCTATGTAATTTGATATTTATGAATGGAAAATGCTTTATTATTAAACGACGCAATTTTTAAGCGTTGTCTATGATTTGAGTAATGTGCTATCCCGTAACACCAACGACTCTTCCGCTGAACTAAAGTATGAATATTTGGGGGTGTTACAGGTTCACTTTGCGTTTGGGTTTACTATCACTAATAGGCATTGCAACTTGCTTCTTAGTTCTAGTAGCTACGCCTTTCACATTATTCATAGCACACATAGAATGATCAGTAGTCGCACATTTTCAACATTTCACACAAACAAACTTAACATTTAATGCATACAAAGCTGTCGAATCATTCAAATCGTCATTACATGCGATTATAGACTTTTTATTCTTAGAAACATTTAAATTCCTAGGGTGTTCTTCTGCTTCCTTCATTTTCCCTTTACTCTTGTGTTTCTAAACCTTATCATTCACTTGAGTGCTCTTAAGCTGAGGCCGGCTAACACTAGCAGTGGAGACTACTCCTGTAGTAGAAGACACACGAATATTAGTGTTTCTAGAAGTCTGAGGCGAGTGACTAATGTTGTTTGTGGGTTTAGTGGTCATTCTATACATCCCTGGTTTAATCACATTATTGTTCTTAATGCTTGGTGCTACAATATTCCTTATGGGTTGAGTATGTGGTAACGTTTCCTTTCCATCCATCTTGGGGGCAAACACAGGTTTTGCAAACGAGGAATTTGAGAAAGCGGATGGTTTTCCCAAGATAGAGGATCTATTCACTTTAGAGGCATTGGGTTGTCTAACAACAGGTTTCTTAACGCTAGGTTCCACAACTTTCCCACCCATCTTAGCAACGAGTTTCTTCAACTCTGCTATTGCGATGTATTTTTCTTGTAACTGAGCTTTCAAATCCGAAATATCAAGACTTTTTTTGTTTGGTAATCGACATGACTCAAATAATTTTACTTCCAAAGGTGTATCATTTGAAAAGCTGCTAACTTTCTTTTGCAAAGCAAGTTCAACTGAGTGACAAAGTTTCTAAATCAGCTTCCCACCAAACCAATATTTGTATCTTAAGCAGATTCTGACACTTTGATGTAGTTTGAACAATCTTCTAGCTCATCACAAAATTTAGATGTACATCGCAATGTCACCCAACGCACTCTTAGATCGTAAGTCTGATCGTACTTTTAGATCGAAGTCCTTGATCGCACTCTTAGATCGAAGTCCTTGATCGTAGTCCATAATCGTAGTCCTAGATCGCAGTCCTAGATCACAGTCTTGATCGTGGTCTCGATCGTGGTCTTGGATCGTTGTCTTAGATCGTGGTCTTGGAGCGTGGTCTTAGATCGTGGTCTTGGATCGTGGTCTTGGATCGTGGTCTTGGATCGTAAGATGTGATCTTAACAATCGATCGTAACCTCGATCGCAATAGGTGATCGCAACAGCAGATAGTAACCTCGATCGCAGTATGTTATCGCAACAGCAGATCGTAACCTCGATCGCAATATGTGATCGGACTATTAGATCGCAAGTAGAAATCCCAGGTTTATGCGATCGTAATATCCAGATCATAACCAATAATAAGTTCGAGACTTTTAGGCAACAAGAAAGATGAGAACTTTACCTGGGAATTCGTGTTTCAATCCAAACCAATGTAAACAAAATCTTACTACAAGTATGTAGATAATCTATAGTATGATTTGGAACACGAAACACAACGAAAAACAAGAAAATACTTGAGTTCGAGATGATTTTAGGAGAGAATCACACGAACCAAATATAATAGCAACAACGAATCACAAAAACTACCCTATGGCGATTGATACCAAATGTTGTCCCTAATAATATGATGATTCTACATGAATAAAGAAGAAAGAAAGGTAGATAAAAGATGGAAGGTTTCTAGAGAGAGAAAGTAGTGAGAGGAAGTAGAGAGAAGTGTGTGTTAAACTTTGGTGAAATTAGATTAGAAATGAGACAACCAACACCCTTCCTAACATGCTAGGAAGGGTATTTATAGCCTTTTCCTACATGTGGCTTAATGGGATATAGTTTGATTGGACCGGGCTTGAATAAATGCTTAGTACCTTGAAAGAGGCCTTTTAAGCTAGCCATCAAGCCCGTAATGTCACGACTATTTTAACTATCTATTACAACGTTCTACTAAATGTTACAATATAAACCTATGACCGAACATTCTTGTTAGACTCAATATTTTGAGGCTAACAAGTTTACTTTAAAACCATACAAGGGATCAAGTTTTCTTTATAACTTGGTCTAACATAAATTTGAGTACGCTTCGGGGCACTTATTTTGTTTAAATGTGAGAAATATTTTTGCCACCAGAATCGTTCGTTTAAATCATTAAATGGAAAATGCTTTCATCGGTATTTGACTCTTTAAACAACGACTATAGCTCTTTAAATAGAAAATGGGTCATTGTTTAAGGGGGATAAAATATCAAATTGTCTTTGTCATCAAAATTCGTCTTCAAAAGTCTCTTCAGTAAACTTAAAAGGTTAATTGTTCTATGAAGTGATTTTGTCGTGCTAGTGGTTATTGGACATGTTGTAGAATATCTCGTGCATTTGATTTGGATTTAGAGATTATTGGGATTAAGGCATATTCAATTAAGTGCGTTAGGTTGGTTGTGTGCTGGAAAATAGTTAAGATAATGTTTAATGGGTAACGAATGTTAAGTTTATTAACGAATGTTAAATAAATCTTATTTAACTCAACTGAAAAAGAAAAGAAAGTAGGGGGTCACAATTGCAATTAAGGAAAGAATTTTGACCTAAGTCAAATGCATACCCCGCCCCCTTTCCTCTCTTATCTGTTTTTCTATTCACCCAAACACACAACACCATCTCCTTGCCGCCATTGATATAGCTCAACAACGAATCTTTGTTTTTCCTAAGTAACTTACCTAAAGTACACAATTTTTAGGATGCTCAGATTATCTAAGATGCCCAAACATGTTTTATTCATAGCCAAAATCCCCAATTTATTGATTTTTAGGGTTTATGAGATTTGATGGATGAAAATGCAAATTGATTAGTCGGTTTTGCTTGGAATGTGATTTAGAACAAAGGGGTATACTTAGTTTGCCTAGATATGCCATAAAATTTGAGATAGGATTTCTAAAGTTGCGTTAGTTAAAACAGAGTATATATGAAGAGGATTCCGAATTCCATTGTTGATGTTTAACAAGATAACGAATTCTGACTTTTTAAACTAAGTAAGGATTCCGACATCTTTACAATAGCATTTTTCAGAACTCTTGACACAAAAATGGATTCTGACTTTTGATCTTTTTTGTAGATTCGGACTTCTGATCATTGTGTAGATATGGATTCTGACTTTTGAACATTAATGGATTCCAAATTCTCAACTTTTCATATATTTTGACGTTTAAAACTGGACATTTAAATGACACAGATTCCGACTTCTATAATTGACTACATATTCCGAATTCAATACCAGTTGTAAGATTCCGAATTCTTTTCATAATAATGGATTCCGACTTTTAAAGGTGTAGGGATTCCGACTTCTATCTGCGTGAATGGATTCCGAATTTTAAAAAGATAGGGATTCCGTCTTCTGAAAAGTTTTGGTAGGGATTTCCGAATGAGGTATAATAGTCATATATTCCGACTTTTGTAATGTGGCATATATTCTGACTTCTATTCATGATTTGATTTGGAATTTTCACTTGGAATATTTTCAGAATTCATAACTTGTGATTGTTTTGGGATGTGATTGTTTTGCCATAATATGTGTTAGACTTTATGAGATGTTTGGTGCTAGTTGACTTAATTTTCTCTATGTTATGTTAAATTTTAAGTGTTGCAATATGATACTTTAAGGTTTATATATACCATGATATATTTTTGTGTATCAACGTGTATGTTTTATCTTATCAGCAATCATGTCTCGCACTCAAGCTGAACAAATTAAACTCGACCTTGCACTCGTCCCAAAAGACAAACGCCTTAAAATCACTCCAAACAATCAAAGATTGAAAGAAGGTTACACCCCATCACAGGCAGCATTCAGGATAGCTATCGAAATACTAGATCTATCGCCAATAAAAAATGCACTGAGGGTCTCAACATCCGTTCCAGAAATCTACATGTATGAGTTCTAGACATCCATAAAGGCCATCACCAACACAAAGTTCTCATTTAACATTAACCGAGAGAAAAAGGTATTTGCAATTGATCTATTTCGGCAAATCTTTGGATTCCCTTCTTTAGCTAATGGGGAAAATTACGTTCAAGATCCAAACAGAGAAGAAATTATAGAGCTGATTCAGTCTCTCGGCTATGATGAAGAATTGCTAACTTCGTCTAAGTTTAACATTTCTAGGCTCGGGCAACGATGGATGGAAATCTTTAGCATACTTATCCGGTGTTTGACTGGAAAATCTAGATGTGTAGATTCTTTGAGACTTTCTCAGGCTCGAATATTTTATAGAATCTACAAGGGCCTCAACTTAGACTATGCCTCTCTAATGTGGGAAGAATTTCATTATCAAGCTTTCAGAAACGCTAAGAAGAAATCTGAACACCTAAAGTTTCCACGCTTCACAAAGCTCATCATCGATTACTTCATGAAAGCCGATGAAGCTATCGACCGACGTGGCGGATTCTTCGACAATTCAGAAGATGATGATTTTCTTTTGGTAAACATGAAACAAGAAGGAGTTAAGAGTCTATATCACGGTAGTCTAGCTCCAGTTCTGGATAATCTGCTGAACGATAAAATCAAAAAGAGTGTTGCATACAAGACACTTCTACAAGAAAATGAAGAACACAAAAAGAAGGTAGCTGCTGGAGAGTTCAATGCACCAAAACCTAAAAGCAAAAGAAAGGAACCAGAATCCTCAGAAGCTGATACACCAACACAAGACAAATGTAAAAGAACAATAACCTTGCCTTATGGTAGAAAAGGTCCAAGGGAAAGAAGTCACTTCTCATAGATGAAGATATAGAAGAACAACAAACGCCTTTGACTGAAAAACAACAACTGAAACAATTGAAGCAGGTTCTCCAGCGAAGTAGACAAAAGACAGGAGGTAGTGGATCAGGACAGAGGTCAAAGGAAATCGAAGTGTCTGATATTGCTGAATTTGGAGAACCCGATTCTTACGTGGACGAGCTTGTTCATGATGAAGAGGATGATCAGCAGCACGAACACCACGACACAATTATCGATGATATTCCACCTGTCCGAACAGAGATGGTCCATAAGGGGACAGAGATCAGTGACATAAACAAGGAGTCAAGTGTCACCAAATCTACTTCAGTGTCGGATCCGATAGGTACATACTTAAACCTCTCTGCTCTAGAATCTGAAGTCACTAACACTGATCCTTCATCAAACCCAAACAAGGTTAATGTCCCCGTAACTTTGGCCACGACATCGGTAATCAGTACCATTGTGACAACTCCTATAACCCCCTCACTATCAACCATTCAATCTATATCTTTGCCGTCACCTCCACTTGTCAATACAGCTTTCATGATGAGAATAGAACAAAGATTGAAAGCTCAAGAGGACAAGACTACTCAAGTCACAGAGCAATTAGAATCATCAAAGAAAGCTTATGAAAATGAATTCGCTCACCTTAGAGAAGAATTAGCTAGTCGACAACAAACTGAAGAGTCATTAAAAGTAAATCAAGAAGCTAAAGCACCCAAAAAGCAAGAAAACATCGATCGTCTTAGAGAATTGAAAAGGAAGTACAGAGACGAGAAAGAGATTCTTGCCAAAGCAAACGAAACACTTATTAAATCCATTGATGCAAAGGTTCAAGGATCTCTTGACTTGGCACTCCCTGCTCTACGAGACGAGATGAAAAAGATTGTTGCAAGCAAATTGATGATAAATCTTCAGACACTCAGCAGTCAGACTCTCTAATTGCCCAAAGGCTCACAGACTACGAGTTAAATAAGCTTTTACATGATCGCATGATTCCAATCGGGTCCCACAACCAAATGCCAGCTCAAATAGCACTTCACAAGGCTCTCAAGACGGCTATGGATGAAGACACCGAGATATTTGAAAAGCATGGCACTATCGTTCCATACAGTAGTCTACATCAAGACGAAGACGATGAAGATGATAATGGGGACGATGACGATGACGATGATGATGACGATGATAAAGGTGATGGTGATGATGACAACAATGATGACAGTATGGATGAAAGTAACAATGATGAGGATGAGGAAGATGAAGAAGAGAAAAGGGATGAAGAGGAGGATGCGGATGTTGATAATACAAACAAAGATAAGTCGGATGATGATGATGCTACTAATGATGATCAAAATACAGAAAAAGGGGACAAGACTCAAAAGGAGGATGCTACCAAAGATCAAACCACTCCTACAGCCGAGACACCTCAGCAAGGAAAATGCATCAAACGAATTCATGATATTAATGCTACTACAGCAATCTCATCAGCTCTAGTTCTATATGCCCCAGCTACCACATCTATAACACAAGCACCAGAACAACCCATCCAGGAACCTGATCAACCAATACCTGAAGTTTCAGAATCTGCACTAGTAAAGGATATTCCAGAAACTCAGTCAGTTCCAGAATCTGAACCAGTCACAGATATTCCAGAATCTGAACCAGTTCATGACATTCTATAATCAAGTGATCCGGCGTGGGTGGGTACAATAACCGTAGATGAAAATGCACTCGAGCAACCTTGGGTCACGGAAGCTGCTGGCATTCGTCCTCTCACTCAAGATGATGAACCAGATTTCTCCCAAATCCTCAGGAATCCCATCGACTTCTCTGCATACTTAGTTTACAATTATGGGACTGAGAACATAACTCCGGCTATGGTGGTTCGAGCACTCAATGATCCCAACTTCCTGGCTAACTCAAGAATTAGAAAAATGGAATGTGAATACAATTCTAATGAGCTTTTCAAAGCAATGAACACTCCTCAACAAGCATGTCTTCACAAGCCTGAAAAAGCTCCTCTCCCGACAGCAGAAGGTAATTCTCAAATTATACGTGAATTCTTTGTATGTTGTGACCTTGAGTATTTGATTAAAGGGGCAAACAAGTATGCGACTTCATTAACTATGGTTAAAGCTGCTGTTAGAAATACGTTTTAACATATATTAGAAGTATCGGTCACTCCACAATATTATTTATGTTGTAATAGCTCGTAGTTAACAAATACTTATTTAGTTAAGTAAGAACCGGCCCATGGGCTTGTCATGGGCTGGCCCAAGTCCATTAGTGGCTTGGAAGTATAAATACCCCTTTCCTCCTTGGAAAGGGGTTGGTTGTTGTTCATTTCCTAGTTTCACTTGAATAAAAAGACACATAGTTTTCTCTCACTTTCTCTCTCTAGTTTCTCTCTCTAGAAAACATCAACCCACTTCATAGATTCATAGGTTATCAAGATTCTACATTTGGTATCAAGAGCTATGGGGTGATTTAAGGTAATGATTTGTGTGGTTTTTTAGTTTTTGATTGTATTAGTGTTCTTTAAGAAGATCCATCTTGATTCTTGGAGTTTTTGGTGTTTTTGTGATTGGGATTAGTAGATAAGTATTAGTTTTTACTTATTATTATAGAAATCACAAAACTTTTTGGGTTATTTGGTAAAAAATCTGGGTTTAAATCACCATTTTTTGATCGACTGTTCATCCGTTACAAGTTACTGAATACCCAGACAAAGTTCCGAACCAAAAAGTTCCGGATCAAAAAGTTCCGGATCAACCAAAGTTCCGGACCAAAAAGTTCCGAACCAAAAGTTCCGGATCAAGGAAAGTTCCGGATCAAGGAAGTTCCGAACCAAAAGTTCCAGATCAAGGAAAGTTCCGGATCAAGAAAGTTCCGAACCAAAAGTTCCTGATCAAGGAATGTTCCGGATCAAGGAAAGTTCCGAACCAAAGTTCCGGATCAAGGAAAGTTCCAGATCAAGGAAAGTTCCGGATCAAGGTAAAGTTACGGATCAAGGGAAAGTTCCGGATCAAGGAAAGTTCCGGATCAAGGAAAAAGTTCCGAATCAAGGTATTCCAAGCCAAAATCTTTCGAATCAACACTTCCGAATCAACAAAAGTTCCGAATCAAGGGATATTTTACTTGTTTTTTCGACGATTTTTTAGAGGATTTAATCTTGGTTTCTTACAACAAAAACTCAACACAATTCACAAGCTTTACTTCACTACTCGATCAACCGATAATCTTTGTCTCTTTGAAGTGAACAAAATGAATCCGAATTCAGTAATGCCTCAGATGACATCACTTACGGATATTTCCGTCATTACGGGAACGGATAATCGCCCTCCAATGCTCATCAAAGAAGTTTTTGAAGCATGGCAATGCCGGATGATGTCTTACCTTAAGGGAAAACCGGTATATGGGAGGCTTATGGTTAAGTCAATTTTAAATGGTCCACTTGACTATGGTACCATCGTGGTTAACAATGTGACTTGACCAAGGGAGTTTGAAGAACTTACACCAGCTCAACAACTTGTTGCCGATGCAGACGAAAAGGCTCTTCAAACAATTCTCCAAGCTCTTCCACATGACATCTATCGAATGGTAAGTCAGTATACGGTGGCAAAGGATTTATGGGAACGTCTAAAGGTGTTGCTACAAGGTACGTCTCTTACCAAACAGGAAAGGGAATGTCAGTTGTATGATCTGTTTGATAGATTCACGTACAACCCAGGGGAAATGCTTCGCGACTATTACTTCAGATTCACTACTCTCATGAATGATCTGAATGTATACAATCTCGTGATTGCTCCATTCCAGGTTAACACCATGTTTTTGAATACTTTACCTCAAGCTGAATGGGGTGATTATATTACCGATGTTAAGTTAACCAGGGATTTGCATAAGTGCAATTTGGATCAACTCTATGCTTTCCTTCAGCAGCATGAGAAACATGTGATCATGCACCGTTCGCCTCGAGGTATGTACCCTGATTCCTTAGCTTTGATGGTGAATCAACCAAGCTTGTCACACAACAACACTCCTTATATCTTGGGACATCAAGCCTATCATCCATCACCTTACATGACACCAACCTTCCCCCAATACTCGATTCTACCGCAACCACCCACCTCACATCAGCAACAATATCGGTTTAATGCACCTTCACGACACTATGCTTCACAACATCACCCAGCAAGTATTGCACCTTATGCTCAATCTTCATATTCTTCTTATCAAGAGAATGCAGCATATCCCTCAAGCTACTCTGACCACATGAGTGTTCCTTCTAGTGCTTATGCAGCTCCACAAGACCAAGCACTATATTGTGATGATGATGAAGTCCCCATTCCTGAATTCAAACAAGGAACTGACCCAGTTAAAGTGTTAGCCACTATGTCTGCTTATCTCACAAGGACTTTAAGAAAACGAGGATTTAGGGGATCAGCTCCGACTAACAATCAGTTGAGGAATTCATCCAATTCTCGCCAACAAGCTACTATTGAGAATGGCAGGGTAATGGTTCAACCTATTCAATCATATCAGGGGAGACCTACTACATCAACTACCAATGCTCGCACGGTCAATCCTGCTCCAATGGTCAACACTCCTCCACGGGCTAATTCTACAGGCAAGTTGAGAATGATTACATGCTACAACTGCAAGGAAGAAGGTCACATGTCCAGGGATTTCAAGAAACCCAAGAGGAGAAGGGATGGTCAATGGTTTGCAGAGAAGATCTATCTGGTGAATGCTCAGGCACAAGGAAGGGAACTTGATGAAGAGGAGCTTGCATTTCTTGCTGATCCAGGGATTGCTGAACAAGACGTGGTCACCACACAGAATGCAGCATACCAAGCAGATGATCTTGATGCGTATGACTCAGACTGTGATGAATTTCAATATGCAAAGGCAGCTCTTATGGCAACTATCTCCAGCTTAGGGCCAGAAAAGAGATCTGAGGTACTTATTAATACCACTGATGCTAGTATTCAACCACATCAAGTTGTGCAAGAGAGTGCTGATTCGAATGAATCTTCGGTGGTGACTCTTTTAAATGAGGAAACAATCAATGATAGTAATATCAATGTGAGTCCCCAGACTTTGAGTGAATCACAACCGGGAGCCATTTCGCATACACATACTCCTGCTCAACAAGATTTGGTCATGGTTCCTGCTACATTACTTAGCCAAATGAATGCTGCACTCTTAGAAACCCTAGCTAAGAATAAGAATTTGTCTGATGAGCTTGCCTTAAGCAACGAGAAAGTTCAAACTTTGGAATTAGTGCCTTCGTCTAGTGCTCTAACAAATCCCGAATATGATCATTTTCGAAACAAACAAATGGGTCATTTGCAAGAAATTGAAAACTTAAGAGCAAATCTTTCTAATGAACTTAAAGAAAAAGAGTTAGTAGTCACTAATTTTCAAAAACTTCAAACAGATTTTGAATTACTCGAGTCTAAGAAGAATGAAATGGAGATTAATGCTGCTAATAAGATTAGAAGTCTAGATTATTTGCTTTTAAGACAATACGCTGATTCTCAACTAGTACACTTATTTGATGCCTCGTTTAGAGAATTTAACTTATCACGTCAAAAAGGCCTTCCCCCTAACCCACGGTATGCAAAACAAGCTTTAAGCCATAATCCAAGACTTTATAATGCAACCCAATTAGGATTGGTCTTAGACCCGATTGTTATTTTCGATGAACGCACCAATAAGGATCTAGTTGATGAGAATCGGTCATACAATTTTGCAAAATATCCAGATTGTGATTATTTTAAAATGAATCAGGAGCTTGCTAAAACGGATTTTAGAATTCGCTTCCATATGGAAAAAGATCTCATTACAGCACCAACCTATATGTTGAATGAAGAAAACCCTAGTACACTTCCTACACTTGTCAAAATGGATGGTCCTAAGGAAATTCCAAAGGATCTTCCACCTGTTAGCACTGTATGGTTAAACTTACAAGAGATTAATCAATACTTTACTAATTTTGACAAGGTCATTTTGGAATGTACGACTTCAAATGGCCTAAACGCCGGAGAATGGGCTTTCGAACACATGAACGAGGTGTTTAAAAATGAGATCAATCCATTTGTCGAAAGTCTAAAAGGAAGTTTTGCATCTCTTAAGAAAAATCTTGAGTTTGAAATTGGAGAAGTTCAAAAAGTGTTTTATGAAATGGACACCGCTTACGTACTACAACTAATTGAAAAGGAAAAGATTTTATCCGAATATGACCGATTCTTGTCCGAAGTAATCTCGTGTGATGTGCTTACTGCTGTAAATGTTAATTATTCGAATGAGCTTACATCCGCTATGATTAAATGTGATGATGTGAATATTTGTGATGATGTGTGTGATCTCTCTATAAATGTTGCTGATACTGTAAATGAGGTAGATAATCATTCTTGTCACGAATCTAACGCTAAGTTTTTAAGGCTACAAGATTCTTACAATTTACTTTCAAAACGCTTTAATAAACTAGAACAACATTGTATATCTTTAGAATTAAAACAACAAACTCAAAATGAGGATCTTTTGATAACAAATAGTTGTGAAAACGGTGTTGAGACGAGTGACAAGATGATTGCAATAGTTAAGGCATTAGAGGAAGAGATTATGAGATTGAAGAGAGATGTATCATCAAATGAAACACTAAAATTGGAACTAGAGGTTGCAGAGTCTAAAAACCAGGCCTTAGAAATTAGACTTTCGTCTATTCTAGGGGAGATGGATCGTGCAAGACAGGGAATGTCCCAACTTTATGGTTCACTAGAAGAACGCTTCGCTTTTAATGCGGCACAGCAACAATCTTATGTTGAACAATTGAACCAAAAATGTGAGGAAATTTCTGACTTAAACATCCTGCTCATTGACAAAAACATGGTTTTGGCCGAGTTAAAGGAGACACTTCTTCTCACCCGACAAGAAGCTGTTAATAACTTATCTACCAACTCTGCACCGTCCTCTAGTGCTCCAACAACCAAGTCAGTAGTGCTTTATAAGAACCCGCTCCATAAGAGAAACCCGGTTACCTACGATGATTATATGAGGAATGCCATTAAGCATGTAGATCTTGTTAGGGATATTTTAGACGATCTTTATGCCTTAGATCCCTCAAGTAGCTACTATTATTCGGCTCATGAATATATTAAGCGAGTTCAATATTGTTTAGCATATTTGCAATACATAGGTAAACCAGGTTCTGCACTACTCACTAATAGACCCATTGCTGTAACTCCATTCAATAAGACCCCAGGAGCAAAACCGTTATTGGCACCATCAAGTAAGGCACCTTTAAAATCTGTTGCTAATATTCCCACTTTGCCTTCTACAAGAGTAAAAGAGTCTACTAAGGCTAAAGGATCGCCACTCAAGAAAGATAAGATCAAGCCCTCCACTAGTAGTACCAACAAGAAGAAAGTAGAAGCTCATCATAGGAATGTTAGTTCAGTTTTAAATAAAAAGAATCATGTTAAGACTAAAAGCTCTACGCCTGTGCAGAAGCCTAAACCATTCGTGAATTCTAATTTGAATTGTGGAATTGTAATGAATGTATGTTTTCCCAACGTCATGATTTGTGTCTTATTGATCATGTGAATGAAATGAATGCCATTAAGAATAATGTTGAATGGAAGCCAACTGGTAGAACTCGTGCCCAAGTTGGCTGGCAATGGCGTCCCACTGGTAGGACCTTTACATTAGATGGAAAAATGTGCCCTTTAACTAGGAATGCATCCATTGAGGTTATGTCAAAGCGTCCTTTAGATAGGCACACTAGCACTCAAGTATGGAAACAGCGCCCTTTAATTAGGTCAGCTCCCACTATAGTGCCTATCAGTGAAGAAATACCACAGGATTTAAGTCAACTAGAATCTACACCACCAACTAGGAAGAAGAAGGCTAGGAAATCTAAGAAACCTAAAGTTAGCAAATCTAAGATTATTAAATCTGTACCTGCTAATAACAAGGAACATTCAGATTCCGATACCTCTACATTGTCTTCGTGTAGTGATATTTTCAGGTGGTCCAAATCATCCTCTGGTATTTGTACTCCGGTTGTTCAAAGCATATGACCGGAGATCGCTCGATGCTCCGAAATTTCGTCAGCAAGTTTCTTGGAACGGTTAAATTCGAAAATGATCATATAGCAAAGATAGTGGGGTATGGTGAATATCAGATTGGAAACGTTACGATTTCAAGGGTATACTATGTAGAAGGTCTTGGTCATAACTTATTTTCAGTCGGACAGTTTTGTGATTCCAACCTAGAGGTTGCTTTTCGACAACACACTTGTTTCATCCGCAACTTGGAAGGAAAAGACTTGTTGAAGGGATCTCGTGGTGCAAATCTTTATACGTTGTCCCTACAAGACATGATGGCCGCCTCTCCAGTATGTCTTCTCTCTAAAACATCTAAGACCAAGTCATGGTTATGGCATCGCAGATTATCTCATCTTAACTTTGATGCTATTAATCATCTGGCTAAAAACGAATTAGTTCGTGGTCTTCCAAAGCTCAAATTTCACAAGGACCATTTATGTTCCGCGTGTTCAAGGGGGAAAAGTACCAAGAAATCATACAAGCCCAAAGCTGAAGACACCAATCAAGAAAAACTTCATCTTTTGCATATGGATCTTTGTGGGCCAATGAGAACTGAAAGTGTGAGCGGTAAGAAATTCATTCTGGTTATTGTGGATGATTTCTCCAGGTTTACATGGGTTAGATTTCTACGTACAAAGGATGAAGCACCGAAGGCTATCATCACTTTTCTGAAATTCATTCAGGTACGTTTGAATACTTCTGTCCGCCGTATTCGTACAGATAATGGAACAGAGTTCGTCAACCAGACTCTTCGTGATTACTATGAAGGAGTTGGTATCTCACATGAAACATCCGCTGCACGCACTCCACAACAAAACGGTGTCGTTGAAAGACGGAATCGTACTCTTATGGAAGCTGCTAGGACTATGCTAATTTATGCGAATGCCTCATTGTTCTTGTGGGCAGAAGCCATATCTACTGCATGTTTCACCTAAAACCGTTCTATCATTCGGAAACGCCATGGAAAAACACCTTACGAGCTTCTACATGATCGTAAACCCGATGTTTCATTTTTTCATGTGTTTGGTGCTCTTTGTTATCCAAACATTAATAGTGAGAACTTGGGCAAGCTTCAACCAAAAGCCGATATAGGTATTTTCATTGGTTACTCACCCTCCAAGAAAGCATACCGAATTTACAACCGTCGTCTTGGTAAGATTGTAGAAACTATGGACACAGATTTCGATGAGCTGACAATGATGGCTTCTGAGCAACACAGCTCTGAACCCGCGCTTCATGAGATGGGAACCGATGCTATTAGTTCCGGATTAGTTCCCAATAATCCTACTTCTACATCATTCTTACCACCAACAAGGCCCGAGTGGGATAAACTGTTTCAACCGTTGTTTGATGAATTCTTTGATCCCCCAAATGATGAAGTTCTAGCACCTGTAGTGATAGCTCCAATCCCTGAAGTTGTTGCTCAAGCAAATGAAGCTTTATCTAATGCATCTTCAATTAACATTGAACCGGATGCACCCTTACCAAGTGATTCTCAAACTACACCTGAATCGTCACCCCTACTTGTGCCTAATGATGTGGAAGAGGATTCTATTGATCACGATTTGGAATATGCTCACCTGCAAGAGCTTCCTTTCTTTGGTGTAGCGATACCTGAAAACCCTTCAGCCGCGTCTACCTCAGAAGAAGCTCCTTCTATTGTTCACTCCAGACCACCTAGGATTGAAAAACATAGCACCAAATGGACAAAAGATCACCCAATTAGGAATGTCATTGGTAATCTCGATCGACCAGTCTCTACACGCCATCAATTACAAGAGAGTGCACTCTATTGCTACTTTGATGCATTTCTCTCCGAAGTTGAACCTAAAAATTGGCAACATGCTATGACTCAATCATCTTGGATTGAAGCCATGCAGGAGGAACTAAATGAATTCCAAAGACTTGAAGTATGGGAATTAGTTCCTCTCCCTGACAAGGTTAACATCCTTACTTTGTTATGGGTTTATAAGGTTAAACTCGATGAGATGGGTGCAGTATTAAAGAATAAGGCTAGATTGGTTGCTAGAGGATATAAACAAGCCTTGGGTATAGACTTTGAAGAATCTTTTGCTCCTGTGGCAAGATTGGAGGCGATTAGACTATTCCTTGCGTATGCTGCTCATATGAACATGATCGTCTATCAAATGGATGTGAAGACGACATTTTTGAACGGTGAACTAAGGGAAGAAGTCTATGTTAGTCAGCCAGATGGGTTCGTTAGCACGGAGTTTCCTAATCATGTGTACAAGCTTAAGAAGGCTCTCTATGGGTTGAAACAAGCTCCACGCGCGTGGTATGATCTCCTTTCAACATACCTCATCTCGAAAGGCTTCTCCAAAGGCAAGGTGGACCCCACTCTATTCACTCTCAAGGAGGACAACGACATGCTTCTGGTACAAATTTATGTTGATGATATAATATTTGCTACCTCTAACATAGACTTGTCACAACGCTTTGAGAAGATAATGTCCACACGCTTTCAGATGTCAATGATGGGAAAAATTTCATTTTTCTTAGGATTACAAATTTCTCAGAATCCCAGAGGCATCTTTATTAATCAATCCAAATATGCTCTAGAATCTTTAAAGAAATATAACTTTGATAATTGTGACCCCGTGGACACTCCAATGGTGGAGAAATCCAAGTTAGATGAAGACAGGAATGGGACTATTGTCGATCCAAAACTTTACCGTAGGATGATCGACACCCTTCTCTATCTGACTGCTAGCAGGCCTGATTTGCAATTTGTCGTATGCATGTGTGCCCGGTATCAGGCTCGGCCTACCGAAAAGCACCTACATGTTGTGAAAAGGATCTTCGATATCTAAAAGGAACACTTCATCGTGGTCTATGGTATCCGAAAGATTCCTCTATTGCTTTAATATCATACGCAGATGCCGATCATGCTGGGTGTCAAGACACGAGGCGTAGCACTTCTGGATCTGTGCAACTCCTTGGAGACAGATTGATCAGTTGGTTTTCAAAAAGGCAGAAAAGCGCTGCAATTTCTAGCACGGAGGCTGAATACATCGCCATGTCCGGTTGTTGTGCTCAAGTCCTTTGGATGAGATCACAATTAACTGACTACTGTTTGGGTTTCAACAAAATCCCGATGTATTGTGACAACAAGAGCGCCATTGCCCTTTGCTGCAACTATGTTCAACACTCCCGGGCCAAGAACATAGACATTCGCTACCATTTCATTAAAGAGCAGGTGGAGAACGGAGTGATCGAGCTGTATTTTGTCACTACTGAGTATCAGCTGGCAGATATGTTCACCAAAGCCTTAGATCGAGGACGAATCGAGTTTTTGATCGACAAGCTTGGCATGAAATCATTCACTCCAGCGACTCTCAAAGAATTGGCAGAAGAATCAGCTGAATAGTGGTGGTAAACTATTCAGGCGTATCCTTTGTTCGTGATCATGTATATTATCGTATATATATAAACCACAAAAAGAAAAATACAAAAATATAAAACCAAGAAAAACCATAAAAAATATAAAACCTAGAAAAACCATAAAAATTATAAAATCAAGAAAAACCAAAAATATTTTTTCGTTTTTAAAACGGGCATGTCTTTTAGTACGGTAATATTTACGGCCTTAGAAATGTCGATCAATATTGACACGGTGCCATAAATAGAGTCCGTATAAAAGTTGTACATTTTCAAAACATGCCCATTATGTCTTGTAGTTATTTCTGACTGCAACCCGGTTTTCATATTAAAGTCACGTATTTCCTTGGAAAACGTTGGCTCACAACGGGAATTAACTTTCTCGGGCATGATTTACACGCCAAATCATGTAAAGGGATCAAGTTTACTTTATAACTTGGTCTAACACGAATTAGTGTACGTCTCAGTGCATTAATTTGTCAAAATAAGAGAAATCTTATTGCCACAACGAATCAATCTTTTTCAAGATACTAATTGGAAATGCTTTCATCAATATTTGACTCTTTAAACAATGACTACAGCTCTTTAAATAGAAAACAGGTCATCATTTAAGGGGGAGAAAATATTAAATCATCTTCGTCATCGAAACGATTTTCAAAAAGTGTTTGTGGAAAATTAATTGGCTAACGAGTAATTTTGCTTTAGAATACGACTAGTGCTTGCTCAATGTGATAGAATTTGCTTTAAGATCTTGGAGATTTGCTAATAGGTTGTGATGCTTAAGTTGTGTGAAGGTTAAGTTGGCGAAATTTAATAATGGTTAGAAAAAATGAAAAGATAAGAACCAAAAAGGAAAAGAATAGAAGAGTATAGGGACTTAAGGTGATATTTGGGTAAATTGCAAAATTTTGACCTAAGTTAAAACCAAAACCCCCCATACGTTTATCTTTTCTTCATTCACTGTTACTATTCATTTCTTTTCACTCTGCCGCCATTAACACACCCACTAAGCTTTTACAAAACTCTCGTTTTCATCTCCTAATCCGGTTCATTCGATTTATAAGGTAATAAACATCATTCTTTGATTTAAAATTCGTCTAATTCATCACTATATCCTGCTAAAAGATTCGATTAATCAAATTAAATACAAGTTAGGGTTTGTGTTAAATTAAGGGTTAATTGATTAGGGGTTTTTGATGGGTTTTGCTCGGAATACATCCAGAATGAGTTTAGTTGCTTTAGATTGCCTTTAAACTCACAAACGCGCCTAGATTAATCTTGAATAGGGTGTGTTTTGAAGTTCCGGATGAACAAAGCTTGAAAACTTCCGAATGAAGGAAGTTCCGAACGAACTTCCGAATGAAGGAAGTTCCGAACGAACTTCCGAATGAAGGAAGTTCCGAATGAAGGACTGCCGAATGAAGGAAGTTCTGAATGAAGGACTTCCGAATGAAAGAAGTTCCGAATAAAGAACTTCCGAATGAAGAAGTTCCGAATGAAGAAGTTCCGAATGAAGAAGTTCCGAATGAAGAAGTTCCGAATGAAGAACTTCCGAATGAAGAAGTTCCGAATGAAGAACTTCCGAATGAAGAAGTTCCGAATGAAGGACTTCCCAATGAAGGAAGTTCCGAATGAAGGACTTCCGAATGAAGAAGTTCCGAATGAAGAACTTCCGAATGAAGAAGTTCCGATTGAAGGACTTCCGAATGAAGAAGTTCCGAATGAAGAACTTCCGAATGAAGAAGTTCCGAATGAAGGACTTCCGAATGAAGAAGTTCCGAATGAAGGACTTCCGAATGAAGGATTTCCGAATGAAGAAGTTCTGAATGAAGAACTTCCGAATGAAGAAGTTCCGAATGAAGGACTTCCAAATGAAGAGTTTCGAATGAAGGAAAGTTCCGGATGAAGAGTTGTTTGATTGATAGTTGTTTGCATGTTCTAAGTACTTGTTGAAATATGTTATGCTTAGAAGTAAGAATGATACATATCTATATATTTTTGTGCATCAAACTTTTATGTCTTATCTTAAGCAGATACAATGACTAATCCAACAGTACAAGCAATCCAAGACTCTAGAGAAGCCGCAATTGCTGAAGCACGAACACTCAAGTTCATACCAAACAACTACCGGCTGAAGCCAGTTTCAAAATCCACTCACCATGGATTTAAAGTAGCCATAGCAATCCTTGATCAATCTCATTTCAAGAATGCTTTAAGGAGTACTGCCTCGGTGCCTTATGATTATATGTATGAGTTCTGGGCTACCAAGGAAAGCACTTCAAACAAGATCACCTTCACCATCGACAACAAACAGCAGACACTTACTGTATCAGACTTCCGTAAGATATTTGGCATTAGGGATTCACCCAAAGGTATGGCATTTTCGAGGGATCCTACTAAAGACGAACTAATGGAGTTGTTCGATGCTATTGGATGTCCTGACATACGAGTTGCGTTTGAGTTTACCACTGCTAAAGTAGGACAACCTTGGAGAGCAATGTTGGGTATTCTTAGTCTATGTCTTACACCGAAAACATCTGGGCATGATGCTTTGCGTAGTCCAATAATGAACATCTTCCATGGGATGTACACAGGCGCAAATGAAGATTATGCATTATTGTTGTGGGAAGAATTCACCTTTCAACTCTTCCAAAACAAGAAGCTGAAGAATAACTTCTTTCCTTACCCTCGATTTATCAAGCTTATCATTAACTATTGTATGAAGAATGATGTTTCAATTAATAGGCGTGCAGCAAGTCGTCATCACACAGAAGAGGCTGATCACACTGTAGATCTAAGGCATGAAGGACCATCTGGTGGTGTTATTCCTGGTCCTATTCCCGATTACCTTCTGACTGATAGAATTAAAGGTTTTGCTGATTACAAACTACTGCAACTAGAAATCAAGAAGCTAAAAGCAAGCCTTCAGACTGGAGAAGACTCGTCTACTACGGTCAAGAGTAAAGGTAAACGCAAGCAACCAGCTGCTTTACCTGAACCCGAAACCAAGAAGAAAAAGACTAAGGTTAAGAAGGGAAAGGGTAAGGCTGATGAGTTAGTTCTACGTGACGAAGAAGATGTTGTTGATCCTACTCTTGACAAGGCTGAGAGGAACTTAATGAAGATAGCTATTGAAAGGAGTAGGAAAGATACGGGTGGTAGTGGTTCAGGTGCAAGGATAAATATTGAAGAAGAGTACGAGGAGCTAGAGGATATTGATGAGTTTAGGTCACCTGAACGGTATTCTACTTCGAAGGAGACATCCATTCCTGTTTCAGCAAGTGTTGAAAAAGAGTCTGGTGCTCCTACAATCATGGTGTCAACTCAACCTTTAGTAACTCAACCTTTAGCAACTCAACCTCCACCAATACAACCCTTACTAACCAGACCGGTTTCAACACCATTCCTTCCACCACCAATAACTCCCATCCTTAGTACCGTAGTAACGACCGAGCCTCTTCACTCAACCTAGAGCAGCTCTGCAACGTCTTCAATGGCTGTATTTGTAATGGCCGAAATGTTGGATAAACATACGGATAATCACAAAAGAGAGATGGATGAACTTCGCCAAGAGCTACATAGACGAGCTCAAAGTGAAGAAGCATCTAAGAAAGCCCAAGAAGAGATGCTTGCTAAGTTCGCTGCAGAGATGGAGTTAACATGAAAAGCTCATGCAGAAGAACTAGCTCAGGTTAAGCAGGCTGAAGCTGATAAGCATGTTGCACGTATCACGAGACTTCAAGCGATGAGGGATAAATACAAGGAGCAAAAAGAAGCACTTGAAGCTTCTGTTGAAGAGAGAGTGAAAGAATCCGTTGAATCCATTATGCCTAAACTGCGTGATGAGTTGAAGACACTCGCGGCTGATAACTTGATGATCAAGTCATCCAATCCTTCAGAATCCGCCTACAAAATTGCTTATGAGTTAACGGATTTTGAATTAAAGAAGATCCTGAAAGCTCGAATGAGGGAACTTGGATCGTTTGATAAATCTAGGATTCAACGGGCTCTTTACAAATCCCTGAGTGACGATATCATGGAGGATGATAGGTTATTTAAAACGTTTGGAAGTGTGGTACCATACCACATTCTGCCTGAGGAAGAAAGGGAAGAAAGTGAAGAAGAAGAGGGTACTGGTGAAGAAGAAGGTGAAGAAGAAGAAGAAGAAGAAAAGGATGATGACGATGACGATGATGGTGATGATGATGATGAGGATGATGATGATGGTGATGATGGGGGTAAACAGCCTGAAAAGGGGGATAAGGTTGCCAGCTCAAAGAAACCTGCCAAGTCTGGAACCAAGTCTAAGAAAGATGCAGCAGCAAAGGAAAAATATACTTCCACGGAATCAAGACGATCCAAGTGGCGTCATGATGTGAATGCTACTACATCATCATCAATTCCTGGTACATCTATTGCTGTGTCTATACCTGTTACCACTAACCCTATTAGTTATGTTGTTGTTGCTCCTGTGATTGCAGAATAGGTAACTGAACCTAAAGCTTCACAACACTCACCCGTTCATGACACCGCCGAGATGCCTGAATCAGACCCAACAGATGTTCACGTTTCCACTCTTCTACAACAAGAACCACAATCTACTGTTCCTGAATCAAGCACACGGGACTGGGCAGACACGTTGGAGATTGACGAGACTGCACCGCCACAGGCTTGGATCACGGCAACGGCGCAATATGATCCAATCACAGACACTGACAGAGATATCTTATATCTCCGTATCCGCAGTCCGATTGAATTATGTGCATTTCTGGCTCATGAGTATAAGACTTCGGTCACTCCGTCGTTGGTGAATAGAGCGCTGAAGGATAAGAGAATTCGCGCCAAAACCCGGTTAACCCGAATGGAGTTCGAGTATTATGCTGATGAGATCCTGAAAGCTCTGAATACCGTTCAACGGCCAGGTCTTCATGAATCATAAAGAGCTCCACCTCCACTTGATCCTTCTCAAGATAATCAGATTGCTCTTGACATCTTCGTCACCAATGATCTTGATTATCTCCTCAAGGGTTCATCAAAGTACGCAACCTCCCTGACCTTGCTGAAAGCTGCCAACTGGGGGACAATACCCTTTATCGAGGAAAAGGTAAACCGACTATGGGTCCCAAAGGTAAATCGTAATTATGATATGTATACTGTTATAGGTGCATCTCATTGGGACGAACGAGTCCGAAGGGCGTACAGGGGTTGCTGCTTAGCCAATTCAGGAAGCAACGTTAGATCCGATATCCGCATCTCCAGTATTTTAGGGCTGAAAACTGTTGGGTCAAAAAGTTGGTGTGGCAGAAACTCAAAAACGAAGAAAACATGAAGAAATTGTCCAAGCGTTGTCAAGAGTTAATCAAGCGTTGACATGTACAATTTAGGCGTTGATAGCTCAAGAGTTGTCATGTACAATGTAAGCATTGTTACATGTAATTCAAGCATTGACAAAACGTAGACAAAGAAGCTTATGGAAGCTTCTATTTAGATAAACATGCAAAAGATATTCTGCATAAGTTTATTTAAATAGAAGATTTACTTGTTTATTTATCATTATCTCTTGTAAAACCCTAATCCTTACACTATAAAAGGAACCAAGGGTCATAGGTTTTATTAATATAATTCATTCACAATGTAAACCTAAAGTGTGTGTCGACTAGACGTGGGATTCAATGTATACACATCTAGTGATTGTTTGTTATTAATATAATGAACAATCCAATTGTGTTTTAATTCATGTTTTGTGCCTAAACACCTTGTTAATGGTTGTTGTTCTAATTCCGCTTTGATTGTTTAATCATATGAACAATGATCATTCCTAGTAGCTTCAAAGATCCGGAAACCAAGGTTTCCACAATTGGTATCAGAGCCTCGTGGCTCGTGATGCTAGGACCAACAAGGTGTTCGTATATCGTGAAGAAGAAGAAAAATTCGTATAGAGTTTTTCTGGACGTTTTTGTGTGCGCAGCAGTATTCAGAAAGTCATAACTTTTGATTGAACCGTTGGATCGTCACGAAATTTTATATGTGTGTTCTACATACATATATCTAAACATCCACCGGAGGGATTGTCGAGTTTTATCCAGGCAAAAGTTATTAAGCGTCAAAGTCAGCAGTAGGATGAATACAGTTTTCTGTGGACAGCCATGTTCAAAACACGATCTCTCCTTCGTTAACCGTTGGATCTTTGTGATATTTGAACTGTAGATTCTTGGCACTTGTGTCTAGAATCTCACTGAAGGGATCTTCGATCTGAGCTCTAAGGAAGAAGTTATTCAAGGTCGAAGTTCACTGTTTAAAGGTACTAATGTTTTTGCTTTTACATGAAATCATGAACTAGGGTTTCTCAAACCCTAGATCGACACAAAAAAAAGCAAAGTATTAGGTTGTTTATGGCTGTTAGAATGTTATTGTTGCTGTCAAATATATGATCAAGAAGTAAATTAGGGTTTATCATAAAACCCTAAATCCATGAAGTAACAAAACAGATCGAGATTTTTGGCTAAAGAGATGGTCGTACAAAAGGTAACATATCAAGAATATTATTATAATGTCATCTGCGTATTTGTGTAAGTATATTCACATGACAAGATGTATTTTGTACGCTCGTTTCTTATTGGTGAAGGATACTTATGTTCACACGAGGAAAGCTTCCTCATTGGTGGAAAGAAGTTGTATTCGCATGATTATAGTACACCTGCATACACACGATCTAAGAAGCAAGTTAAAATAGTGTTCACATGGTTACTATGGACATGCGGTTACACGATCAAAGAAGCTTTATTCACTTATTTAACATTGAAAAGGTAACGTTGATATTTAATTCAACGTTGACAAGTGAAAAAGGTGTGGACGCTGATAAGAATGGACGCTGACAAGGTTTATGGTTGGCGCTGATGTTTGTAATCCAGACGCTGACAGGAAGGAATTTGACGCTGACAGAATAAGTCAACGCTGATAGAGTTGACAGTGTTGTCCGAGATATGTAAATCCAAACACTGATAGGTGTTGTTCGATATCGGATAAAGCATCTGATAATGATATTGGATAAGAGAGGTTATTGGACAACAAAAGGTTTGCTGCTGTTGAGAAAACTGGTACGTTTTAAGCACACAAAAAGGAGGAAAATACACACAAAGGTACATGGAATCTCCGTTTTATTTAGAATATCATGTTGATATTTATGGCTCGGATATTTTTTAAAGGGATTAATGATCTTAAAGCGAGTTAGCAACTATTCATGAGAATTTGATGGATATTTTAAACTATGTAATTGGGATAAACCTTATGAGAGGTTGTTACATATGGTATGAAGATGTTCTTTCATTAAATTCGTCATGAAGAGATGTTAGCTTAAGGGGAAGAGTTCTTATGGTAAGTTTGATGATTGAAGAAGATTTTCGCGAGTTTGTGTTCTATCATATCTTAAAGTCATGGACTTCCAGCCACTGACTTTAAAGGTAACTTGTTCGTGCTTTACATGTTTGGTGACGAAGACTTGTCATAACACTTGAAGGAGTTACATTATCGTGCTCAGTGTCTCACAAAGGATGAGAATATTGACAAGGGATCGAGGTCTACTTATACTTTGTGCCATGAGTATAAGTTCTTAGTCACATGGATAGTACAAGACATGGAACATAGGTTTGGGTTATTCTACTTCTACATCAAAAATATTATATTAATTGTTCTTCAAGATCATTACACAGAGCCTACATTTGGAGAATCTTCAAAGATTGCATACATTGTTTACTTCCTTATTGATGTGACAAAAAGGGGAAGAAATACATGCTACAACTTACAAGAGATACACATAGAGTTTTGCCACTATCAACTAGGGGAAGATTGTTGGGTCAAAAAGTTGATGTGGCAGAAACTCAAAAACGAAGAAAACATGAAGAAATTGTCCAAGCGTTGTCAAGAGTTAATCAAGCGTTGACATGTACAATTTAGGCGTTGATAGCTCAAGAGTTGTCATGTACAATGTAAGCATTGTTACATGTAATTCAAGCATTGACAAAACGTAGACAAAGAAGTATGTGATCAAGGGTTATCGGCAGATGGCGAAGTATGTGATCAAGAAGATAGATCAAAAGCTCCGTGAACGTAGATTGATGAGGAGCTTGGAAAGATTCGTTGGTGGTAGACCATATTTAGTGCACCACAAGCTACTGCAACGATCCATCTAATGGGTCGTACATTTCAGGTCCACTTTATATTGGTTTTCAATTGTGAATATGTATATTTGTGAATATTGTGCTTGTACGGCTTGATGTAGTGTTAAGGTATGATAATTCTTCAAGAATTTCTCACGAGATTCTAAATCTTTCAAAATATATCATACTAAAGCACTACAAATATCCCTTATTAATTTAAGGGGGAGCATTAAAATGTTCTATGGCCAAACATCGATTTCATTTTTACCCAAAGACCGGTTAATCCATTCAATATCCCAAATATTAATGGTTAACATTTTGGATAAGGGGAGAAAATGGGATTAAGGAGACTTAAATGATACTTGGCTAAAAGATGAAAAAGACTTAACGATAATCCAACTTAATATGTGTAAAGCACGTGTTAAGGGGGAGCGTTTTTGATGAACAAAACACCTAAGGTACAAAACTTTTGATTTCAATATCACAAGTACCTTATGTGATTTTCAATGATTTTTCATGGTGGCTATACTTTCCCAAAACACGCTTAATTCACGACGATGTGGTGACAAAAGGGTGGTAGGAATAGGTTTAGTCCAATGATTCATCAGAGCCGATGGAATCTTCCCAAGGACAATTCCCTAGATAGAATTAGAAGTCCTAGGAAAGATGGAGAAAGAATGTGAACGTAGCTGAATGCCGACCAAGTACTTAAGCTAGCACTGGAACAATCACAACAAGGTGCTAGTTATGACGTATTGGTAAGCATTGAAGGGGTTGAAGAATGAAAAAGAATTGTAAAGATAAAGGGTGTAAAGAAAGAAGCCCTCCTTACAACTTTAGGCAGAAACCAGGTCAATACATATGCTATTGAGATCATTTTTAATGATTCTCGATATTGAAGAAAGACGTCATGGACCCAGTGATGCAATGCACAACCCTTCCCAGCTAACTCAAATATCTATCAAAAGGTATTTGTTTTAATCACACGGAGATCAACACGTTATCTATTGGTTTATTCACTCCGAATAGACTCGTATTGAAAAGGTGGCACTCCTCTCCAGCCATCGCTCACTAAATCAAAACGCACTATCGAGTCTAGAGCCACGAGATCATCAAAAGTCTCATTAGGACACTTTCCATTTATTCCTTTCTTTCTCACACACTGTGAAAAGTAAGAGATTTTTATGAGTCCTACGCAGTATTCTTGTAATATTGCCAGAACATCCGAGTAATACGCAAGTATTACAATGAAGATGGAAATCCTGCTTGAGCCAACATCAAACAAGCTCATGGTAGGTTACACGTGCGGTTCTTTTAGAACCAATCTTGTGAAAAACTGGAAAGAAACAGTGGTTTAAATCTTAATTGAACTTAAACTCGTTCCAGGCCTCTACGCATTATCATATGATCTTGCCAGAACACTCAGAGTGACTCTTCATTGATCACAGTGACGAGTGGAAATCCTTCTAGTGTTAACATCAAACAGCACTTGGTAGGTGACGTGCAAGATTCTTTATGAATTGAGCTCGTGATAACTGGAAAGCAACGATGGTGAAAATCTTAATTGAAATTCACTTGTTCCAGGTTTCATGAATTGACGGCTTCAAATCACAAGGATAATTTATCCAAGTGATTCACTCTTTATGTTCGCAGTCAGCTTTGGACGGTCGAATAAAGAGAACGGGTTTACCCGCGAAATCCTGTCAGGAAGTTACTTAATTGAAACTATCCGTCACGGGTACGATATCTAATATCGTCCAACGGTCTTCACCGACCGGAGGTAAAATGCTACCGAATTAGAATAAAATGTCAAAGCCATTTTATTCGTGTCGTTGCTGTGTACCTGTTAAAGACGGTGGCGTTGCTGTGTACCTGTTGAAGACGGTGGCGTTGCTGTGTACCAGTTAAAGACGGTGGTGTTGCGGTGTACTTGTAGAAGTCGTTCCCACATGCTTATGTTTTTCTGCATAAAAGTTCAGCAAAAATTCAAGAAAGTACAAGATGAAGTCTTCCGCTGTACCAAACTCTGAATCTTTTGAGAATTCAACAAAAGACATAAGTGTGTGGAACATGGAGTCACGAGGAGGCAAAATTCACAAGAAGGCAAAGATCGCACGTGATTGGTCAAAAGAACAATGCTCTCAAGCCAAAGCCTAAAAGATCAAACCAACATATTCACAACAAAAAGAAAAAGAAGAAAAGACTACGAGCTAAAGAACGAAGACTTAGTATAGTATGCTAGGTTTAGAACTTTGTAACGTGGAGTGACCTCCCTTAGGGGGAGATTGTTAGAAATACGTTTTAACGTATATTAGAAGTATCGGTCACTCCACAATATTATTTATGTTGTAATAGCTCGTAGTTAACAAATACTTATTTAGTTAAGTAAGAACCGGCCCATGGGCTTGTCATGGGCCGGCCCAAGTCCATTAGTGGCTTGGAAGTATAAATACCCCTTTCCTCCTTGGAAAGGGGTTGGTTGTTGTTCATTTCCTAGTTTCACTTGAATAAAAAGACACATAGTTTTTTCTCACTTTCTCTCTCTAGTTTCTCTCTCTAGAAAACATCAACCCACTTCATAGATTCATAGGTTATCAAGATTCTACAGCTGCAAATTGGGGTTCAATACCATGGATTGAGGTAAAGGTTGATCGTCTCTGGATAAAGCAAATAGTTCCTAGGTATGATCACTATGTCCAATTGGGTGCACCGCATTAGGGCGAAACCATACGACGAGCTTATAGCTATACATGTGGGTTCAAATCAGGCCCTCAAGTCGTATCTCAGTTTAAATTAAAGCCATTTTAGGAGTGAGAATTCAACCCAAGGTCGGTTACCATCATTTAACAAAGATCAGACTGAAAAGAGAAGACGAAAAACTCTAAACCATCATGGAAGGAGACTTTTTGGTTCTTCGTCTCGAAGACATTGAAGACATGCTGCTTCTGATGACTCAGGATACGCACAGACATTTGAATGTTGAAAACATCATTTCCTTGAATTCAGCTCTTAGAATGTACACACGTCGAATTGTAATCAAGAAACGAGTTGAAGATCTATAACTTGGCATGGAAAGGTATCAGAGGAAGCTAAATCTCACTCGTCCATATACTGAAGTTCCTACTATGCACAAAAACAAATGTCCCTACACAAGTACAACAAACCCGGTTCCAGGTACTTTCTACTTAAATGGATCTGGTGAGAAGAAATTCATGAGAGTCGCTGAACATCACAAGTTTAGTGACGAGTCTCTTCAACAAGTACGGGACACATTGTTACATCTCAACGTCACCAGGAAGCATCCCAAGGTTAAAGTAGTATGGCATGCTGGATACATAAAAAGTGTTGAATACATTATCAAGATGATTGAAGAAAAGTTGAGGGAAAGACGTTGAATGAGAAGCCTAGAACGACTCGTGGGTGGCAGGCCATATGGAGCGCACCAAAAGCTAATGGAACGATCCCTTTAAAATAGGTCGTAGTATCTCAGGTCAACTCCATACTTTACTTGTGAATATGTAACTACTGTGAATATTTGTAGTGTGAAAGTATGATAATTTTTCAAGAATTTCTCACGAGATTCTAAATCTTTGAAAATATATTATACTCAAGCACTACAACTAACCCTCATTGACTTGAGGGGGAGCATTAACATGTTATATGGCCAACAACGATTTCATTTTTTACCTATAGACCGGTTAATCCATTAATATCCAAAATATTAATGGTTAACATTTTGGATAAGGGAGAATATAGGATTAAGGAGACTTGTATTGTAAAAACATGTGGCTATAAATGAAAAGGACTTAATGGAAAATCCAACTTGATATGTGTTTTGCACATGTTAAGGGGAGCATTTTGATATGAAAAAACACTTAAGGTATAAAAACTCTTGATATTTATATCACAAGTACCTCAGTGATTTTTAAGGAATTTTCATGGTGACAAATACTTACCCAAAACACACTTAACTCACGATCATGTGGTGACAGAATGGTGGTTGGATTAGGTATTATGTAACACCCCAAATATTCATACTTTAGTTCAGCGGAAGAGTCGTTGGTGTTACAGGATAGCACATTACTCAAATTATAGACAACGCTTAAAAATCGCGTCGTTTAATATCAAAGCATTTTCCATTCATTAATATCAAATTTACATAGGTCCTCAGGTCATAGTATATCATACAATTTTACAAAACATTTGAATGGAAATTTTATTTGAACGCGGGCCATAAATTCTTGTCGTCTTCTTGAGAATTACCTTCAAGTACCTGAGATAAAACATGTTAAAAAGTCAGTGAAACGCCGAGTGAATTCATAGATTTTAATAAAAACCATTAATATATCATTGGTATATAATTATTACCGAAAATAAATTTGTGCAAATATTTGTAGTAGGCCATAAAATAGGCCAAAGACATTTTATACAACTCTTAGTCGTAAATCATAATATAGGCTTCAGCCTTCAAAACCATTATACGAACCATTGTCGCAAAAACATCATACAATACGTTTTATGACGTTGTATAGAGTTAAATAAAAACCGTTATATGAAAATGGTTATGTAAAACAAAAACACGAACAAAATATCAGTAATAAGACCCCGTATTGCTAGTCAGGCAATATATTATAATTCAATGCGTATATCAGTATTTTTGTTATTGGATTATTATAAGCCGCATGACATTGCTACCTTACTATAACAAACAACGGGTAGCTAACCCGTAATTCCTTTTCCCATCTAAAATAGCGTGTCGTCACAATAATCACACTTATATAAATCTTCTCATACATAAATTCGCTTACCACTCAAGGTGGAACGACGGGGATCAACCGTCATGGCGCGAACTGGGGTGATCTTCCCCAAATAGTACTATTATATGCATAAGCGTCTACCAAATCCCGGTAGTTCACAATTCATGCTAATGGGACTTTTAGTGACGTAACCTAACTAATAATAATCCATTTCATTCATTCATCGGGTCATATAATCATTCATCGGGTCATATAATCATTCGGGTCCATATCAATAAGAAAACAATCGGGACAACTGGTGTCCTATTTTTATTAAAACTAACATGTTATCTCCCTCGCGGGTTTATAAAATATTTCATAAAACATTTAAAGAGTGCGAGGGTTTGAACTCACGTTGATTGGGAAAGGCGGGTTATCGGCGATTTGGATGTACGGTACGTGCTTCAATCACGAAAACCTACACAAATAATACTCGTCTTAGACTCTTGTCCAATGACTTTAAAAAATAATGGTTATATATATATATGATTTCATAAGTATGATGATGATCAAGTGGGATTTTATCTCTTCATACAACATTATAGTTGTTATTTGTTAGTCAATTTAGACTAGTTATACTAGTTTTAACTCAATTACATATTAAGGCCCAATAAGCCCATTAAAAGTTCAATTCATTATATTAGCCCATTTATACTTTTAATAATAGGCCTATACTCATATGTTGAGCCCAAGTGGCTTAAGCCCATGAGTAAGTCCATTAGTGTTTATCCAAACTAGTTGGGCTAATGGTCCAATAAGGTTACTTTGGCCCGTTAAGGTCCATAAGTTATAAAGCTCGGGTTTATCGATTTTTACTTGTCAAATGTACTTACATATCATTATATGAGTTCAAAAAATGTTACATTAGACGGGTCCGACCGTCTAAGTTTTATTTGGCGAAAACGTTAATCTTTTGGTTTTAGCCGAAAAGACGTAAAACTTATATATATAGTTTTATAACTTTAGAAAACATTCGAGTCTTTTTACTATTATAAAATGCCATGTTTTATTTATCATATTATATAACTCATTTTATATTACTTATTATTAGCTAGTGGGTTTTATGTATTTATTTTATAATAATATTACTTGAGTGCTCATTTTATATTATATACTTTTATTTACAAATCTGATTATCAAAGTCACTTCCACCTTTTTTGCCATATATTGAGTTCTATAAGGAGATAGAAGCTCAAATTTGGGCAGCACAAACTACATGATATGTGCTACAAATAACTCCAAGCTAATGCTTAATCATCCTCTAAGTATCTCTAATAATTCTTCCAAAACAGACTATACAGATTTGTACCTCAATAGTATTTTGATCATATCTTGCTCATTTTAATGATTCCATTGAGTGGCCAACTCACCACATATGTAAAAATCATATATCTAACTGTATATTCAATAATCCAAGCCATTTAACCAAGTGTTCATATTGATACTTACTGTTTTATACAGCCCATAAATCTAATCAAGATTTTAACATTTTAACTTGTAGATTTTAATCTTTTTAACCCAATCTATTAATACAAAATCCCCACATAATACTTTGATCATCATTCATCATCATATACATATACATCTAAGAAGAAAATACATGATTACATTTACAAAATAACAAGATGATAGGAAGAAACAATCTCTATACCACCAAAGTGATAAAAAGGTTGAGATTTTGGATGAACAAGGCTTGATTCTTGTCACCAAATCTTCAACTTTAGCAATGTACTTTTTGAAATCTTCAAGTGAATGACCACCTTCATGGAAATCAGCCCTTTACTTCCATAGAAACTCCTTCTTAGTTGTTAAGATCACCTCAAATCACCAAGTCTTCAAAGGGTTATCGTCTATGGTAGAAATTTGATCAATGGTGGTGTTTGGTGATGGAGAATGGACGGCAAGGAGGAGAGAGTAGAGATATTTGAGAGAGTTTTTGGTTGTTTCCATGTAAGGAAATGAGATAAATGGTTTAGGCTAGTGGTTTTGTTAGCTTAAGTTGTTTTGGTAAGCTTGGAGGAAAACTGTCCTTTAGGCTTGTATAAGTTTGCCACCAAGGGTGGTGTTGCTAGTTTGGCCGCCACTTGTATGAGGGTGGGCAAGTGTAAACTTGTCTCATCCCCATTAATTTACGGGTACTCCTCGATTCTAGTTTCCTTGATTTGCGTGCCCTCGGGTCGTGTTACGAAAAACGTTTTTATAAATTATGATTCAACGGCACAAAACGAATATAATAAAAATTGTTTCATAAAAAACGAAGTTCAAAAGCGTAAATACGTAAACCTATGGTTTCCGGTTTAATCGTGAAAGACGTTAAATTATGCACGTAAGTCCTAATTTCTTCTCGTAAATTTGTGAGTTCACAAACCAACACAATTTAAAATTCCAAAATAATATTCGGGAATAAATTTATTTTTTGAAATGTTGGACTGTCACCAAAAACGGTGTATGTAAACGTAAGCACGTAACATAGAGTTTTCCGGTTTAGACGTAGTCGATGCTACTTTAAGATGTAAGCCCAAATTTCTTCCAATAAATGAGTGAGTTCATAATATAACATTAAAATAATGATTTTTAATAATACTTGAGAATAATATATCGACCATAAATTGACTGATTGTTACAACAGTTACCCCTAAAGAGGATCTTTGTCCTCAAAGATCGATTTATCTTACTACTCGCTTCTCATAGAATCAAGACACGTGGGCCTATCCTCCACATTCGGTCTTTTCTCACTAGTGTAATTCATTACAATACGCGAGTTTCATCAAACATAACTACGGGAATACGATCAGGCTTAATGTTGACTTACTTTCTCTATCCATGATGTTCACGGGTTTTTGAAGAATGCAACTTTTCGCCGATCCAAACTTCATTAATAAACAATCAGTTTTTCACTTGATAAACATTTTATCAAGTTCGATACGAAACATAATTCATGCAACCCTTGAAGTCCTCGGGTAGATCTAGCTTATATGCCTCTCAAACCAAATCTTTATATTATCTCGATGGTCCCATACAATGGGGATTTATTTCCCATGATCTTTCAGATCACCAATTCACTTTTCCATGATGAAATTTATTGGCATAACTTCGCTATCCATCCTACACTTCAAGATCTACATTTCATATACACATAACCTCCTGCCCACTACTAGCAGTAAATAATCAGATCCTAATTTCACAATCATTTCAGGTCTCGCGGGTCGGGTATTTTGTAAGGTTAGTTTTGTCATCATAGGCAACCTTAAACCTAAAAGACATGTCCAACTCACAATGGGTGTATGTCGGGTATCTTCATCCCATCTCCCACCTACAGATGCTCTTATAGTTAAATCCTCACAAGATTCGATCTTGATCCTAATACGATAATTATCAATGATAATCTCCCCAAAGTAAAACGATTATCCCGTTCATTACCAAAGGTCAATTATTCAAACATTAAACAAGACTTCTAGTGTTTGTGTCGTTACTTTACCTCGTCACTTCGATTGGGGTGGTAAACAGTACTCTCATCAAGAGTCATTCCCAATAATTTTTAAAGAAATCTCTAAAAATTCGATGCGAAGCGAGGATCTTGATAGAGTTGATCGATACAGGCACACCATGCTTACACAACTCCTTTAAATACAAAAGAGTCAATTTCTTCATAGAGAACTGATGGTCCACGATACTTGTGCAAACATCGAATCCATGAAGATCTATGAAGAACATTTGCACAATTAAACCAAATGACTAACTAATAACACAAGCTTATACTTTTCATCGTATGTATATCTTATTAATAATGAATCAACATATATACATGACTTGTCCGGTTGTTTGCGGAACAACAACCGGGCGATGAATGACAAACTAAACTCCCATGTTCATAGCTAGCTAAGCTTATGCAACCATGGGAGGATGAAACCCCTATCTACTAAAGTGATACATGTGTGTTTTCTGTGGTGGGAATTATTGACTATTCTATTATAAGGACCACATATATATAGTGGGGTGTGAAGCTTCCTTGAGAAGCTTTAACTAAAATACAAGTAACTAACTTGTAGTCTTCCACTAATACTTTAGACAGACACTTCAGTCACTTCTTCAGGTCTTCTAACATCTTCAGGTCTTGTAAAGAAGTATTAGTCTCGAAGAGTTAGTAAGTTTTTATGTCACCACTTACTAACTCCATCATCCTTGATTCTTTGAACACTTACTAAGATCCGCCTCAGCTAATGACGAGCCTATCTCGTAGACTCTAAAAAACTCTAAAGAATGACACACTGAACTTATAACATACGAAGTTTAGTGACTAACACTACTTAGGATACTTTACATCGAAATCCTGTGCAAGGGACAAATCAGGCACTGAATTGGCCCAACAATCTCCCCCTATTTGGATAGAAAAGTAGCCTAAGTTAAATAGCAGTAAGTGAGTATAAAGGCTTCTTCTTACCGGCTATATTAAAACAAAGTATACCAAGAATAACTAGCTTCACTAGTTTAAGTCATCCGCTAACTTGTATCGTCTTGTCCATGTTGTAGTTGTTACTAACCTTATACAATCTCTGATCTTGTATAATGAAAACTTGAACAAACTCCCTGATGCTTATATAGTAGAACCCCGAATGATTACTTCACTTCGGTTAAGAGTGGAGTGTATATATGCATGTTCGTTACATATCATATGCCCTCCCCTAGAATATATAAAGTGTGGCATATTCTATCAATTAAGATCTGGAGTTTATTTACCTTTAAATAACGGAGTGGTCAATGGTTGATGCAGCAACCATAATAGATCATAGAGTAAGCTCAGTAACCCATCCTCAGCGACTTGGCTCAATCAACCATATATGTAAACATTTAAGTCCCTGACGGTTGTATGATAGTATGTATGTAGCGTGAGTAAACTTTATGTTTCTTCAAATAAACATAAGTTTACCTATGTCCTCGTTTCTCTCCCCCTCAAAATTTGCAATGGAACCAAGCAACTTTTGACCGGCTACATACTATTACACAATCATAGCGTGATAGTCTTCATCTCGCCTGAAGTACAACTCCCCCTGAATTTCATCTCCTACCAAACGCTGATGTGATCAAACCCTTATGTTATCAAACCTTTGTATAATCAATGTTTCACCAATTCCCTGTAACACATCCTGGTCTCTCAAAAACTCTGTGGCTAGGGTTACAGCGGCTAGGGTCACAGCGTTGGGGGGAGGGTGACTGCTGTTGGGGAGGGGGGTGGCTGTGGAAATCAATAGTTATGGAAATCAATAGCTGGAGCAGCCAAATGGCTGTGGTTTGAGGTAATAACCTGTGAAAATATCTTCTTTCTTTATATTAGTGTGAGAAAATAGTTCCTGAGTGACCAAGTCCTTCAAATGCTGAAGGCTCTGAAGATAGCATCTTTATCAGCTGGTAGCAGAAGGGGGGGAGGGGGACAGCTGCTGGGGAGGGGGTTAGGACAGCAACAATTTTAGTTGTGGTTAAGGCTGTGGCTGTGGGTTTAGAATAGGCTGTTGGGTTGTCTAGAGCGGGTTGTCTCCTCATTCACCTCTTGATACTTCATTTGTTGAAGTATATTAATCTTTATCAGCCTTTGGTGCACCCCACAAAAATCACCCACTGTGTTTTTCATACCTCTGAGGCTGTTGGGACAGCGTCTTGAATGTTGTTGGGGGTAGAGCTGAGCTCTTAAACTTTCTGGGTGTGAAACCTATGAGTTCTTCATAAATCTCTGGTTGTGGGTTATCCAAACATTTATGAATAGAACGAATCTTCTAAATGTGTTAACCATTCACATGCTAACAAATCAAATCCCTGATGTGATTCTACAACGCCTGAAGTCATCGACCCATGATGACCTATTAACATCTGAGGTCATCTACTTCTTTATGTAACGACTCCTGATGATCGCTTTTGACCTCTGATGGTTGTAGAAGGCTGAGGTATTCTATACCGATGTGAGTGTCGATCTGTGCGACACATCATATTTGTTGAACACAACAAAATAAAGCAGCCGTGATGAGGTTGTTTAGGAACCTCTGTCATCAATCATCGTCGGTGTCATCAATCATCGTCTGATGGTATGCATGATTGTACCAAACGCTCGATGACACAAACCCATGTAGTCTATCAATCGCCTTTGATAAAGGTCTACAGGCCCGAGTTAAGTCAGCGGGTTCGGGGTTAGGCTGCGGCTGGGTCAGCGCCTCTGATTTTTTTTAGAGACATGTGTGATAGTTATGGACCTCTGATCATACCCTGATAAATCAACGTCAGTGGCTAAGGGTAGGGCTTAGCTGGTTAACACATTGCCTTATAGGTCATACACGATGTACACCTGACCCTGAGGTTCTTCGACCTAATATACAGACCTCTGATGATTCAGAGACCTATGAATATACAACACATATAAGGTTTCACAAAACCTCTAGTCGATGCTTGATATGTTAAACAAACGTCTGATGATAAACACCTGTGTTGTAAATAACTGTGGTTGTGGCTAAATTCCTCTGTGGCTTGTCAAACGCCCGATGATCAATTACTGTTGGTACTTCATTTCACAAATAATCAACCCAACTAACCAATCTTGTTTGTTTGGATTCACAACAAATCAACTGCAGCATCAACAACCTCTTTTTGTTTCCCCAGAATAAACATCAACGATGATAAACATCTCGAACGAATATCAAAGCTGATCATTTACCAGCCACCGTACTCCCTGATAAGCATCAACCCTGATAAACATCAACGGATATGATCATTCACTACAAATCCGTTGTTTTGGTATCAATGGTTGTGTCGACGGAAAGTTTTCAGAGATCTAGTTTCCCCTAATAAACCAATAACGACCTCTGTGTATCCCTGACACATTAACAATCGCCAGCATCTGCATATCAGGTTTTCATAGTTTCTTTTTTAAGCCAAACACTGAACATTATTCAAGCACCACGTCTCAGTTTTTTTATACTAACTGATGGTTTATCAGCTAACAAACTGATATCAACTCTATCATACATAATAAGCAAGGCTTCATCTATTAACGACACCACCAGTTGTCGTTCGATTCACAATACACCACAACATCAACAACCTCTTTACCCACATATCAACAACTTCAATACCTGGCGAAGTCGGAAAAAAAATCCACCAATTTCTACTTCTTTAGAACACATCACAACCCTCGTATTATCTTTATCGCTCACCTCTTTGATTCACCATAAATCAACCAGACAACTTAACCCATCAATCTGATGAAACTTACAAATCGTAAACCAAACGACCTCATCTCAGACAACCAAAAATCGTTTTTCAAATTTAAAAGAATCCAATTCTGTGGCCACAAGAACTGAATCCATCCTTTTTATTCGATTTGATTTTACTTTGGGAAAACAGATTGGGTTGTTTGTGGTGGATTTAGATGTAAAGTGATATGTGTAGATCTGGTTTTGGATCTTTTGGGAGATATATGAATCGGTGGTGAGTGGGGAATGATTTGGAAAGGTGAATGTGAATAACGATGGGACAAGAAAGAAAGAAGGAAAAAGGTTGAATGAAGGGAGAAGGTAGAATAAAGGAGACGGAGGTGGATTTATCTTCTTGTTTATGTGATGATGGATTAGGTGAGAGTGATGGTGGAGTTATTTGTGGGTTTGTGAGATTTTTGTTTATTAGAACCGGTGGGTTTTGTTGGTGGGTGGGGTAATAGGATAAGGTTTGAGGGGTATTATTTTATCAGGTCAGTAGTGTTCATCTTCCCATAAAAAAAACTACTACTGCTGTGCATATTTTTTGAACAAACACTATAGATTTTAACCATGTAAAATATGTTATTAGCAGCCATTCGAACGGATCTAGATAAATAAAATCCAACCCGCTCTGATACCAATTGATGGTCCACGATACTTGTGCAAACATTGAATCCATGAAGATGTATGAAGAACATTTGCACAATTAAACCAATTGACTAACTAATAACACAAGCTTATACTTTCATCGTATGTATTGTAACACCCCCAAATTTATACAACTCAATACAGCGGAAGACTTGTTGGTGTTACGGGATAGCACATTACTCACATCATAGACAACGCATAAAAATCGCGTCGTTTAATAATAAATCATTTCCATTCATAAATATCAAAGTTACATCGGTCCCAAGTCATTATATTTCATACAAAGTTTTACAAAGTATTTGAATGGAAAATATTGTTTAAGTGCGGGCCATGAATTCTTGTCGTCTTCCCGAGAATTACCTTCAAGTAACTGAGATAAAACATGTTGAAAGAAAAGGTCAGCGATAACGCCGAGTGAATTCATAGAGTTTAGTAAAATCCATCAACATAATATCAGTATAAAATATTACTGAAAATCATTTTGTACAAATCTTTGTAATAGGCCATAAAATAGCCAAAGTCATTTTTATACAATTCCTTATCGAAAATCATAATATAGGCATTTGCCTTAAAAGTCATTATACGAGCCAATGTCGTAAAAACATCATACAATATGTCTTAGGACGTTGTATGAAAGTAAAAACCGTTATATGAATATGGTTATGAAAACCAAAACACGAACATAATATCAATAGTATGACCCTGTATTGCTAGTCAGGCAATACATCGTAATTCGATGCGTCTATTAGTATTTCGTTAATTTTGGATTATTATAAGCCGCATGACATTGTTACCTTACTAAACCAACAACGGGTAGCTAACCCGATACTCAATTTGCCCATCTAAAGTAGCGTGTCGTCACAAAGGTCACGCTATGGAAATCTTCTCATACATAAATTCGCTTACCAATCAATGTGGCACGACGGGGATCAACCGTCAAGGCGCGAACTGGGGTGATCGTCCCCAAATAGTACTATTATATGCACAAGCGTCTACCAAATCCCGGTAGTTCACAATTCATGCTAATGGGACTTTTAGTGACATAACCTAACTTTAATAATCCATTTAATTTCATCTATCGGGTCCTTTAATCATTTATCGGGTCATACAATCGGGTCATACAATCATTCGGGTCCAAAATCAATAAACAAACAATCGGGACAAATGGTGTCCTATTTTATAAATACTAACATGTTATCTCCCTCGCGGGTTTATAAAACATTTATAAAAACATTTAAAAGAGTGCGAGGCTATGAACTCACGTTGATGTGGGAAGGCGGGTTATCGGCAATTTGGACGTACGGTACGTGCTTCAATCACGGAAACCTAGACAAATAATACTCGTCTTAGACTCATGTCCAATGACTTCATAAAAATAACAATTATGTATACATATGATGATTTTATATATATGATGATCAAGTGGGTTTACATATCCTCATTTACTCATTTTTGTGTTATGTGTCGATAACTTTTATACTAGTTTTCTCGTTTTACCTATTTACGTGTTTTAGGTCCAATAAGCCTATTATAAGTTATTTAACTTGTTTTAATCCCTTTTATACCTATATTATCAGTATGTATACTTTCCATGTTGGGCCCAAATGGGTTAAGCCCAATAAGTTCTTTTTACAAGTTTTTATCTTATTTAGTCCAATTATTGTCAAATATGCTTAATTAGCTCGTAAATGTCCGTATTTCTTATAGTTCGGGTTTTATCGGTTTTTACTTGTATTAGATACTTATATATCAGTATATGACTTTTATAAACTTTACATTAGACGTGTTTGGTCGTCTAAGTTTTATTTGGCGAAAAACGTTAATTTTACGACGATAGCCGAAAAAGTCGTAAAAAATCAAGTTTATAGTTTTTATTACTTATAAATATTATTTCACCACCATTTATATAATTTATCCAGTTAATTAACCTTTTATATATTTATATAAATAAGTTTTATAAGTTAGTGGGTTTTTATTTTACATTTTATACATTAAAATGTGAGTGCTTATATAATAATAATAAACATTAATTCCAAAAATCTGATTTTTATCTTCATGTTCACCATTTTTACCATATCTAGAGTTCTATAATGAGTTAGAAGCTCATTTTTGGGTGAAATGTTCTTCATATTATGTGCTACATTTAACTTAGTTATAGCTACTGCCCATTTTGAGTTCATCTTGCCTTAACAGTCCCTACAGAACTGCTTATTCAGATTAGACCACCTAACTTGTTTTGATCATATCTCACTCATTATTTTGATTCCATTGCATGGCCAACTCTCACATGTGTATAAGACCCATAGCTTACTGTAAATGGATTCTACTTCATCAGTTTATCAGTTCATAACATGTTTCTTTAATGTTTTATACAGCCATGTAAATTAAGCAAGATTTTAGCCTTGTTCTTTATAGTTTTTCACCTTTTTAATCATATTTATCAACACCAAATCCCCACACAACATTTTTATCATCATATAATCATCATATACATATACAATAGGAAATAAAATACATGTTTACATAATCAAAATAACAAGAAGATGAGGAGGACAATCTTTATACCACCAAGTTGATGTTGGTTGTGATCAAAACATGGAATTTGATGGAGAAACTAATGATGCACCAAGACCATCTTCAAGACCACCATTCTTCATAGACACCTTGTGGAAAATCAACCCTACTACTCCATGAAAACTTCTCCTTGGTTGTTAAAACTTGCACCAATCTATAGGGCTTTCAAAAGGGCATCATCATATATATAAATAACATATGATTTCATGGTTAAATTTGATCAAATGAGGGTTGTTCTTGATGAATATGGGACGAATTTAGAGAGAGAGGAGAGTTTTTATGATGGTTTGCATGTGAAAATGGAAGGAAATGGTAATGTCTAGTGGTTTTGTTAGTTTAGTGGGAAGAGAAGCTTCAAAATGAAGCTAAGTTACAAGTGTAACTTAGTTTAGTGTAAGGATGCCACATCTTTTGATGTGGTGTCCCTAGTTAGTGGGGTGGGATAAACTAGTTTTGTCCCATCTCGCTAATTTACGGGTATTCCTCGATTCTAGTTTCCTCGATTTGCGTGCTCTCGGGTCGTTTTACGAAAAACGTTATTATAAATTATGAATCAACGGCACAAAACGAATCTAATAAAAATTGTCTCATCAAAAACGGAGTTCGAAAATGTAAATACGTAATCCTAAGGTTTCCGGTTTAGTCGTAAAGGACATTAAAATAAAATTTTAAGTCCTAAACTCTTCTCGTAAATTTGTGAGTTTATGAACCAACACAAATTTAAAATCTCAAAATAATATTCACAGACAAATTTATTTTCTGAAATGTCGGATTGTCACCAAGGACGGTGTATGTAAACGTAAGCACGTAACGTTGAATCCTCCGGTTTAGACGTAGTCGATGCTACTTCAAGACGTAAATCCAAATTACTTCACAAAAATAAGTGAGTTCATATTGTAACATTAAAATAATGTTTTCAAATAAATATTGAGAATAAAATATCAACCATAAATTGACGGATTGTCACAGCATTTACCCCTAAACAGGATCTTTGTCCTCAAAGATCATCTTACTACTCGCTTCTTATAGAGTTAAAGCCATATGGGTATTCCCTCCACATTCGGTCTTTTCTCACAAGTGTAATCCATTACAATACGCGAGTTTCATTAAACATAACTACGGGAATAAGATCAGGCTAAATGTTGACTTACTTTCTCTATCCATGATGTTCACGGGTTTCTGATGAATGCAACTTTTCGCCGATCTAAGCTTTACTAAGAAACAATCAGATTCTCACTTGATAGACATTTTATCAAGTTCGATATACGAAACATAATTCACGCAGCTCTTGAAGTCCTAGGGTAGATCCAACTTATATGCCTTTCAAACCAATCTTTTACATCATCTCAATGGTCCCATACAACGGGGACTTATATCCCATGATTTGTCAGATCATGAATTCATTTTTCCAAGGTTAAAAATTATGGCATAACTTCGCTACCCATCTGGCACTTCAAGATCTGCATTTCTTATTCACATAACCTCTTGCCCACTACCGGCTGTCAATTATCAGATCCTAATTTCAATAATCATTTCAGATCTCGCGGGTAGGGTATTTTGTAAGGTTTGGTTCGCCATTATAGAAAACCTTAAACCTAAAAGACATGTCCAACTCACAATGGGTGTATGTCGGGTGTCTTCATCTCAACTCTTGCTTACAGATGCTCTAATATAGATCCTAACAAGATTAGATCTCGATCCTAATACGATAATTATCAAGGCTAACCCCTCCAAAGGGAAACGATTTTACAGTCTATCACCAAAGGTCAATCATTCAAACATAAAATAGTGCTTATAGTATTTTGTATCGTTACTTTACCTCGTCGCTTCGATTGGGGTGGTACATAGTACTCTCATCAAGGTTCGTTCTCAATGATTTCCAAGCAAATCTCTAGAAATTCGATGCGAAGCGAGGATCTTGATAAAGATGTTTGATACAGGCACACTATGTTTACATAACTCTTTTGCATTTATCATTAATGGGAATGATATTAGCAGATTTGGTCAGTCTGTCGACGATGACCCAAATCGAATCAAATTCAGATGATGACCTTTGCAATAGCTAGACGTTTACTAATGTATGAGGCGATGTCTGCCTTCATAATTTGCCATCAGTACATCTTCTTCTGGTAATGATACATTAAATCAGAAGTGACAAGAATAGAATACTTATACTTACAGATCCAACATAACTATATCTCACAGTCCTCCATATTTAGACAATCACAAGTGGCCTTTAAAATATTTAACGCTATCGGCTTCTCAATTCTAATGGTTCACATTAGCCGCGAACCATTTTTTTTTATTTTTTTTATTATCTATATTATCCTTTTTACAAACATCGGCTATATTTTTAATTGTTCGGCAATTATTTTGCACATCCATTATTAAGGAACACATCCTAATTAGTTCTTTATCCTTTATACATAATGTGTCAGTAATTACGTTCACCTTTCTTCATATTTTCTTAAGTTTCAGTTTCTTCTCAACTATTATTTTTATCTGTTTTACTCAATTCGACGTTTTTAAAGCGTCGGTAATTATTACACGTAATTAAATAATAAATATTTAATTTTTATGAAACGTAAACGCAAAAAGTTTTTAAATTTTCTCAGTTTGTCCAATTATATAAAAATGTTCAAAATAAATTTGAATTTAATTAACACAAATTTTTTTTTTGATTTATCAAAAATAATTAATAGGATTCGTAATTGTTCGAAAATATTTGTTTATATTTTGGTCAAAATTTTCTTAGTTGAAACTTAAAAATTGTCATTTCAAATGTTAAGTCATGGTTTAAAAGGTTTCCTCAATCCCTCTTAGGTTGTCTTGAGGTATACACGAACATTTACCCCTAAACAGGAGTTTAGTTAAATGTTCTGGGTATAAGGGAATAATCCCTTAAAATCCTTTGTTAAAACATTTGTTAAAACATATTTCCACTTTCTTTTTAGTATAACTCAAAGTCTTAAATGACTTCTAAATTTTAGAGAGTCAATTTATATTCCATTATATATTAATCACACGGTCAATTAATATAAAGGATTAAGTCTTTAATCATATGTTAAATATTTAAGGTACAGGTTTTTATTGTTCGGCCAATTCAGGGCAATCTATAATTAATTATTAACATCTTCTTATTCTTATAAACAAACAATTGGTCCTTAATGATCGCAAGCATGAATTTATCAAATTACAGCCTACACACGTGATTCACCAATTTTATGAATGCTACATGTGTATTAGTCAATCCAAACGACATCACGTGAAACTCATAATGTTCATTACAAGTTCTGGATGTAGTGATTGGAATACATAATCCTTTTCGCAGATGCGAAGTTGATGATAACCATGATGAGGATCAAAAACCTTGTAAATGATCGAACAAATCTTCCATTTCGAGTTATGGATATCGTTTTCGATTGTCAATTTACTCAGTTTATAGTACTCTATATATATAAGGAATGTTAACACCATAGCTCTTCATGATGATAGGCTTGGAATATTAAACTCTTTTTCCGACAACTCTCTCAGTTGTACGGTAATTCCTTTAATTTAGATGGTACTGACGCATAATGCACAAGCCACAGGTGCAGCACCGGGAATATAATCAATACCAATTTCAATCTGCCTTAATGGCAAAAGTCTAGGTAATTCACCAACAAATACCTCCTAAAGTTTCAGATAACATAAACATCTTTTAATACATTCATTTTAAGTTCTTTCTAGATTATAATATCTATGACTAATTCACAATCATTCACGGTACAATTTCAAGTCTAAATACAGGATATGGTCATCCATCAAGAATTATTTAGATCACTTTTGATAATCAACATCTTATCATTTAGGGGAATTCTATTCGAGTTCCCATCGATTAAGACAATGTCGTCATGTCATAATCAATCAATCCATTCTACTGGCACTATCAACTTTCCAGTTTTATTGCCGTCGATAAGATGTGAACTTCTCAAAAGACTAATAATAACTCATAATCCTTCACAAGTTCAAGGATATCTGGAGACATAACTAACCTTAAAAGAGTAAGGTCAGCGCATAATCTACGCGAGAGAATTTCAAATCAGATACAGACGAAAACATTTAATGAATATGAATATATATTCCATGTTTTCATAATTTGAGTACGCATTCGAAAGCTCCTCGGATCGTTACCCAGGTCATTCAAATGAAATCAAATCATAAGAAATGATAAGAACGTCAATACATCCAGTCGGGTATCAACACTCGGTAATCAGATACTTTTCCTAAGAATCTCACGACGGGAGAATTGGACAAGAAAGAATTGTCAATTGTCAAATAAGACAATTTCCATAGATGAGTAAATTCAACTCAGAAGAATAGATGCTACAGGCACATATGTAGGTGTCCCTAACACTATGTCCTTATTTTTCACTTCTTGCAGATCTCATAAAATTTATTCTTTCACAATCTTCAAAGAAAATTTAGTGCTTATTCATTAGTTTTATGGTGACTACTAATCAGCCTTGCATGGTTCATTCTAAATTGTATGTAAGCGCGCAACTATATACAATTTCAAGATCAACGATGCAATACTCAGTTCGTCAAAATGTTATCATCATGTTTATAATAAAAACATTTTCATGCTTAATTCTTAAATAAGAATCAAAATAAATTTACAAAGATTTTCTTTATTATGAAAACAATTAAGTTTTCCAAGGTGTTTTATAAACAGCTTCATTTTGATAACAATCACTTATAAATCTCACTTTAAATAATATATATGGTGATGAAAATCTAATTTTTCTCAAGGGATACTGTTTTAACTTATAAAAACAATGAGTGATCTGCAAAAGAGTGATGAAATCTTGTTCACCAAGAATTAACTACGATATGATAGGAAATGAGCTTAGCCAAATAATCATGAGGTTCATGATCTCGATGGCACTCAAAAGAATAATCCACAACGTAACTCTGTTGGGAATAAAATATAGGTCAGATCACCAAACGCTGATAAGAAGAAAGTCAACGCTGATAGATTGACTTTGGACGCTGATACAAGTCAACGCTGATAGCCTTGAAGATTGACACTGATGGAATATCTTCATACGTATCTTTTGTTTATTTGTTTGTGGTAAAGATAAACACAACATTGTATTTTCTATTATTATCTTTACCTAGAATAGGTGATTCATAGCTTATTGTACAAGACTTCTTGTTCTATAAAAGAAGGTCTTTTAGGTTAAAGTCATATATCAGTTTTCATAGTATTCGCAAGTTAAACCTTTCATTGTAATCAACAAGATTATTCTAATACAAGTGAAAGTTTGTTTAACATCATTGTGTTTTAGATCAAGTGTTAATTCCGCATAACACTTTGTTACTTTATTCATAAGCAAAGGTTTCTCTACGTGTTATACTTGATCTAATCTCGTATACACAAAGCTAATCGATCTAAGTTTGGGATCAACAAGTGGTATCAGAGCTTGTTGAGAAACTTTTGATCTTTAAGTAACGCAGAACCCTTAAACACCAAACCCTAAAAACCCTAAATTCTCAAAACCCTAAAAACACCATGTCTGGCACAAATCAACCTCCTGCTTTGCTACAAAACAACTTCTCAAACCCTAGTATCAAAATTCCCATGTTTGATGCCAGGAACTTTGAACTTTGGAAGTCCAATTTTGAGCAATACATAGCTATTCATGACTACACTCTTTGGGAAATTATCGAATATGGAAACACATTCGATAAAGCAGCAAAGATTACTGCTGCTATTGCCGCAAGGACAGCTGCTCCTAATTGTCCTGAAGCTGATAAAGTGGAAAAGCCTGATGATGGGAGAGCTGTTGCTGTTGAAGACATAGCCAAGAAGAGGGTGGACATGAAAATCCTGAACATCTTGAAACATGCCCTAGGTCATGAGAATCAGCACAAGTACAAACGTTTTGAGTCTGCAAAAGAGCTTTGGGAAGCTCTTGAAGTAGCACATGGTGGCAATGCTGACACAAAAGAAGAAAAGAAGAAGCAACTATTGCATGAGTATGCTGTCTTCAAAGCTCAACCTAATGAGAATCTCAGCAGTGTGAGAAGTAGACTTCTTGACATCACAAGTCAACTTTCCTTCATGGGAAAACAGATTGATGATCCTGAATTGAATGCTACTTTTCTCAAAAGCCTTGGTGATGTATGGAAGATTGAGACAAGATCTATTCTTGTCAATAACACCCACAAGACTTCCAGGTTTGATGACATCTTCAACAAGTTAAGGCTGTTGGAGAATGAATGGCAATTGGAGAGTGATAACAAATCTTCTAGCAGCAACATGGCCTTCTTTTCACAAAGTGAAGGCCAATTTGATTCCATGAACTTCTATGGACATTCAGCAACTGGATCTCAAGGTGTCAGCGCTGGATGTCAATCTGTCAGCGCTGGATCATATCCTGTCAACGCTTTGTACTCAAGCGCTGACACACACAATCATGGCGCTGATAGAATTAAACCTGCTGGTTTTGATCTTGATACTGTGTGTGCATTCATTGCTTCTTTGCCTAGTGATTCAAGGATTACTTATGAAGATCTTGAGCAGATAAGTGATGAACAATTGGAAGAGATGGACATCAAGTGGACTATGGATCTTGTAAGTTTAAGAGCAAACAGGTTCAATAAAAGGTTCAAGAAGAAGATGACCTTTAATGCTAAGGATGTTGCTGGCTTTGACAAGTCCAAGGTGGAGTGCTACAACTGTCATAGGATGGGGCACTTTATGAGGGAATGTAGATCTCCAAGGAGATCTGATGCTGGGAAGCCTTCTAGCCAAATGATTAAGAACCCAGATCCCAAGGCCATGGTTGCTGTTCAACAAATTGATGGTGTTGGAGAATGGGATTGGAGCTGGATGGCTAAGAATGAGGAAGAGGACAGAGCTTTGGTTGCTGAGGTTAAAGAAGAGCATGCTGAATATGCTCTCATGGCACACTCCTCCTCTTCATCAGACAATGAGGTATATGATGATGCTTTCTGTTCTAAGGGTTGTCGTTTAAATACTGAAAAATCAAAACAAGAGATAGTTAAATTATTAGATGAAGCAAGTACTCTAAGGTGCAAAGTATCTAACTATCAAATTGCTCTTACCCAAACAGAAAAGACAGTATCTGAGTATAAGAAAATGGAGTTTGATTTAAAGGATCAAATAAATATCTTAAAACATGAGTTACATCAGAGTAAGGATGTTCAAGATATAGTAAATAGGGTTAATCTTGATTTGATAGCTCAGTTAGAAGAGGCTAACAAAAATAAAGATAATGTGAGTCTTAAAATCCAGAGATTTGATAAGGCCACACAATCCCTAGGAGAGTGTGTTAGTAAACAAAGAGACTCTAAGGATATGAGTGGGATTGGGATGAATGACTATACTGTTGTTCCACCACCAGCTGGGGATTTCTATGGTGTCCAATCAAAGGACTTATCTTGGACTGGCTTGCCAGAATGCCAAGAGGAGGAGTTTATTCCTCCACCTAGAGTGACTTCCCCAGTTGAGGAATATCAGCAAAAGCTGACAGACCTAGAAGAGTGGAAGAAAGCAAACCACACTTTGTTTGTTAAGGGAGGGTTATTGTGTGAAAGTCCAAATGAGCCCACACCAATCACGAGCCTTGATTCTAAACCTATTAAGATCACACACCCTACCACTGGCAAACTTGTTGACCTTGGCCCACAAAATGTTAGAAAACCTAGTGTTAAATATGCAGAGATGTATAGAAATTCTAGGTCACCAAAAAGCCAAGTTAGTAATCATGGAACAGGCTTCTTTGCTTCTAGACCTAAGACTATGTCTAGAAAAGCTTGTTACACATGTGGTAGCTTCTCACATTTGGCCTACAAATGTGTCAATGCTTCCAATATCAACGCTGACAGGAACCATTTCAGCGCTGACAAAAGTCAACATAGGTCAAACACTGTCAGACCCAATACCTTTGTGAACAAAAGTTCACAAGCTGTTAGACCAGCCCCATTCTTTTCTAGAGGGTCTAACACACAAGGCCTAAGACCTTTTCAAAAGGCAAATACTTGGTCAAATAGGCAATGGGTTCCTGTAGCAAACCCTAGGTACAACGCTGATAGGAGCAATCGGGGCGCTGACAAGAGAAATTTCAGCGCTGACAAACCTAGGTATTTGCAGCCACAGGGAAATAGGTCTAGAGCTTCTTCTAGCTTAACATGGAGACCAAAACAGGACCAGAACCCTAATTCTACTGGTATTTCTATGACATGCAACAGGTTTCATTATATTTCAAAGGCATTGTCAACACCAATTGGGGTTAACTGGGAATTTCATTCAAACAGGGATGAAAATGGGGTTGTTATGAGAACCAAGTCTGTTCTTGTTGAACAACCAAATGAATCCAAGTCTTCCAAGGCTTGGATTCCCAAAGAAAACTAATGTGTTTTCTTTATGTGCAGGGCATTCAGAAGAAGATCAATGACTATGGATACTGGGATAGTGGATGCTCAAGGCACATGACAGGAAAGGAAGACTATCTGACAAATTTCTCTCCTATTCAAGATGGTGATAAGGTATACTTTAGAGGGGGCTACGGCACCATCACTGGAAAAGGAACCCTTGTCACCAACAATCTAAGGTTTGATAATGTCTTCTTGGTGAAAGACCTGGATTATAATTTGTTTAGTGTATCACAAGTGTGTGATAACAAAAATAAGGTTCTTTTCACAGATACTGAGTGCTTGGTGCTAAGCAAAGATTATAAGATCCCTGATGAGAAATACATAGATTTTAGAACACCAAGGCATAAAGACATATATAATGTGAATCTTAATGGAATTAAGGTAAATAATAAAATGTCATGTCTATATGCTAAGGCCTCAGTAGATGAAAGTAACCTTTGGCACAGGAGACTAGGGCACATAAACTTTAAGAATATTAATAGGCTTGTGAGGCTTGGTTTAGTTGATGGTTTGCCTGAAAAGGCTTTCCACAATGACCACTCTTGTGTTGCATGCCTTAAGGGCAAGCAGCACAAGGTCTCATTCAGGTCTAAACAGGTGCACTCTAGTTCTAAACCCCTTCACTTATTGCATATGGATCTCTTTGGTCCAACTAATATAGAAAGTTTGAAGGGTAAATCATATTGTTTTGTCATTACTGATGATTACTCCAGGTTCACATGGACTTTCTTTTTAGCTAAGAAAAGTGAAACTGCCCTTAGTCTGATTAATTTCATTACCCAGATTGAAAAGAAGAATCGTAATGAGGTCAAAATTATTAGAAGTGACAATGGGGGTGAGTTTAGAAATCAGTTATTAGATGATTTTTGTGCCAAGAAAGGGATTACTAGGCAGTTTAGCATAGCTAGAACCCCACAACAAAACGGGGTTGCTGAAAGGAAGAATAGGACCCTTATTGAAGCAGCCAGAACCATGTTGGCTGATGCCCATTTTCCTATAGCCTTTTGGGCTGAAGCTGTTAACACAGCTTGTTATGTTCAAAATAGGGCATTGGTCAACAAGATACATAATAAGACACCTTATGAATTACTTTGGGGAAGGAAGCCCAATATTGGCTTTCTTAAGCCATTTGGTTGTCATGTAGTTGTGTTAGAAACTAGTGAGGCCCTAGGTAAATTTGATTCAAAAGGTGATGAAGGCTACTTCATGGGTTATTCAGTGCAGAGTAAAGGATATAGGGTTTACATTAAAAAGGAAAAGCGTATACTTGAAAAAGTACATGTTAGGTTTTTAGAAAGTAAACCTAGTGATCCTGAGAGTGGTCCAAATTGGTTGTTTGACTTAGAACCTTTGTCTAGAGCTTTAAATTATATGCCTGTTACTGATCCAGACATTGTGAAGGTAACTTCAAGTGTATTGGAAAAGAGAATTGGTAATGTTTCAGGTATACAGGTTGCTAAGGAGAATGGACCACCAGCAGTTATATCATCTCCCACACAAGAATTTGTTACTCTTCCTATATGGACAGATGAGTATTATGCTGCTGCTACTGCTGCTACTGCTGCAAGGAAAGATAATGGTGGTGTTCAAATACCACCAACTACAAACATGCATGATTCTTCAAGCGCTGACAAAGGGAAATCAAGCGCTGACACGACCAATTCAGACGCTGATGGCTCCAACGCTGACAACACCAGTTCAGGCGTTGTTAGCCCAAACGCTGACACACAAGGATCAGACTTTGGAGACACCTTTACACAGCTTTTCTCTTCTCATTTTGAACAGGGTGGACCTTCCAATATCCATGAAGAGATTCCTGTTGATGAAGAAGAAACTGAAGAAGATATTGGCAACATGGAGCGTGAAATTGAGGACACCAGACTTTTTGAAGGAGGAGTTCTCACTTCCACAGCAAAGGATCACCCCACATCTCAAATCATTGGTGATGTTATGGCTCCAGTTCAGACAAGAAGATCCCATCAAGGTCTTGGTGGATTTATTGCCAATATACACAAGAAGGTTGATACCCCTCTTGTACAAGCATGTTTGTTTGCCTGTTTTCTGTCACAGGAAGAACCCAAGAAGATTTTTGATGCTCTCAAAGAACCAAGTTGGGTGGAAGCAATGCAGGATGAGCTTCACCAATTTGCTATACAGAATGTTTGGGAGCTGGTTGATTGTCCTAGGTATGTCAGACCAATTGGGACAAGATGGGTTCTAAGGAACAAGAAAGATGAAAGAGGCATTGTGGTCAGAAACAAGGCACGTTTGGTAGCTCAGGGTTATATACAAGAGGAAGGCATAGATTATGAGATTTAATGCACAAGAGGTCAAGACCTGGCTCAAAAGAGATAGAAGGCAGTTGTACTATAAGTTGCTTAGATGTCATCAGCCTAATTGGACATCAAAGAAGTTGCTGGCCTTGTCTTTTGAGGAGTTAGAGTATAGGGCACATCCTATTTGGAGGAAGGTGCAAGAACAGAATGTCTACCAGTTTCTTTCAGAAGAAAGAAAACAAGAGCTTGCAGAGGAGATGCAAATTCAAAAGGAAATAAGGATTGCTCAAAGACCAGTGAAGAAAGGAGATCCTTTTCAATTTCCTAAAGACATGGATGTGTATTTTCCAACTGAAGGTGTTATAAGGAAGCATCTCAAGCTTTCTCCCTTGGAAGCTTCAGATTTGGTAAATGTAGTATCTCTAGATGACAGAAATCCAATCATCAGTTTTGATGAAGATGAGTGTGGATTTTGGAAGGTTGGACGATTTGGAAAGGAGGTACATACTTTCACTTCAGTTATTTCTATATTTGCAAGCATAGACAGGGAAGACTTGGTGCATCTATGGAGGTTAATAGAGGCCAAGTATACAGCTGAAGCACCTACTTCAGCTAATGGAATAAGACTTTGGAACACATTTATGACTTTGTGTGGTCCAAAAGAAGCAGATCCTGCCATTTGGAAGGATCTTGAAGATGATCTTAGTAATCTTCATTGGAGGCTATATTCTACTTGTGGTGTATTTCATATGAGCTCTACAAAGTTTTCAGAATATCTGCTTGTGGATGCTGACTATTTCTTGTCCAAAGAAGTATTGGAGAAGATGCTAGAGACACCCTTGGAGATAGATTATACTAGTGATGTGGCCAAGGACTTGATCAGATATGTTTATCACCAACATAAGAAGTTATTGAAAGATTCCTCCTAAGTCTTAAGGTTTTATTCAGAAACTTGATCATTGGAATGGATATCAAGTTTAGGGGAGGATTGTTGGGAATAAAATATGGGTCAGATCACCAAACGCTGATAAGAAGAAAGTCAACGCTGATAGATTGACTTTGGACGCTGATAGAAGTCAACGCTGATAGCCTTGAAGATTGACACTGATGGAATATCTTCATACGTATCTTTTGTTTATTTGTTTGTGGTAAAGATAAACACAACATTGTATTTTCTATTATTATCTTTACCTAGAATAGGTGATTCATAGCTTATTGTACAAGACTTCTTGTTCTATAAAAGAAGGTCTTTTAGGTTAAAGTCATATATCAGTTTTCATAGTATTCGCAAGTTAAACCTTTCATTGTAATCAACAAGATTATTCTAATACAAGTGAAAGTTTGTTTAACATCATTGTGTTTTAGATCAAGTGTTAATTCCGCATAACACTTTGTTACTTTATTCATAAGCAAAGGTTTCTCTACGTGTTATACTTGATCTAATCTCGTATACACAAAGCTAATCGATCTAAGTTTGGGATCAACAAACTCAAATCAAGATGAGTACTTATTCAATGGTTGCATCACTAATGCGAACATTAGGATGAAGCAAGAAAAGATAGATATCATCGACACATGTAGAATTTAGCAATTAAAGGTAGTCTTTTCATTAATCACAAACAAGTCAAATTGTACCGTAACACATTACATGTCACTATGTCATACAATTCTCAGAACTCATCCTACCAACTGATGTCTCAGTTAAGTTAGGGAATTTTAAAAGATACCATAATGAATACTAATCTACAAGAGTCATTAGGTGTTCCACATGTCCCGGAAGATCCATCGGTCCCAATTCAGAAGAAGATTTCTTCAATTTATTTCTTGGACACTGGGCATCCTCGTTAGTGGACAATGGCCTAGGAACAACCCTTAACACAAACTAACAATCATTTAAAACCTTATAATTCAATCATAGAACTTAACGACTTCTATTAACAATCTCATATTCCATACAAGTTAAATTTTTACTTTATTCAAGTCTCAACCAATTTTATACTCAATTCGATATCCTACCTCATTTTCAATACTTACAACCTTATTCTTCGGCCTTGTAAAGGCAATATAAGTTTGATATGAATCAATACTTAATTTCCAATCCTATATCTCTTACAACAACAATTATCAAATGAGTCACTAGCATGAAATGACTTGATCATTCAACTAGATTTCTCGGAAAGGTATTAGTGGCATGAGGCTTTTGGGTACTGGTTCCAATGACAGCCTCAAGTGCAACATTCACCCTTTCGATTTCAATTTAAGAATTGGATGACAACGAATCAGATGACATATTTCTAGGTGATAACGTTTTGTCAAACTCCACTCTATAAGGAAAGATCGTCATGACATCGATATCAGTCTTAATCTCGCCAATTCTTCTTCAATATCACAATCAACTAATATCTACATTTCTACGAATATCAACCATTTGTTGGGATCATAAATATCCACAACTTGGTTTAGATCTAGGATAGCTAGAATTCCTACGAGAATATCTTAGATTAATTTACTAGGGGATTTAGGGTTTCTTGTGACAATCGACGTCGTATAAATACCTCGTATAAATATCAAAATAATCATCAAACAATCATGTAATCAAATTACATCATATATATATATATAATTCAAGTTATATATATATATATATATATTAAAATAACACTTCTCAGTCTGGCCTTGTCGGTAACTCGGGAATTCTTCGGCACCGTTATAGTCAAAAGCTTTTTAGACATTTTAGAAAAATGTTTATAGTTAAATGATTTTGAAATGTTTTATTCAAAACCATAGTTTTAAAAATCTTTCGTTCTCTATAACGAGAGCTCTGGTACCAAACTGTAACACCCCCAAATTTATACAACTCAATACAGCGGAAGACTCGTTGGTGTTACGGGATAGCACATTACTCACATCATAGACAACGCATAAAAATCGCGTCGTTTAATAATAAATCATTTCCATTCATAAATATCAAAGTAACATCGGTCCCAAGTCATTATATTTCATACAAAGTTTTACAAAGTATTTGAATGGAAAATATTGTTTAAGTGCGGGCCATGAATTCTTGTCGTCTTCCCGAGAATTACCTTCAAGTAACTGAGATAAAACATGTTGAAAGAAAAGGTAAGCGATAACGCCAAGTGAATTCATAGAGTTTAGTAAAATCCATCAACATAATATCAATATAAAATATTACTGAAAATCATTTTGTACAAATCTTTGTAATAGGCCATAAAATAGCCAAAGTCATTTTTATACAAATCCTTATCGAAAATCACAATATAGGCATTTGCCTTAAAAGTCATTATACGAGCCAATGTCGTAAAAACATCATACAATATGTCTTAGGACGTTGTATGAAAGTAAAAACCGTTATATGAATATGGTTATGAAAACCAAAACACGAACATAATATCAATAATATGACCCTGTATTGCTAGTCAGGCAATACATCGTAATTCGGTGCGTCTATTAGTATTTCGTTAATTTTGGATTATTATAAGTCGCATGACATTGTTACCTTACTAAACCAAAAACGGGTAGCTAACCCGATACTCAATTTGCCCATCTAAAGTAGCGTGTCGTCACAAAGGTAACGCTATGGAAATCTTCTCATACATAAATTTGCTTACCAATCAATGTGGCACGAGGGGGATCAACCGTCAAGGCGCGAACTGGGGTGATCGTCCCCAAATAGTTCTATTATATGCACAAGCGTCTACCAAATCCCGGTAGTTCACAATTCATGCTAATGGGACTTTTAGTGACATAACCTAACTTTAATAATCCATTTAATTTCATCTATCGGGTCCTTTAATCATTTATCGGGTCATACAATCGGGTCATACAATCATTCGGGTCCAAAATCAATAAACAAACAATCGGGACAAATGGTGTCCTATTTTATAAATACTAACATGTTATCTCCCTCGCGGGTTTATAAAACATTTATAAAAACATTTAAAAGAGTGCGAGGCTATGAACTCATGTTGATGTGGGAAGGCGGGTTATCGGCAATTTGGACGTACGGTACGTGCTTCAATCACGGAAACCTAGACAAATAATTCTCGTCTTAGACTCATGTCCAATGACTTCATAAAAATAACAATTATGTATACGTATGACGATTTTATATATATGATGATCAAGTGGGTTTACATATCCTCATTTACTCATTTTTGTGTTATGTGTCGATAACTTTTATACTAGTTTTCTCGTTTTACCTATTTACGTGTTTTAGGTCCAATAAGCCTATTATAAGTTATTTAACTTGTTTTAATCCCTTTTATACCTATATTATCAGTATGTATACTTTCTATGTTGGGCCCAAATGGGTTAAGCCCAATAAGTTCTTTTTACAAGTTTTTATCTTATTTAGTCCAATTATTAGTCCAATATGCTTAATTAGCTCGTAAATGTCCATATTTCTTATAGTTCGGGTTTTATCGGTTTTTACTTGTATTAGATACTTATATATCAGTATATGACTTTTATAAACTTTACATTAGACGGGTTTGGTCGTCTAAGTTTTATTTGGCGAAAAACGTTAATTTTACGGCGATAGCCGAAAAAGTCGTAAAAAATCAAGTTTATAGTTTTTATTACTTATAAATATTATTTCACCACCATTTATATAATTTATCTATTTAATTAACCTTTTATATATTTATATAAATAAGTTTTATAAGTTAGTGGGTTTTTATTTTACATTTTATACATTAAAATGTGAGTGCTTATATAATAATAATAAACATTAATTCCAAAAATCTGATTTTTATCTTCATGTTCACCATTTTTACCATATCTTGAGTTCTATAATGAACTAGAAGCTCATTTTTGGGTGACATGTTCTTCATATTATGTGCTACATTTAACTTAGAGATAGCTACTGCCCATTTTGAGTTCATCTTGCCTTAACAGTCCCTACAAAACTGCTTATTCAGATTAGACCACCTAACTTGTTTTGATCATATCTCACTCATTATTTTGATTCCATTGCATGGCCAACTCTCACATGTGTATAAGACCCATAGCTTACTGTAAATGGATTCTACTTCATCAGTTTATCAGTTCATAACATGTTTCTTTACTGTTTTATACAGCCATGTAAATTAAGCAAGATTTTAGCCTTGTTCTTTATAGTTTTTCACCTTTTTAATCATATTTATCAACACCAAATCCCCACACAACATTTTTATCATCATATAATCATCATATACATATACAATAGGAAATAAAATACATGTTTACATAATCAAAATAACAAGAAGATGAGGAGGACAATCTTTATACCACCAAGTTGATGTTGGTTGTGATCAAAACATGGAATTTCATGGAGAAAATTGTGATGCACCAAGACCATCTTCAAGACCACCATTCTTCATAGACACCTTGTGGAAAATCAGCCCTACTACTCCATGAAAACTCCTCCTTGGTTGTTAAAACTTGCACCAATCTATAGGGCTTTCAAAAGGGCATCATCATATATGTAAATAACATATGATTTCATGGTTAAATTTGATCAAATGAGGGTTGTTCTTGATGAATATGGGACGAATTTAGAGAGAGAGGAGAGTGTTTATGGTGGTTTGCATGTGAAAATGGAAGGAAATGGTAATGTCTAGTGGTTTTGTTAGTTTAGTGGGAAGAGAAGCTTCAAAATGAAGCTAAGTTACAAGTGTAACTTAGTTTAGTGTAAGGATGCCACATCTTTTGATGTGGTGTCCCTAATTAGTGGGGTGGGATAAACTAGTTTTGTCCCATCCCGCTAATTTACGGGTATTCCTTGATTCTAGTTTCCTCGATTTGCGTGCTCTCGGGTCGTTTTACGAAAAACGTTATTATAAATTATGAATCAACGACACAAAACGAATCTAATAAAAATTGTCTCATCAAAAACGGAGTTCGAAAACGTAAATACGTAATCCTAAGGTTTCCGGTTTAGTCGTAAAGGACATTAAAATAAAATCGTAAGTCCTAAACTCTTCTCGTAAATTTGTGAGTTTATGAACCAACACAAATTTAAAATCTCAAAATAATATTCACAGACAAATTTATTTTCTGAAATGTCGGATTGTCACCAAAGACGGTGTATGTAAACGTAAGCACGTAACGTTGAATCCTCCGGTTTAGACGTAGTCGATGCTACTTCAAGACGTAAATCCAAATTACTTCACAAAAATAAGTGAGTTCATATTGTAACATTAAAATAATGTTTTCAAATAAATATTGAGAATAAATTATCAACCATGAATTGACGGATTGTCACATGTATATCTTATTATTAATGAATCAACAAATATACATGACTTGCCCGGTTGTTTGTGGAACAACAACCGGGCGATGAATGACAAACTAAATTTCCATGTTCATAGCTAGCTAAGCTTATGCAACCATAGGAGGATGAAACCCCTATCCACTAAAGTGTTACATGTGTGTTTTCTGTGGTGGGAATCATTGACTATTCTATAACAAGGACCACATATATATAGTGGGGTGTGAAGCTTCCTTGAGAAGCTTTAACCAAAATACAAGTAACCAACTTGTAGTCTTCCACTAATGCTTTAGACAAACACTTCAAACACTTCTTCAGGTCTTCTAACATCTTCATGTCTTGTAAAGAAGTAATAGTCTCAAGGAGTTAGTAAGTTGTTATGTCATCACTTACTAACTCCATCATCCTTGATTCTTTGCACACTTACTGAGATCCGCCTCAGCTAATGACGAGCCTATCTCGTAGACTCTAAAGAACTCTAAAGAATGACACACTGAACTTATAACATACGAAGTTCAGTGACTAACACTACTTAGGATACTTTACATCCAAATCATGTGCAAGGGACAAATCAGGCACTGAATTGGCCCAACAAGAACCTATCATTAACGGGAATGATATTAGCAGATTTGGTCAGTCTATCGACGATGACCCAAATCGAATCAAATTCAGATATGACCTTGGAAGATTTGTGATAAGAATCCATGGTGATTGTATTCTATTTCCAAACAAGAATTATAAGTTGTAGAAGCAATCCTTATGAACTTTTGGCGTTCAGCCTTGACCTTCGCAAAAGTTAGATGTTTACCAACGTATGTGGCGATATCTGTTTTCATATTTGGTCATCAATACAAATTCTTCAGATAAGATACATTTTATCCGAAATGGCATGAATAGAATACTTAAACTTATGAGATTCCAACATGACTAAATCTCGAAATCCTCCTTATTTAGGCAACCACAAGCGGCCTCTTAAACATTTAACGCCATCGGCTCTCATTTCTAATGGTTTTCATTAGCCGCGAAACTCCTTATTATCTATATTATCCTTCTTACAAGCATCAGTTATTTCTAAATTGCTCGGGCAAATTATTCTGCACGGCCAATACTAAGGAACACATCTTAATTGGTTCTCTATTCTTTCTACATAATATGTCAGCAACTACATTCACCTTCCCCGATGAAATAAATATCATGCCCATAATCACTCAGAAATTCTTTCTTCATATTTTCTAAGTTTTAGTTTCGTCTCAACTATTAACTTATTATTTTTGCCTAGTTCAACGTTTAAAGCGTCGATAAATATTACAAGTAATTAAGTAATAAATATTCAATTTTAGGAAACGTAAACGTAAAATTCTTAAATTTCTCAGTTCGTCCATTCATAGAAAAAAAAGTACAAAATAAATTTGAATTTAGTTAACACGATTTTTGTTGATTTATTGAAAATAATTAATAAGATCTGTAAATGTTCGAAAAATCTTTGTTTATACTTCGGTCAAATTTCTTAGTTGAAAAGCAAAAATTTTCGTTTTAAATTCCAAGTCATGGTTTAAATGGTTTCCTCAATCCCTCTTAAATTGTCTTGAGGTATACACAAACATTTACTCCTAAGGGAGTTTTAGTTAAATGATCTGGGTATGAGGGAATAATTCCGTAATAATCCTTTGATAAAATATCTGTCAAAACTTTTTTTTTTGCACTTTCTTTTTGGTATAACCCAAAGCCTTAATGACTCTAATCTTTGAAGAGTCAATATAGAATCCATTATCTATTAATCACACGGTAAAATAATGTAAAGGATTAAGCCTTAAATCACATGTTAAATACTTAAGATACAGGTTTTCATTGCTCGGCCAACTCAGGGCAGTCTATAAATGACTATTAACTCCTTCTTATTCTTAGAAACAAACAGGTGGTCCTTAATGATCACAAGCATGAACTTATTAAAATACAACTTACACACGCGATTCATCAAATTCGTGAATGCACATGTGCATTTGTCAATCTAAACGACATCACGTGAAACTCATAATGTTCATTACAAGTTCTGGATGTAGTGATTGGAATAGATAATCTTTTTCGCGGACGCGAAGTTGTTGATAACCATGTCGTGGATAAATTTTTTGAATATACGCTAGAACCTTGTAAATGATCGAACAAATCTTCCATCATCTTGGGAAATGGATATAAATTTTGATCGTCAGTTTATTCAATTCACGTTAATCCATAAATACAAGGAATGATAACACCATAGCTCTTCATGATGACAAGCTCGGTAGAATAAAAGCTTTTTCCGTCAACTCTCTCAGTTTCACGGTAATTCTTTCGATTCAGATGGTGCTGAAGTATAGTGCACATGCCACATGTGCAACACCGGGAATATAATCAATACCAAATTCAACTTGCCTTAATGGCGAAAGTCTAGGTAATTCACCAGCAGATACCTCCGAAAGTTTCAGATAATAGAAACATCTTTTAATAAATCCACCTTAGGTTCTTTCTAGATTACAAGATCTATGGCTAGTTCTTAACCATTCATGGTATAATTTCAAGCCTAAATGCAGGATATGGTCATCCATCGAGAATTATTTAGATCACTTTTGATAATCAACATCTTTATCTTTTAGGGGAATTCCACTCGAGTTCCCATCAATTTAGACAATGACATCATGTCATAATCAACCAATCCATTCTAATGGTACTACCAACTTTTCAGTTTTATTGCTGTTGATAAGACGTGAACTTCTCAAAAGACTAATAATAACTCATAATCCTTCACAGATTCAAGGATATCTAGAGACATAGCTAACATTAAAAGAGTAAGGTCAACGCATAATCTACGCGAGAGAATTTCAAATCAGATAGAGACAAAAACATTAACGAACATGGATATATCCCATGTTTTCATGATTTGAGTACGCATCGAAAGCACCTCGTATCGTTACCCACGTTGCTGAAAGGCAGTCTATTTGAAAGACAATATAAGAATATCGAACCTCCAAGCCGGATATCAACAACCGATAATTGGATAAGTTTCCAAAGAATCTCACAATGAGAGAATTGGACAAGAAGGGGATATCAATTTTCTATTAAGACAATAACCACAGATGAGTAATTACAATTCGGAAAAACAAATGGTACGGGCACATATGTAGGTGTTCCTAACAATATGTACATATTTTTCACTTCTTGTAGATCTCATAAAAATTCAATCTTTCCCAATTACAAAAAGAATGTAATGTTTAGTAACAATTTCATGGTAACTACTAATCAGCCTTGCATGGTCCCTTCCAAATTGTACGCAGGCGCGCAACTATATATAATTTTAGGATTAACGATGCAATACTCAGTTCGTCAAAACTTTGTCAACATGTTTAAAATATATATACATTCATGCTTAATCATGAAATAAAAATCAAATGGATCTACAGAGATGTTTTTCGTTATGGGAGCAATTAAGTTTTCCAAAGTGTTTCATAAATAACTTTATTTCGATAATGATTACTCATAAATCTCACTTTGAATAATCCATATCGTGACGAAAATTCAATTTTTTTATCAAAGGATATTGTTTTAACTTATAAAAACAATGACTGATCTGCAAAAGAGTGATGAAAAGTTGTTCACCAAGAACCAACTACAATATGATAGGAAATAAGCTTAGCCAAATAATCATGAGGTTCATGACCTCGATGGTAATCAGGAATACAAAAAGAATAATCCACAACGTAACTCAAATCGAGATGAGTACTTGTTCAATGGTTGCATCACTAATGCGAACATTAGAAAGAAGCAAGAAAAGATAGATAACCTCGATACATGCAGGATTTAGCAATCAAAGATAGTCTTTTCATTAATCACAAACAAGTCAAAATTTGTACCATAACACATTACGTGTCGCCATGTCATACAATTCCAAGGACTCGTCCTACCAACTGATGTCTCAGTTAAGTTAGGGATTTTTAAAAGATGCTACAATGAATACTAATCTACAAGAGTCATTAGGTGTTCCACCTGTCCCAGAAGATCCATCGGTCCCAATTCAGAAGAAGATTTCTTCGATTTATTTCTTGGACACTAGGCATCCTCGTCATTGGACAATGGCCTAGGAACAACCCTTAACACGAACCAACAATCATTTGAAACCTTATAATTCAATCACAGGACTCAACGACTTCCTCTTAACAATCTCATATTCCATACGAGTTAAATTTTACTTTATTCAAGTTTCAATCAGCTTATACTCAATGCTACATCCTACCTCATTTTCCAATACTTCAACCTTATTCTTAGAACTTGAAAGGGCAACAAAAGCTCGATATGAACAACATTTAATTTCCAATCCTATTGCTCTTACAACAATAATTATCAAATGAGTCACTAGTATGAAATGACTCACATATTCAATTAGACTTCTCGCAAAGGTACTAGTGGCATGAGGCTATTGGGTAATGGTTCCAATGACAGCCTCAGGTGCCACATTTACCTCTTCGATTTCAATTTAAGAATTGGGTGACAACGAATCAGATGACACCTTTCCAGGAAGGAAGGTTTTGTCAAACTTCACTCTATAAAGAAAGATCGTCCTGACATCGATATCAGATTTAATCTCGCCAATTATTCTTTAATATCATAATCAAATAATACCAACAATTCTACGAATATCAACCATTTTGTTGGGATCATAAATATCCACAACTTTGTTTAGATCTGGATTAGCTAGAATTCCTACGGGAATAGCTTCGATTGATTTGCTAGAGGAGTTAGGGTTTCTTGTGATAATCTACGTCGTATAAATACCTCGTATAAGTATTAAAATAATCATCAACCAATCACGTAATCAAATTACAACATATATATAATCCAAGTTATATATATATATATATATATATATATATATATATATATATATATATATATATATATATATATATATATATATATATATATATATATATATATATATATATATATATATATATATATATATATATATATATATATATATATATATATATATATATATATATATATATATATATATATATATATATATATATATATATATATTAAAATAACACTTCTCAGTCTGGCCTTGTCGGTAACTTGGGAATTCTTCCGTACCTTTATAGTCGAAAGATTTTTAAACATTTTATTCAAAATATTTATTTAAAAATATTTATGGTTAAAAGATTTTGAAATGTTTTATTCCAAACCTTGGTTTTAAAAATCTTTCGTTCTCTATAATAATTGTGAAAACACTTATCCTTTTACCACTTATTTCAATAATAACAAGACCAAAACGTGTATTTTATGTCGTAAAAGTCGGAATTATACGTGGTTTGTGTTTTTATTGTGTTTCAGGATAAAAATGTGAAAAAGGAAGAAAATACGGGCTATCACGGGCTTTTATCGAAGAAAAAGACAAAAGACGAAGTCAAAAGATCAAGAGTGTAAAAAGAACGGTAGTCCAAGGCCTATTCTGAAGATTTATCGAAGAAAAAAAGTCTAAAGACGGAAGTTTATTGAAGTCGAAGAACTCAAGTCTAATAGAAGAAGAAAATTATAAGAAAAGTTCAATTTATATCGACAAATCCCGAGACGACGTTGAGAAAGACAAAGAATTTAAATCGAGTCGAGACGAGAAGAAAGAAAGAAGGAAGCAACACATGCACTCCCCACCTCCTATATATACCCTCCTAATGACACATTAGGACGGTGTTAGTTAATTAGTTTTTAGTCACTTTTCATTTTTCTAGTTTTTAGAGAGAGAAAGTGTTTAACTTTCTCTCACTAAAGTTTCATCTTTTCTTTCTTTCATGTTTAAGGTTTAATTCAATCTTGTATTTTTGAATCTTTAATCTACAAGTTCAAGTTAAGCTTTTTAGCTTTAATCTTATTCTACCTTTCTTGATTTTTACTTATATTTGATTCGAAATCATCTTTGATTTTGTTTAATCTTGATGTATGATTGATAAAAAGTTTATCTTTCTGTTTATATCTAAGTTTTATACGGATTAAGCTTTGAGCTTATCATGCTTATTGGCTTATTTTGTATTTAGCTTATTTACTTTTCATTTTTCTGAAAAGTTTCATCTTTTATGGTTTGATTTAAAAAGTTAGCTTATTTAAAGTTTAAAAAGTTCTTATTTGTGCTTATTAGTTCTTTTCGTTATAAATTTGGTTAAGTTTTAGTTTGAGCTTATAAAAAATAGCTTATTAATTTGGCTTATTGCAAAATACATACCATCGGAAAAGGGTTTCCCCTTTTCCGACCATACATTCCGATTAGGGCTTTATATTCCGATCAGCTCCGCTATTATTCCGATCACAAGGTATCGGAAAAGGGTTTGTTATTCCGACAGATATTCCGATTGGGATTCCGACGGGGGAGGGGGGGGTTTATTTTGATATTCCGGTAGCTTTGGATTTACAGTATTCCAATCATTTTCCTTTTTATATGTGATACCAGTGAATGTGCCGTACGATGCTAAGTTATTGTCTCAAGAGTTGTTCAGTATGAGCATCTCTCTTAAGTTGTGCCTCACTTGTGGATGTGATATCCCGAGCCCAACGTCTTTTATTTAATCCTATTTTACGAATATTTTTGAAATTTTTAAGAAATTTTGTTTGCTATATATTTGACGGTTTAAGTTGAAACCAACGTTTAAGGTCGTAATTTTAACGTTTGACGATTTAAGAAGAACCGATGACGACTACGATACCGACGGATGCCCAAAATTTACCTTTTATTATCGATTGATCGATATTTGAGTCTTTCGAGATTTTATTTTTATTACGTGTTAAGGCGAGTCGAAACCCTATGAATATTCATTTTGTGTGCGTTTTAACCTTTGGAAAGTAATTTTTACAAATCCCGACATCCCGTAAAATTTCAAAACCAACTACTAGACAATTCCCGCTATTAAGTAGTGTCGTTTACAAAGGAGGCCAAAAGAAAACCAAAATGACCAAACAAGTCCCCCTAACTTTACAAAAGGAAGAGAATTAAAACACACAAACAAACACACCCCAAAAATCTTCTCCTCCTTCTTCCTTTCTCTCCCATGGCCGTCAGCCATCATCACCACCGCCACCATACTCCATTTTTTTTTCTTGTTTTGATTAAAACCAATTAAAGACCACCTTTCCTAATTACTTTGTAATTGTTTTTCCAAGGTTTAATTCAACATGCATAAACATGATTTTCCAAAAATTTATAATTTTTCAAAAATGGATTTTGATCCAATTAAATGGTACACATGTTTAATTCATGTGTTTATAATGTTGAATCATCAATTAAACGAGTAGAGGGCTGTTTTTCTTGGGTGTTTTGGCTACACCAAACCGACGGCCAAAGTGGGTTTGGTTGTGGTTTGATGAGTTTGATGTTTTGTGTTGTGGGTTTGTATGTAGGATGTTGTTTTTGGTGTTTTAAATGGATAGAACCAATTGCATGTATGATTTAGGCTTTGGGTTTTAGTGAGAATTCGATTTTCATAGTGTTAGAGGCTGTTTGGATGATTGGGAATGGGTATAAGTGGTTAGAATAGGTCTAGGTAATGGTGGAATGGATTGAAAACAAGTAGAAAGGTGATTTTGAATGAGTCGTTTTCAAACAGATTGTTTAGGGCTATTTTCGTGGTTTTAATTTTTGGTCCAGGTTGTGATTGTAGGATATAGTTGTAGTGGTCGTCGAGACGCTCGTTTCGGTATAAGATAGAGCTTTTAACTCCAAACGACTCAAAAGTTATGATATTTTGAAAGATTCGTGTACCGGGAGATGCGTATCGACACAATACGAAATTGTTGTCGATATTGGGTCAAATCTCGGGGACTATAAGTTGAGTTTCAAAAATGGTCAAGGGCTGTTCTCAGGCCCTAAACTTAGAATTTTGAGTCTATTTTCATAATCAAGAGTCGGATTTACAAATGGTATTGGTTAAGATGGTCAAAATGATCTTACAAGTCGAGTGTGCAAAACTGTCCGAATTTTGTACTTCAAATATGTGTCGGACAGAAGGTCTTAGAAGTGAAAACCTTTTATGAAATTTGGTATGGGGTTTCTACAGATTATAAGTTATTTTTACAAATTTTCTCAGATTTTTAGGAGTGGTCTAAGTGGGATAAAACAGCCCGTGCATTTGGTATGTACCGGCAGAATTGTAAAATGTGTAATAGTTTTAATGAAGTATAAAAATGGTTCGTGTCTAGTAAATATCACTTGTTTGATTTTGGCGTGAGTTTTCATAAGCATTAAGTGTTTCAATTTGCGTGTGTTTAGTACAATTATGTACACGGAGTTTTGATTTGGTTTTCGTACCTTGAATTTAGGTCAAGTGGTAGACTTTTCCGGGCATCCACGTTGTCGGTGACATTTCTCGTTACATCTTCGCTAGAACTAATACTACTACGCAAGGTGAGTCTATAGCCTCGCTCTTTACTTATTTCAAATGTTTTTACCCGCGAGGGGGATACATGCTATTTAAATGAAAATGAACATAAGTCATGAATGATTGTTGGACCCGAATGTTGCCTTGAATTGTGTTGAGTACCTAGTTGCAAAAGGCCCTAAATTCATGAACTATTAACTATTGTCTTGCCCTTGTGTGGGTTGGAAATAGCCGCTTATACAAAGTGATAGTACTATGGGGTTGACGACCCTATCCGAGACGAGGGCTAGTACGTTGGGTACCCCCTGCGGACGGATAATTTGTTATAAGAGATAAGGTATAATTGCAACTGATGCCTTTAGTAGGGGCACTGGTTTCATCTGAATCACGCTGGTAATTATTACACGGGTGGTTGAGTTAACGGATTAGTGTCATGAGCTTAAACACAATTGTCATAACCTTAAATATAGATTGTTTGCGCGACAATGCTATTGAATGATCATGATTGGTTTTTAATACTTATGTTCAACTTATGATTTGATAAACCTATAGATTCGCTCAACCTTTGTGTTGACTGTTTTAAGCATGTGTTTCAGGTAACCAAGATTGATAGCAGCGGAGCATGCGAGGATGGAAGTTGTTGTGGCTTGGCGGTCTACTTGTTTTTCCACCCTTATTTAACTTAAAACTCTTTTATTATTCTGTCATGTGAGCAAAAATATACTTTTGGGTTGAGATTCAGTGGGGACCTAACGCAAACTCTGTTTAGTATTATCTTGGGATTTGGAAAACTGTAGACTTGTATGATTTTAATAATGTTTAAATTTATGTTTAAACTTTTACGTCTCTTTGAGTCGTTTAATATAGCTTATGTGTGATGATAACTACGTAGCACCCAAATGTTGTAGTTCCGCTGCGCATAGCATTTGTTGGGGGTGTTATAGATTGGTAATCAGAGCCATGAGTAATAGAGAACTAGGTCATTTTGAAAAATCCTAAACTATAACTTTTGGTGTCGTAAGAAATTGTCCAAGCACACAACTATCCTGCATGGCTCCGGTAAGATTTCTTTAGCATTGCTTTATATTTTAGATGTATCCCTCAAAACTGACATAAATTCTCTAGTATTTAGTAAGTAAATATTATGATATATATTGAGATATATTGTTGTGTACGTTGAGTACTTATTATCGTAATTTACAAATTCTCGTAAGATTATCTTATATGTTGCATGTATTTGGCATAACGGGCTACATTGCATTAAATGGCAACACCGCGTTGTAATCCTACGTGTATGTAGGAATGGTTGTATGTATAAGTATGTATATACTATGGTATTTAAAGGCATTGCACGCGAAGCAATGGTCCTTGGGTAATTATCGTACATTAAAATGCGGTTTTGTTGAGAATTCGGCCTTACCGCTAATTATCAATCTTGATAATTAATTTATTGTTCGGATAACCGAATATGAACCTCGTTTGATACTCTAGATACGTAAATAACGCTTCGTAACATATTGTATACTGACTAGATTGATCTCAATTGTCGTTATCGCACCGTGATGTGTCATTTTGGACATTTTCTTTTCAAACGTAATTTACTTACGTATTACTTTATTTTCCTTTATTCCTTATGGGTTTGATATGTTAATTGGCGTAACTATAATATAGACGAAGTATAATCAACGATGCGTACATCGTAGCAACGAATCACATGTGTGTGTTATAAAGCGTGGTTGAGGCGTGTTGCCATTTAATCGTTGTTTACTATTCTACTTGAATTTTAAAGATGTGTTTTAAAATAGACTAGCGTTGTGATCAATCGCGATAACTTGGAATTTTGTTGGTTTTTGTGTTAATTTTGTGGAGTACAATTTCGAGACTCATCCGAGGCCGATAACAACATTTAGTTGACATACGTATTCTCGCTTCGTTTATTTCAATTTTATCCTTGTTGTCTTATTATATTAAATTTGATAGTATACATGACGAGGTCCGGCATTTGTGTGAGTTAAATAAGCATTAAACTTTGTTGATCGAATGATTTAAAAATAAAGTGTTTTACATATTAAATAAATGTTTTACATATTAAATAAATGGTGAATGAAACTTTTGGATAAAAATGACCTATGGTGTGTCTTATCACAAGTAGAATTTTCATAGAGAATAAATGGATAAAGTGGAATTATTTTTCTTTTAACTTTGGTTGGTAGATCATAATAAGTAATTATTATTACTCGTAAAATCCTTGTTTTTATATATTAATAATTTGATACTAGAAGCTAGTGATGGATTTGTTAAGAATTTGTTTAATATAATTTGAAAAAGGAGTTTATAATAAAATTTACGATATGACTGTTGAGTATATGTAACTTTGGATTTAGTATGAATTAAATTTTCGGGTCAATGTAGGAAACTTTTGGCGTATCTTGTAATATAAAACATGAGTAGAAGAATTGGTCATGTATTTTGGAGCTAAGAACTTTGTAAAATTGGTTTTATTTTAAACATAAGGTTATGTTTACGTATGCATTGGTGTAAACTAGAACACGTTACTTGTTGTAGTGAATAAACTGGGATAAAATCGGAATATACACTATAAGTGACAAATTCTAACGCTTGAAATAAATTTTTAAACATTGATGGAACGTCATTGGAAATCATTGTTTATTTAATTGTCATTATAGAGAATCACTATGCATAATTCGATAATGCTTGTTTAAAATCGTTTGAAAAATCTTTTGTTTTATTCCGCTGCGAGATGTGTTAATGTTAAAAACCGTTTGATAATGGGCTAAGGATTAAAGGTTGAATTTTCTACATTTTAGAATTACTGAAATAAGCATTTCTGATTAATTATTATACTATTATATTATTATTATTTTTGAGATTCAAGTCTCGACTAAAATCAGTAATTTATCCGAGATAATACTACGTGAAACGTCTTTGACGCCTGACTCGAGTCGCGTGAATGAAATATAGCATACAAATTCTAAGGAAGACATGTGTATAATAAAAAGTCAAGGTTAATTTTAAGAGTCAGTTGGACTAATTTGAGTTGCGTTGGTTACTTGTATATATGTGATAAGGTAAGTCATAATAATAATAACGTAAAACTTTGAAAATTCTTACTATGTACGTTTTTGGTACTTAAAATATGAATATTAATGGGATTTTGACACAAGTATTGAGATTTTCAAACCTAATGATTTTATCAATTATAATAACCGAGTCACTGCATCTACTAATGTTAATAATTACCTAGAGATTGCAATTTTTCCAGAAATAAAAACTTTGTAAAGATTGAGAAATGAAAGGTATAAATTTTTTAATGGTGTAACACAAATTGAAAATGTGCGAATATTCGGTTTTACAATGTACAAGGTAACATTAACTAGAAAATGCAAATGGATTACCCAACAAACGCATATTTGTATTATTTTCTTAAGACGTAATATTTTGAGTCACGATGGTTCGATCGTACAACATCACTTCTCTGATTTTGCAAGTCTATATCTAAGCTTGAGTAGTCATGTGATTGTTTATTTTAATATTGTCTATGGTATGAAACCATTATTATTATATTTATTTTAAAACTACTATTTCGCTAGTACTTGATAATGAGGGTATGTTACCTGGTGTATTTTTGTCCTCTTATTGGACCCGTTGATCTTCTTTTCTTCGTTTGATTAATGGAACCTAAATTTGGTGGAACGTACGTGTAACTTGAGACAATGGGAATTATGATTTTTGTTCTATTTTTAACGCTTGTGTTGATTTTTGATGCTTACTCCTTGTAGTCGTAGATCGCTGTTGTTATCCCAAGACTTTTGTCATATATTTGAAGTATTTTCATTTCTAATGTAGTTAATTTTAGTTGGCAATTATATTGCTCGTTTACCTCATTCGATCTCATTGATTTTTGATTTTATTACTTGTTGTGCTTGCAATGATCTTTAATCTTGAACCACCTTACCGTTATTTTGTGAATAGTCTATTTTGAAAATATGTATGAGTGTGTCAAATGGTTCGTTGAACCAAATGTAAATGGTGTCGATTTATTTATTTAATTGTTTATTTATTTTCCTCATAAAAAGGCAAATCAAAAGTACGTTTCCAAAGTAGATGAAAAATGTTTGATGTGTTTCTTAAAACGATGGTAACAATATTTTCCCATTTCAAATTCCATTTCAATTGATTTAATTATTTTGAAGATTAGGTCGAAAACTTTCGTAGTCATATTTGGTATGTAATAATAATGTTGTGTCGTCACTCGATCCTCGATTATGCACAGCTTAGCTAACTATGCATAATTCGGGAAGAGTCCTGTTTTGTTGGTTGTCGTTGCTTGGTCCTCAAGTATGCATGATCTAGCTAATTATGCATAGTTTAGGAAGCACTATTGTGTCAAACAAATTGGTCATCTTGAAACTTGTAATGTTTTGATAAACGTTTGGATGAGAACGTTTCTTTTTAAAATAGTGGATTATTTTTGCAAGTAGTCGTAATTTCTTTGATTCTTAAAGAAAATTTTTGAATTTTCTTGTGTTCTTTGAAATCTTTTCTTTTTGTTTGGCGTTGACTTAGTAAGTCACTGTGACCGAGTAATTTTGGAAAATGTTTTTATGTGTGTGTGTAACATGCGAATTTCATCGGAATCACGAGGGTGTTGATGAAATACCAAAGGGACTCGTACCGACACTGAGAAGAAATTTTAAACAAGAATAGAAGACTGCCAAAGTAGAGAAAATCAGAGTTCAAGTGACTCTGAGGGGAATGACGAAGACTTCTCCTACATCAAACGTATCGTACCTTATTTTTTTTTCTCTTCTCGTTCTTTTGATATGTTTAACGACACGCGATAAACTGTTGAAGTTTACCAACTCTGCATCGGTAGTTGGAAGACAATTCCATTGCCGTCTTCGTTTATTTAAGTGAGGAATCCTTTTTGCTTAGCTCAACCATCCTTGATTATCGATGGTTAAACGACAGATAAACATAGTTGATGTTTTTATGGTGAACCCTTGTCTTTTATGTGTTTATGTTGTACGTGATCTGGTCAAGTGATCGTAAGTTATGAGAACTTGAGACGACATTGTCCAATGAAGTCCGATCATGAAGAACACGTGACATGTAATATACTTATAACTGTGAACGGCGATGCTATTGAGATTTTGACCACGTTTGGGACGAAAGTGAGATGGTGTTCTTGTAATATCTTTTGGTATGGATCCGTATGTGAGCACCCTACGATGACATATGTATGTATTTTATTTTATTTTATTTTCTTTTTGGATATGCATCCTTAGCTAGCAAGCTTGTGAACCTTCTTTAACTTGCAATTTTTCTTCTGACTGGACTCATCCGAGAATCATGTCAATATTTTTATTTTTATCATGGCTTGGCTGATTAGCAAGCATGAGTTAACTTTATTGAACTAATTGACTTAGTATGGTTTGGCTATGTTGCAAACATGTTATAATGTGGTTGTTTGTGCTTCATAGTGACTTTCGTGTTTGATTGGATTGTGATGTCTTCGATAGAGTTATGTATACGCCGAATGATTTTCGTATCGATGAATTCGTGTTTGACGAAATAGGTTTATATGTCCGTAATATTGCGATAAGGTTATTTTATATGATTAGTATTAATCACTTCGTCTTGTATATTCTGAACGTTTTCGATGGGGTTTGGTGTGACCCGTGCGATTTTATTTTGTGAGTAGTTGTTTTTATGAGATGATGAACCAAGTGAAAGGACGATTCGAAAGTTGGAAGACATGCTCCGAATGTGTGTGATTGATTTTGATAACTGTTGAGGCCGACACTTGCCGTTGGTAGTATCTTTGTACAACGACCTTTACCCTGTTAACAATGAAGCTACATCATTTGAAGAAAATGTTGATGAAAATGTAGATCGCCAGTTGGATAGAATGAAGTAGGAAAACGTCAGTTGAATGGACTTGAGATGATTCGAGAGACTACGAAAGGGATGGTGTAGATTAAGAATCACTTGCTAACCGCGAGAAGCTTTGAAAAGAGACGTGTTGATAACCGTAGGAAGAATTTGGGAAATTGAAGTGGAGATCATGGATCGAGATGTTAATAGAATTGAAGCAAGGTATAATACTCATTGTGAAGGTGTGATAGAACCCGAGACGTGAACCGAAGTCCATATTGGAACGTGAATACCTCTTTAGTAAAAAGTACCCCCATCTTTCTAGTAGTACGAAATGCGAGTATAAGAACCGGAGAGCGCCGGGACGTCGCTCCCTTAAGGAGGGGAGGATGTGATACCAGTGAATGTGTCGTACGATGCTAAGTTATTGTCTCAAGAGTTGTTCAGTATGAGCATCTCTCTTAAGTTGTGGCTCACTTGTGGATGTGATATCCCGAGCCCAACGTCATTTATTTAATCCTATTTTACGAATATTTTTGAAATTTTTAAGAAATTTCGTTTGCTATATATTTGACGGTTTAAGTTGAAACCAACGTTTAAGGTCGTAATTTTAACGTTTGACGATTTAAGAAGAACCGATGACGACTACGATACCGACGGATGCCCAAAATTTACCTTTTATTATCGATTGATCGATATTTGAGTCTTTCGAGATTTTATTTTTATTACGTGTTAAATCGAGTCGGAACCCTATGAATATTCATTTTGTGTGCGTTTTAACCTTTGGAAAGTAATTTTTACAAATCCCGACATCCCGTAAAATTTCAAAACCAACTACTAGACAATTCCCGCTATTAAGTAGTGTCGTTTACAAAGGAGGCCAAAAGAAAACCAAAATGACCAAACAAGTCCCCCTAACTTTACAAAATGAAGAGAATTAAAACACACAAACAAACACACCCCAAAAATCTTCACCTCCTTCTCCCTTTCTCTCCCATGGCCGTCGGCCATCATCACCACCACCACCATACTCCATTTTTTTTTCTTGTTTTGATCAAAACCAATTAAAGACCACCTTTCCTAATTACTTTGTAAGTGTTTTTCCAAGGTTTAATCCAACATGCATAAACATGATTTTCCAAAAATTTATAATTTTTCAAAAATGGATTTTGATCTAATTAAATGGTACACATGTTTAATTCATGTGTTTATAATGTTGAATCATCAATTAAACGAGTTGGGGGCTGTTTTTCTTGGGTGTTTTGGCTACACCAAACCCACGACCAAAGTGGGTTTGGTTGTGGTTTGATGAGTTTGATGTTTTGTGTTGTGGGTTTGTATGTAGGATGTTGTTTTGGTGTTTTAAATGGATAGAACCAATTGCATGTATGATTTAGGCTTTGGGTTTTTGTGAGGATTCGATTTTCATAGTGTTAGAGGCTGTTTGGATGATTGGGAATGGGTATAAGTGGTTAGAATAGGTCTAGGTAATGGTGGAATGGATTGAAAACAAGTAGAAAGGTGATTTTGAATGAGTCGTTTTCAAACAGATTGTTTAGGGCTATTTTCGTGGTTTTAATTTTTGGTCCAGGTTGTGATTGTAGGATAAAGTTTTAGTGGTCGTCGAGACGCTCGTTTCGGTATAAGATAGAGCTTTTAACTCCAAACGAGTCAAAAGTTATGATATTTTGAAAGATTCGTGTACCGGGAGATGCGTATCGACACAATACGAAATTGTTGTCGATATTGGGTCAAATCTCGGGGACTATAAGTTGAGTTTCAAAAATGGTCAAGGGCTGTTCTCAGGCCCTAAACTTAGCATTTTGAGTCTATTTTCATAATCAAGAGTCGGATTTACAAATGGTATTGGTTAAGATGGTCAAAATGATCTTACAAGTCGAGTGTGCAAAACTGTCCGAATTTTGTACATCAAAGATGTGTCGGGCAGAAGGTCTTAGAAGTGAAAACTTTTTATGAAATTTCGTATGGTGTTTCTACAGATTATAAGTGATTTTTACAAATTTTCTCAGATTTTTAGGAGTGGTCTAAGTGGGATAAAACAGCCCGTGCATTTGGTATGTATCAGCAGAATTGTAAAATGAGTAATAGTTTTAATAAAGTATAAAAATGGTTCGTGTCTAGTAAATATCACTTGTTTGATTTTGGCGTGAGTTTTCATAAGCATTAAGTGTTTCAATTTGCGTATGTTTAGTACAATTATGTACACGGAGTATTGATTTGGTTTTCGTACCTTGAATTTAGGTCAAGTGTTAGACTTTTCCGGGCATCCACGTCGTCGGTGACATTTCTCGTTACGTCTTCGCTAGAACTACTACTACTACGCAAGGTGAGTCTATAGCCTCGCTCTTTACTTATTTCAAATGTTTTTACCCGCGAGGGGGATACATGCTATTTAAATGAAAATGAACATAAGTCATGAATGATTGTTGGACCCGAATGTTGCCTTGAATTGTGTTGAGTACCTAGTTGCAAAAGGCCCTAAACTCATGAACTATTAACTATTGTCTTGCCCTTGTGTGGGTTGGAAATAGCCGCTTATACAAAGTGATAGTACTATGGGTTGACGACCCTATCCGAGACGAGGGCTAGTACGTTGGGTACCCCCTGCGGACGGATAATTTGTTATAAGAGATAAGGTATAATTGCAACTTATGCCTTTAGTAGGGGCACTGGTTTCATCTGAATCACGCCGCTAATTATTACGCGGGTGGTTGAGTTAACGGATTAGTGTCATGAGCTTAAACACAATTGTCATAACCTTGAATATAGATTGTTTGCGCGACAATGCTATTGAATGATCATGATTGGTTTTTAATACTTATGTTCAACTTATGATTTGATAAACCTATAGATTCGCTCAACCTTTGTGTTGAAAGTTTTAAGCATGTGTTTCAGGTAACCAAGATTGATAGCAGCGGAGCATGCGAGGATGGAAGTTGTTGTGGCTTGGCGGTCTACTTGTTTTTCCACCCTTATTTAACTTAAAACTCTTTTATTATTCTGTCATGTGAGCAAAAATGTACTTTTGGGTTGAGATTCAGTGGGGACCTAACGCAAACTCTGTTTAGTATTATCTTGATATTTGGAAAATTGTAGACTTGTATGATTTTAATAATGTTTAAATTTATGTTTAAACTTTTACGTCTCTTTGAGTCGTTTAATATAGCTTATGTGTGATGATAACTACGTAGCACTCAAATGTTGTAGTTCCGCTGCGCATAGCATTTGTTGGGGGTGTTATATTATACATTCCGATAAGACTGTATTCCGACGGGGATTCCGATCTGGATTCCGACGGGTGTGTTTCTACTCATTCCGATTGATATTCCGACCAGGCATTCCGATTTTAGAGTTTATTGGACATTCCGACGGAGTATCCCGACGGGATTCTGACCAGGCATTCCGACGGGGTTATTTGCTTATTTTTTTTAAGTTTTAAGTTTTTAAATTCACTTTTAAGTTTTTAAGTTTTAATCATTTATTTTTTTACTCGTAATTTTAGTTTAATTTTTAAAGCTTTTATTTTACTCAACGACATTTTCATATTTGCTATTAGTTTAAAATAGATAATCAAACCATTTTAATTTCCACCAAGAACGACTGAGTCGCACTGTTAACTAGTAATCAATTCGAAAAGATCGGACGATATCTCTTTTATAACTACGTAAAAGCTAGTTATTAAAATGGCGCCGCTGCCGGCTCTTTTCGTTAAGATTAACGGTTTTTAGTGAGAGACGCGTTGGATTTTGGGATCCGTTCACTTTTGAACGTTATTTTTCTTGCTTAAATTTTCAAAAATCCATAAAAATTAAAAATTTTCAAAAATCCAAAAACATAGAAAACCATAAAAAAACCAAAAATATTTCTTGTCTATCTTTCTTTTCTTTTTGTAGGTATGTATGCGTACCCGTGCTCGTAAGAAGAAAGCAATTCAAGCCAAAGTCGAAACTCCACCTATTGTCACCATGGACAATCGACCAATGATCGAGATTTTGCAATCGCAAGTAGAGGGCAACACCGATGCTATTGTCATACCCGAGACTGGAGCCAACAACTTTGAACTCAAATCCGGCTTCATTCAAATGGTCTCTGCTCAACCATTCTTAGGGCGTACACTTGATGATCCTCATGACCATATCAAAAGGTTCCTTCAACTCACTAATACGGCTAAGTATAATGGGGTTTGACAAGAGGTGATTCGCTTGCAACTTTTTCCTTTCTACTTAGAGGGACAAGCCCGCCATTGGCTTGATAAGGAACCGCCACAAAGTATTCTTACGTCGTCGGATTTAGAGACCAAATTCATCAACTACTTTTTCCCACCCTCACGTACTACCGCTTTGCGGAATGAAATCATTTACTTTGAACAGAAGTACGGTGAGACATTTAGTGAATCTTGGGACCGAAGTGTCCACAACATGGTTTCACAAAGTACATCAAATTAATACTTTTTACAATGGTTTAAGCATGAATGACCAAGATTCACTAAATAGTGCCTCGGGGGGGGGGGGGGGGGGGGTAATTTTTTGGTTAAGTCTTCTAATTCCTCATGGGATATTATTGAGAATAAGTCTAGAGTGCAAACTAAGAGTGTTCGGACTAATGTGGCTAGTGCTAGTACTAGTGACGCCGACAAGAGAATTGATAAGCTCACTTCGCTTGTTGAAACACTTGCTCTACAAACCACTAACAATACCAAAAGCATCAATGCACAAGTTAATGCTATGAGTCAGTCATGTGAAATATGCGGGGAATCTCATTCATACACCGATTATCCTTCGACTCATGACAATCCGGAAAATGTGTATGCCGCCAACGGTAACTTTTCTACGGGAGGATATCAAGCACGTCCTCAAGGTGACCGCAATTTGCTCAGTTATCGTTTAAACATGTTAGCCCTAAATGTGAGCGCTATTTACGGAATTACATTTTATTCATATAGGCAAAACGTGGAGGGACTACTTTTGACATGTTGTCAAAATGACCTCTTGTCTAGCCTATATATACCCCTCCATACTTCCATGGAGGGGTGAGGATTCTTCTTAATTGTGTATTTCCCTTTCTTTCTCTAAATACACACACACACTACATTCAAACTTTACTCTCTCTCTCTAAAAATGTCTAAACATTTCTTTTATCCTCCCTGACCTCCGGATCACCTCTTGTTAGCTTGAATCTTAATTTTAACAATTGGTATTAGAGCTAACCGGGGGTGTTTTGTGTTTTGTGTTTGCTGATTTGTGGCTTTTTCAGCTTATTCTTTAAGTTGCTATAAGTCACGAATTTCATTTGGTGTTGTTTATATGTCACGAATCTAATTACAGTCCAAAAGTTTCATTTTTTAATGGTGTTGGTGGATTTATCATTATTGACGTGTCATCTCTACTTTCTCTCTATTAATCTATTTCCTAATAGTGTCAGATCTATAAAAATTCACCAGTTCCAACATTTTTGGTGGTATCTAGAAAAAAGTCAAAACACTTTTCCGATGGCTCATTCCGATGCTTTTTCCGATGACTTTTCTGATGCTTATTCCGATGGTGAGTATTCCGATGGTGAGTATTCAGATGGTGAGTATTTCGATGGTGAGTATTCTGATGGTGAGTATTCTGATGGTGAGTATTCCGATGGGATTATTTGGATAGTTATTCCGATGGGGTATTTCGATATTCCGATGGACTCAATTTTGATTTTCCGATTGACTCTACATTAACATTCCGTTGTCTGAAAATCAGCTGACTCAAATACATAACATTTCACCGAGTCAACTCGGTATTGACCGAGTTGACCAGGTTAACTCAACTGAGTCAATGATTTAGACTCATCCCATCAACCAAACTCAATAACATTCTAAACCAATCTACCCCAACTCGACTATCCTAATCCCATCGTCTCCTTACCCTTCTACTAATCACAAAACGTAAACTCGAATCTAGACTCAAAACAAATTCAAAATCAATTACAAAGATCTCAGATTTCTTCTAATGCTTAGACATGCATGCCGAGATCTATTTAGATCCAGAAACACAAAAGCAAATCTCTTCATTGATCTGTATGTTGATGATTTAAATTCATCTCTTTATATACGAATATTAAAGTAAAAACAAATAACAAATATGTTTTTGTTTATCTTTGAATCGATTAAGACTCGAAACACAAAAATGAATTACAATAATTAACCTACCCGAGACCACAGTTAGATGATCTTTTAGACGTCATATCTAGTTCTGTGGTGGTGTTTAATCTTTGATGTTTGTGAGTGGATTGATGATTTCATGTGAGATGGGGATCTTACGATTGATTTTGATGATTAGTGCAATGAATGGATTAATTTCGATGAAGGATGATGATGTCTTGATCTGATTTGAGGCGGAGTGTATGATGGAAGAAAGGGGGGCGGATGATACGATGTGGGTGAAAAATGAGATTAGATTTGTTTTGTGATTACGATGGTTTAGGGTGAAACTCGTTTACTTATACCTAATTTTTAGGTATTTAAACTGGACCGGGTATCTCACTTATTGATACTGGGCCTTTATCCATGATTTGGAATTGGTATATTGAAGTTGGACTCGTGTCATTTGGGCTGAGTGATACTTATTTTATCCAAAAATTTGTAATTGTTACCAAACTACAATTCAAATGAAAGTTTTGGTTACACTCGGCAAAATCAGTTTTGGATTGGGTCATATTGATAGCGGAGCGGACTAGTATTTACCGGGCTATTACGATGATTTTATTGATAAGTCGGGTATTGTTATGTCTCGATCCGCGCATCAGTTGGCCATGTGACTGACGTTGAGCTTCAATGACAAGTTATCTAGACAAATTTTGTCCCTTAATGATAATTCATTTCAGAATTTGTTCTAGATAACTACATTCACAAAAAACAACACCAAAGCAAACAAAACACTTAACGCTAAAACGATCCAATGTAAGATTCACTTTAGCGACAAGGCTAGTTTTGATTCTACAAAGACAAGTGATCACGAAGTGGATTTGGTATTCTTTATTTGAAGTTGAAGTGGGATTTCATGAAGGCGTCTACTTATTTCATCATCGAGCCTTCCTTCTATTTTTCTACCCCTTTTCTTCAAACCCATTCTATCGATTGATGACTTGCTTGGGCGATAAAGTTTATTATTGAGACTTGAATTATCTAGTTTCCACTGTCAAGGGGTGGATGGTCGACGACATGGATTACTATCATTTGTGGGTGTCACACGCAGTTGCTCGTGTGGATAACTTCAAGAGGTATAAGAGACTTGTTTTCTGCACCGTTCTTCAATCGACATAAGTGCAAGCTTAAGTAACAAATTTGGGGGATTGTACTTCAGTTTCAAGTTTGGAATATCAGATTTACTTCACATGTGGTCACAACAAATAGCCGAATGAATTCGAAGTTGGTAAGTTAGACAGAGAGAGATGGAATCAGCAATCAATTCTCACGGGATATTTATGAGCTTCACAACGACAATGGTACTTCATAGTCTAAGCAAAATTTTTCAAAGTTTCTCAATGACTTTCAAAACTTTTCAAGACATTTTCTTAAGACTAAGAACTTCTCGAGTATATGGACGTCCACGATAATGATGCTTCCGAGAGTCCGAAATCATCATGGGGGAAGATCGTGTACTTTGAAGTAATCAGATCAACTTCCAGGGGGAAGTAGTGTACATGGAATGGTATCTACTTTACCTTATATGATTTTTATGAAGTATTCTGCAGGCGTGAGAAGAATTGTTGCTGATTTCCTGCATGTTACCCCAAATGGATCATCACCAAAACATAAACGACATTAAACAGTATAAAAGCAGTGTTATTTGGTGTGGTTCTTCTACAAATTTCCGCTGTGTACTTGAACTGATGAGCTAGAAGATTGTTCAAACTACATCAAAGTGTCAGAATCTGCTTAAGATACAGATATTGGGTTGGGGGGAAGCTGATTCAGAAACTTCGTCAAAAAGAAGTTTATGAAGAAAGTTTTTTAAATACATGCTGCATGAATTGGGGGGAAGTTAATCCAAATCATGCATATTACAATTGTTCCACAACAAGCAAAGACAAAGAGGATTCAAGCTGAGGTACAAGTTATGAAGACAAGAAGAATTAAAAGACATCCCCAGAATTGGAAGCGCCTTGGAAGACTTTATTTTGTTGTATTTTTACTTGTTAGGAACATTGTAAGTAATTCCGTATGTCTCCACATTGGGGGAAGATTGTTAGCCCTAAATGTGAGCGCCATTTACGGAATTACATTTTATTCATATAGGCAAAACGTGGAGGGACTACTTTTGACATGTTGTCAAAGTGACCTCTTGTCTAGCCTATATATACCCCTCCATACTTCCATGGAGGGGTGAGGATTCTTCTTACTTGTGTATTTCCCTTTCTTTCTCTAAATACACACACACTACATTCAAGCTTTACTCTCTCTCTCTAAAAATGTCTAAACATTTCTTTTATCCTCCCCGACATCCGGATCACCTCTTGTTAGCTTGAATCTTAATGTTAACAAAACAACTTCCTTTCACCACCTGGTTTTCCCCCATAAAACCCAAACAACCTCAATCGCAACAATCAAAGCCAACCTCGAGCTCCAAATCAATATCAAACCCAAAGAACCCCATATCCACCTCAAGGAAACAAACAAGTTCACCAACCACCCACTTATCAACCACCTGCCTACCATGCTCTTCCTCCCACCCAACCCACCGCATTTAATCAAGAGGTTGACACTTACATGAGGACTAATGGCGCAATAGAGCAGAATCTTCAGCGGCAAATCATCAACTTGAAAGGAGATATAGCGAAACAAGGGAATGATCTTCGAGCCGAAATGCGAAACTCTTTGAGCAGTCAAACAAATGACATAAGGGATATGACGACTAGTTTATTCCAAAGTAATCAAGCCTCTGGTTCGGGTTCTCTTCCAAGGAACACCGTTGCTAATCCAAGAGGGGAGATGAAAGCAATCACCACTCGAAGTGAAAAAGGTTTAAAGGAACCCGAGCTTCCTACACCTACACCGGTGATTGTGACAAAGGAAAACGAGTCCCCTTCTCTAATTCCTCCACCTTCTATTTCTCCAATTCCTCCACCTTCTATTTCACCAATTCCTCCACCTTCTACTTCCACCCCTCCACCACCCAAGGATGTGAGTGAGAATTCCATTCCAAAGACTTCATCTCAACCCAATATACCTTATCCCTCAAGGTTGAGGAAAGAGAAGTTGAAGAGCAAGGATGATATTCAGGTTTCTAACTTTCTCAAAATGTTTAAACCCCCAAATTTACACGCAGCGGAATACATCTTTGGGTGCTAAACAATGATACAACAACACATAATTTATAAAGAACGACTCGAAAAGAGACGTTTTGGATTTATCGTTCCTAAAACATTTGTCAGAGTAGCGTAGTCCCAAGTAATAGTTACCAAAAGATAAGTTAAAACAACATACTGGTTTGTTTTAAAAATGGAACGATAAATAAATCAAAGAGTTTGAACAACAAAAGCAGTGCACAACTTCATTCCCCGTGACCTCCAAGCTTCCACTTCTTGATTACCTGAAATACATGTGAGTAAAACAATCAACAAAAATGCCGAGTGAATCTATAGGTTTATGAAATCAATTTGAACACAAGCAAAGATTATAAGTTTGTGGCATGCTTATAAGCATCAAATAATTTGCATCAACAATGATAATTGTATATAGCATAAATTACAATAAGCTCATGGAACCGAGCCCTAAGACAATCCCATATCAGTCTAATAAGACGAGAGATTTATTAGTTGTCGGTTACCTCCAGATTATTGGTACATTGCCGTATACCTGACTTCTCAATATAATATGCTCAAACAGTGTGGAGGTCGGGCCTAAGCTTCTATGACAAGTCCACACAAACTGAACCGGGCGGCTTCCCCCATAGATCTATTAATTGTACTAGCGGTTAACCCATCATAGGTTAATTAACGGTCCATAATTGAGGTTTTAACAAAGGCAATCACTTAATGCAATTTAAAGGCAACCACGGGTCCATTCATAGAGGGACAAAGCATACCATAAAAATCTTGTGTTCTAAGTTTATAAAACATGTATTCCCCCTCGCGGGTTTAAAATCATTTAATAAATAGTATAAAGCGACGCTATAGACTCACATTGATAATGAAAGGCGGATTATCGGCTACGGGCGTGCTTCGATCACGGAAACCTATATAAATAATAATCGGTCTTAGACTCTTGTCCAATGACTTTTATCAAAATAACAATATACATATGATGATTTTGTACATATGATGATTTTGTACATATGATGATGATCAAGTGGGTTTATATATCCTTGTTTACTCATTTTAGTGTTTACGTTTTGGTAACTTTTTACTAGTTTACTAGTTTTACCTACTTACCTATTTTAAGTCCAATAAGCTTAGTATAAGTTCTTTAAATTGTTTTAATCCATTTTATACCTATATTATCAGTATCTATACTTTCCATGTTGGGCCCAAATGGGTTAAGCCCAATAAGTCCTTTTTACAAGTATTTATCTTATTTAATCCAATTATTAGTCCAATACGCTTAGTTAGCTCGTTAATGTCCGTATGTCCTATAGTTCGGGTTTTATCGGTTTTTACTTGTATTAGTTACTTATATATCAGTATATTACTTTTAAAAACTTTACATTAGACGGGTTTTATCGTCTAAGTTTTATTTGGCGAAAAACGTTAATTTTACGGTAATAGCCGAAAAAGTCGTAAAAACAAGTTTATAGTTTTTATTACTTATAAGTATTATTCCACTACCATTTTTATAAGTTATTCATTTATTTACCCTTTTACATATTTATATAAATAAGTTTTATAAGTTAGTGGGTTTTTATTTTACATTTTATACAATAAAATTTGAGTGCTTATATAATAATAATAAACATTTGGTTTCCTTGCACCTGAGGCGGTGGAGCTACTTACGAGAATACAACGTGTTATGAATAGTAATGTTTTGACTCCTAAATCCACAAACGTTGTATTTAATAGACTTAGTTTTGCTATACAAAAAGGGCTAGCGGCGCAGCTTGTTGCCCGTTTGCCTTCTCCTAATATGTAAATCTAATATTTGATTAGTTATAATGTAATATTAGTTTGAATAAACATTAATTCTCAAAATCTGATTTTTATTTTGATGTTCACCATTTTTATCATATCTAGAGTTCTACAATGAATTAGAAGCTCATTTTTGGGTGGCATGATCTTCATATTATTTGCTACATTTAACTCAGCTATAGCTACTGCTCATTTTAAGTTTATCTAGCCTTAACAGTCCCTACAAAACAGCTTATTCAGATTAGCATTCTCATCTTGTTTTGATCATATCTCACTCATTATAATGATTCCATTGCATGGCCAACTCTCACATGTGTATAACATCTTGTACTTACTGTAAATGGATCATACCATGCAAGTTTATCAGTTCAAGTTTTAGTTATATATTCTTTTTATACAGCCAACTAAATAATCATGATTTTAGCCTTATTTCTCATGGTTATTAACATTTTTAAGCATATTTATCAACACTTGATCCCCACACAGCATTTTATCATCATATATACATTATATACATATACAAAATAAAGAAAATACATTTTTTCTTTACAAAAATAACAAGAGAAAATGGAGAGGATGATCTTCTTTACCAACCAAGTGTATTTCTTGTTTTTGGAAGACAAGAACTTGATGAACACCACATGTAACTCCAAGATCATCAAACACCAAGAACAATAGTTGAGAAATCAGCCCTAGGACACAAGCAAATCACCTCCTATGTTGTTAATATGGCCACCAAATGATCAAGGCTTCAAGATAACTCCATGATAGAGCTAGATAACATGTATTTCATGGCTAGAAAAGATCAAAAAGGGTGTTTTGTGCTTCAAAGTGGATGGCAAGGTGGTGATGGTTGAGAGAGTTTGAGGTTGTTTTGCATGTATGGAAAGATGGTATGTGTGAAGTGGTGGAATGGTTTGATGGTTTTAGCTAGGAATGGCTTAAAGTGTAAGCTTAGTCTTACACTTGTAAGTACTTAGCTAACATGATGCCACATCCTTAGATGTGGTGTCATGTGCCATCCCATGTTAGCTAGTAAGGTGGGATAATGTATTTTGTCCCACCTCACTAATTTACGGGTATTCCTCGATTCTAGTTTTCTCGATTTGCGTGCCCTCGGGTCGTTTTACGAAAAACGTTTTTATAAATTATGAATCAACGACACAAAACGAATCCAATAAAAATTGTCTCATCAAAAACGGAGTTCAAAAACGTAAATACGTAATCCTAAGGTTTCCGGTTTAGTCGTAAGGGACGCTAAATTATGCACGTAAGCCCAAATTTAAATCCGTAAATTGTGAGTTCGTCAACCAACACAAAAATAAGTTTCAAAATATTATACGAGAAAATATTTCACTACCTGAAAATGTTAGATTGTACTTTTTAAAAGTTTAAACGCACACGAAAAATAATAATATAACGACTCGATACGTAATTGAAACGATATCGTCGAAAGTATTAAATATTGAAACTATCGATAATAAAATATAAAATTTTTTGCATCCGTCGGTATCGCGATCACTAGTAGTCCTCGTTGCTCGTCAAAATATTAAAATATAATATTTAATATTGGTTTCAACTTAAACCGTTAAACATAATAATATTTAACGTTATAAAATACTTCAAAATAATTGAAAATAGAATTAAATTATGACCTTATTTTTACGGGTTTTACATCCTCACCACCTTAAGGGAGCGACGTCCCGGCGCTCAACTCGCCTCACTTTCGCCAACGCGCATTAAAGTCTCAATAAACATCGTCGTTGAAAGTCAAGAAGATATTACATAATATGTGTTCTACATGATCGTACATCATCGGATGATGCCGTCTCAAGTTCTCACAACTTACGATCATTTGACTAGATCACATACCACATAAGTACATAAAAATAAAAGGTCGAACAATAACATCAAGTATAGATTTCCATCGTTAATCATCGAGAAAACCTTGAACGAACCCTTGATAATAACCACTTGATCACAAGAGTCTTTCCACTTGCGGTGTCGGCTTCAACATGCTCCTCGAGGTTGTAACGAATTTATTAACTCCATTCATTAAGAGATTCGGTCCTCAATCATTCCACGAGTACACACATAAACCCTGGTGATACTTATCGTTTCTTCTTATACACTGCTTCCCGAGATTCATTTTAAACTCAGAATAAAATAGTAATCTTCAATACGAGGAACAGAACGAGATAAAAATGACTTCAATAAACGCATAAACGAACAAGATGTGGTAAAATGATTTAAGATTAACGATCAACGAGGGATCTCGAATCACGTAACCGTAAAACATAATAATTCGCAATACTAGAAAAATGAGAGCGAAGAAAGAATTAAATATTAACATTAAAGTAACATTTGTCACAATCATCCATCCCGGTCTTGGTATTACCTTAAAACGCAATTGAGGTAATTTCTTGATAAAGATGATATATCAAAATAGTAGTTAAATAGCTTCATAATTTATTTTGGTTGTCTTAAGAAACTTTAAAAGAAAGACATGAATTTATTAATTAAACTCGTATTGATGGTTACAATTAGAAAATATAATTTCCAAATTAAATCATTATTAGAAATATAAATTAAACCGGTAATTTTATTACATTAAAAGTAAAGTATGATAAGTCAATTACTTCAAAGATAGAGATAATTTCATTTTAAACATTAGTTTTAGTTATACAAAATATAATGTATAAATTTGACCTTTTACTTGTAATGGTTATTTCGATAATTGAAAATCATTTGAAAATGTATAAAAGTTCGATAAAAAATTTATAATACGTTGTAGAAATACATAAAGGTTTTTATTATTTCAAAATAAACATGGGATATATTCGGGTTTCGAAATGTGACAAGATAACAAACGAATACGAATGGAAATAATGGTTAACAATCAGTACGAAATCCACGGTACAAAAGAGAACGAAGCAAATGTCGTATGAATTCTTAAAGAGAATAATAAAATAAAGGTCGATGGTAAGACGAAAAAAAAAATAATAGATTAAACAAGTTGTCAATTTTGTTAGTGCGGTCGATGGTTCACCAATATCAGTTCGTTAACTTAGCGGTGGTCGATACATGATCGGAAAGAAGATCCATACAAAAAAATTTTAATAAATAAAATTCCTAATAATCACTTGTAATTAAAACAAATCAAATGAACGATGTTAGTTGAAACTCGGATTTTTTAGTCCTTTTTAATGTTCGTTTTTCCTCGATTCGACTCGAATTTGATTTCCGGTTTAACGTTTCAACTTAACTTGTTTTTGGTAAAATCTATTTTTGGGTATTTTTAAACTAACTTAAATCTATTAAATGAAAACTATTTTAATTAACTATTTTAAACTATTAATTTGAAAATAAACTTAAAACTAATTAAAAATAAAAGTAAATTTATTTAAACTAATTTGAAAGTAAATTTGAAATAAAAATATTTAAACTAATTTAAATTTGAAATAAAAGTAACTCTATTTTAAATAAATTGGAAACAAATTTAAAATTATAAAAGTAAATAAAAATATTTTTTATCTTTTGTATTTTTATAAAAGTAAACTGAATTAAAATTAAATAGAATAAACTTTTTATCCAATTTGATTAAACCTAATAATGATATAAACTAATTTAATTAAATAAAACTGCCTACCCTATTATTACGCTATATCAATGAAATTAAGAGAAATAAAACATAAATGGATTACTAGCACAAGTGGTTGTGATGTTTGGCCCCTAGACTGGAGGTCCAGGGTTCGAATCTGAGCAAAGGCAGATTTTTGCAAATATTTTTAGCACTTTTTTTTTGGAACTTGTTATTGGACAGAGAGTCAAAAACTGAACAATTGGTTCAGTTTTCTTTTAAGCAGTAAAGTGAAATAAGCATATAAACGTCAAATAAGCCAAGCCAAAATAATAAGCTGATAACAAGTCTAAACTAAAAAGCAATACCTAAACAACAAATAAGCCGAAGTCTAATAAGCTAATCAATACAACCTTAAGGCTTGCATCAAAACAGACAAATATCAACTTAAATAAGCAGATCCAACAGCCTAAGAAACTGAACAATATCTAAAAAAATAAATAAGCTGAAACGAAGATCTACTGAAACTAAGCTTGGACCAACAAATAGCATACGGTAAGCCAAATAAGCTAGTAAAGCAGAAATAAACAATCCTACCAGTTAAGCTAGCTTAAAACTGAGATTCAAGAATACCAAATAATCATCCTCAACAAGCTAACAATAAGTTGAACCGAATAAGCTGTAATGAACAATACTAAAATGCTGATCCAACATAAACTATACTGACAAAATATAAATCAAATAAATCACAATCCAAATATTCTCAATAAGCAGTAAACACAATAGCAGATCCAAATATCCTAAAATCAACCAAAATGAGCAGTAAACCAAGTAACCAATATCATAAGCCGAAAATAACTAAGACAACATACAATCAGACAGAACAGTAACTGAATATCAAAACGCAGGCAAATTCAAACTTCAATTAAATAACTAAAACTAATCTAATAATTAACAAAAGTAAAAGATGAAAGAACCTTGTGACGATTTCCTTTGGGAAGAAGGTAAGGCGCTGAGCCCCCTTTTAGAACCGAAAACAAACGCCAAACAAACACCACCTTGAATCGAACCCCAATCGGATGAACAGTTCTTCAATTTATATTTCCCAGTAGGGGAAATATGGATACACTTTTCTTAATATTTTTTTTTATTTTTTTTATATCATAATTAATACGAGAACAGTAACTATAATTTTTTAACAGATTAAAAAGAGAGAACAGTAACTGAAATTTAAAATCTAGACAAGAATTAAAACTAAATTGAATTTTTCATTAATTAAATAAGAACTTACAAATACTGGAAAAAGAAATTACAAGATTTAAAAACCTATAACTAATTTTACTGAAAATAAAAAATAAAGAAAAAAGCATATCAAATTACATGATAGAATGGGGTTTTTATAGAGGAACCCCATGAAACCCTAATCTTATCTTCAATAGTAAGCTTCCAAATCCCACCGTTGATTCTTCAATAATCTTCTCTTTCTTGATCATACGGCTAGAAATCAACCTTGTAGCCACGGATTGCCCTCGTGGCAAGATGTGTGCTTCTTGTTTTTGTTGATTGGTGAGGTGGAATGATATAAGTGGTTGATTAGTGTGTGGTGATTAGTCACAACCAATCAAAACACTTGAATTGGCCACGTGAGATGAGATGGAGGACCACCTTGAGTGGATGATCCGAAAACTGGGGGGGATTTAATCCCAATCCGTGTGAATCACACGAATTGGGTAAAACCCCCAATTTTTACATTGTTAATTTTTACTGGATTTGAATTAGGGTTTGTGTTTTGAGGGAAGGAAGATGAAGTAGGGTGAGAGTGTTTTTATTGTTTGTATCGAAGTGATTAAATGGGGTGAGGTAAAATTTTTGTTTATTTATTTGGGTGAGTGGTGGGTAAGTATAATGGGATTACACGTGGGATGAGAAATGTGAGGGGGTTTACGTTTGACTAGGGTAAAAGAGACTTTATTTATTTATTGGGGTAACGGTTGGGGGATTGGGTAAATGGGGTGAAAGTTGACCGGTTGTGCTTGACCAACCATTTCATCAAATGAAAACATAAACCCTCGATCCATTTCCTTTGTTTAGGGTATTTGGGCTTTGGCCCAATACTTCTTCATTCGTCCCATTTATAAATTTGGATCTTAATGGGCTTATGGCCATTTAAACAAACACAACATGTCTTTCAAATGGGCTTTTGAGCCCATTAGCCAAATGTGGGACCCACTTGGCTCGAATAACTTCAAAAGATTAAATCCGCTAAAAGTCGAGCTCGAAATCGGCTTTCTCGATCATTTTCTTCAAATTTAAGTTGACTTAGCCGGTTTTCGTGATCTCGGCACACTTTTGGTATTTTGATCTTGTCTTCGACTCTATCTTGATTTTTCTTCGATATTTGACCGTGAAATCCCGTGTTTTCTCTTCTTTTGACCATTTGTACCTATTTAAACACAAGAACACAAAACCATGCGTAATTCCGACATTTAAGATGTAAAACACATGATTAGGTCTTGTTTTTACTTGATTTTAGTGGCAAAAGGATAAGTCTTTACACACTTATTAAATCCCCTACACTTGACCATTGTAATGACCCCATGCAATGCATAGTTTTAAAGCATACGTTACATTTTTCTCATAATCAATCCATCTCGGCCTTTATTACTATTACTACTACTACTATGAAAAGATAAAAACTTTAAAGGAAACAAAAGTTATAATCATTTATTTTATTAACCTGGAAATTATTAGATGGAAGAAACTCGTAAAGAAATCTAAGACTTGAATTAGGGCTTTAGTGTCATGAATATAAATCACCCTCAAGTTTCACGTTCCCCATACCAAGCTTAAAAACGAGATCATTGTTTAATACAAGTTAGCACCACTAACATTTACTCATGTGGTTTAGTTAATCACTTAGACCCCCTTATTCCTACGGTGTATCTCTTATATTTTATTTTTGTCTTGAATGATTACGAGGATGCATTTTTGACTTATTTTGATAATTTATTTAGGCCGAAAACAAAGTGGGACGATTTAATCAATAGTTAGCTAAAGGACAAAATCTTTTAAAACTGCTTCTCGAAACCTCAAAAAGTTCATATCTTGGCATAACTCGTTTCACGATTTGAGACCTTTCTCGGACCGATATTTGGCATGTACTTCAAACTTAAAATCTTGAGAGACGATCTTGAAATTATGGTCTTCTCTTCATTTTAGTACACATCTTCATAAGGAGTGAAAGATGCTTCAAACGTTGACCACGACTTCTTCATTTATCCTCTTCTTTATTTAGGATTTTGAAATACAACGATCCGACTCCTTTTCGGACTTGGATCTATTTATCCTCATACCTTGTTAGGGTCTTTTTGGATAGATTTCTCCATGATCTTTAGGGGAGTAATTGCTTCTCGTCGTGTGTCTTGATCCTTCATATTGATTTGGATTAATGATCTTCACATCATCTTAGGATCTTTAGCAAAAAGTGAATCCTCATGCCTTGTGAGGGCCTTTTTGGACTCGGGTATCCTCATGCCTTGTTAGGGCCTTTTCGGATAAGCCAATCTTCGCGTCCCGTTTCAATAAGTTATGCCTTGGCTATGAACTCTAATTAATACCGAGCAACTTTTAAACGATCTTGTGTTAGAAGCTAAGTAACCTTTTAAATCGTACAACCTCATTTATTGCAAATATATTTATTAACAAGTGATGGGAGAAAAATCTCATAACTAACTCACATAAGTTAATGCAAGAATACCAAACTTATAATTAACTCTATCATCTCTCATTCTCCACAATTTAAAATCTCAAGGAATGAGACTCGTGGATGCTTAGCCTAATAAACCAATTAAGGTCCATATGGTTAAGGATACTAGCTAGAGTAAACTTAGATAAGTAAACTCGGGTTGAGTCAAAATATTTACAACGGGCCTAATATATCAAAGATATCTAAACTTATTAAAACCATTTTATTTATTTATTTATTTTGACTTTATTCTTGAAATGGAAATTATTATGATGCAATAATAAAAGGAAAATAAATAAAAATACTACTAGGCCAAAATAGATCAAAAATTTGAAAAACGTTGAAAAAAAAAAATTTAAATTTTCCGGTAAAATGGGGTCAAATTCATGGAAAAGGCCACTAAAATTCGATAAAAGGCCCCCCACACTTAACATAAACATTGTCCTCAATGTTTAAGTATGTGGGCGAATAAACTCCCCTACACTTAGGACATTGAGTACGTTGTTTAAAATCGAGCTAAGGAAGAGACAACTAAAGTGATTACATTTATTCGTTTTATTTATATACAAGTATGAATCACAATAGTTTTGATAGAACCGGGTACACGGGAACACGGGATCACGGGTCGTGTCAAAAGAACCAAAAGTGGATCATCAAAGCACATGTCCCTGCACACAATCACCACATACAAACAACCTACTTGGCTCCCCCTACACTTATTGGTGGACAATGGATGAAGGTGAAAAAGGGTGGAAAGGATGGTAAAGGTAAAAATCTAACCTAGTTAAATAATGAAACTTGATCACCAACATGGAACTCTCGGGTTTTAATCTTGGAATCATGAATGAGCTTAGTTTTCTCCTTGTAGATTAATGAATTTTCATAAGCCTCATTCCTAAGTTCATTAAGTTCATTGAGTTGGATTTTCCTATGATCACCGGGGTTGTTAAGATCAAAATTAGCCCATTTTAAGGCCCAAAAAGCCTTATGCTCCAACTCAATGGGGAGGTGGCACGCCTTTCCGTACACAAGGCGATAAGGGGTACAACCTATAGGTGTCTTATAAGCGGTACGGAAAGCCCACAAAGCATCATCTAATTTATCGGCCCATGAAGCACGATGCTCTCCCACGGTTCGCTCTAAGATTCTCTTAAGACCACGGTTAGAAACCTCGGCTTGTTCATTAGTTTGAGGATGATACGCGGTGGAAATTCGGTGATTGACGCCATACTTAGCCATGACTCGTGCGAATTGATCATTGCAAAAATGAGTCCCGCGATCACTAATAATAGCACGAGGCACACCGAATCGAGCAAACAATTGTTTCAAGAAGTTAACAACCACCCTCGCATCATTAGTAGGTAAAGCCTTTGCTTCAACCCATTTTGATACGTAGTCAACGGCTACGAGGATGTACTTGTTTCCCTTCGATGATGGAAACGGCCCCATAAAGTCGATGCCCCATACGTCAAAGATTTCACATTCTTGGATGAAATTTTGAGGCATCTCATCTTTATGTGTGATCTTGCCTTGTCTTTGGCAAGCATCACAATGTTTAACCATTTCATGTGCATCATGATAAATGGAGGGCCAATAGAATCCGGAGTCGAACACTTTTTTAGCGGTGTAATTAGGACCAAAGTGACCACCGGTAGGTCCTTTATGGCAAGCTTCAAGGATTTGTAAAGCAGCCGGTCCATCAACACATCTACGAATGATTAAATCCGCACATTGCTTGAAAAGATAAGGGTCGTCCCAATAGTACGTTTTAATGTCCTTGAAGAATTTTTTCATTTGTTGGGACGTTAACCCTTCGATAAGAACACCACCCGCCAAATAGTTTGCAATGTCGGCAAACCATGGGGTATCATCAAGATTGGAATTAATAGACATTAAGGTCTCAAGGGGAAAGGATTCATTAATCTCTTGATTTGGAGATTCCCCTTGATACGGATTCTCAAGTCTACTAAGGTGATCCGCGGCTAGGTTTTCTGCTCCTTTTTTATCACGAATTTCTATTTTAAATTCTTGTAGGAGCAAAACCCAACGAAGGAGTCTCGGTTTAGCATCTTGCTTGGTCAACAAGTATTTTAAGGCGGAATGGTCGGTGTAAACGATGGTGGTGGAAAGCACAAGCTAGGGGCGGAATTTCTCAAAAGCATACACTATAGCTAAAAGCTCTTTTTCGGTAGTGGTATAATGCAATTGAGCCCCCGTCATTGTCTTACTAGCATAATGAATGGGTTGGAAATGTTTGTTAACTCTTTGACCTAAAACCGCTCCTATCGCGAAATCACTAGCATCGCACATGAGCTCTTAAGGTAACTCCCAATTTGGAGAGACTAAGACCGGTGCCTTATTTAATTTACCTTTAAGAAGTTCGAAAGAGTCGAGACATTCTTGAGAGAAAATGAAAGGAGCATCCTTTTCTAAGAGATGAGTCATTGGACGAGCTATTTTCGAGAAATCTTGGATGAAACGTCGATAAAATCCCGCATGGCCTAAAAAACTTCTAACTCCTTTGACGGTGGTAGGCGGAGATAACTTAGCAATGACGTCAACTTTAGCACGGTCGACTTCGATACCGGCTTTGGAAATTTTATGACCAAGGACGATGCCTTCTTTTACCATGAAATGGCATTTTTCCCAATTAAGAACGAGACGAGTGTCTTCACATCGTTGGAGCATACGTTCTAAATTAGCAAGGCAAGAAGAGAAAGAATCACCATATACCGAGAAATCGTCCATAAAGACATCCATAGTTTCTTCAACCATGTCATGAAATATCGCCATCATACACCTTTGGAAAGTCCCGGGAGCATTGCATAAGCCGAAAGGCATTCTTTTGTAAGCAAATGTTCCATAGGGACAAGTGAATGTGGTTTTCTCTTGGTCTTTTGGATCGATAGGGATTTGAAAATATCCGGAAAAGCCATCTAAGAAACAATAGAAATCATTACCCGCTAAACGCTCAAGCATTTGATCCATGAAAGGAAGAGGGAAATGATCCTTACGAGTGGCATCATTGAGTTTACGATAGTCGATGCAAACTCGCCAACCCGTTACGAGTCGAGTAGGAATCAACTAGTTGTTTTCGTTGGGAACAACGGTGATTCCGCCTTTCTTAGGCACACAATGGACGGGACTAACCCATGGCGAATCCGAGATAGGGTAAATCATTCCGGCATCGAGAAGTTTGATAACTTCTTTCTTAATGACTTCATGAATTTTTGGATTAACCCTTCTTTGATTTTGGATCGCGAGTTTAAAGTCATCTTCCATGAGAATTTTATGAGTACAAAAATTAGGATCAATTCCGCGAATGTCAGAGATTTTCCAAGCAATTGCTTTCTTATGATTCTTAAGCACATCGATAAGTCGAGATTTTTCATCTTCTTTTAAGTCCTTAGCAATAATGACGGGCAACTTATTATCCTCCTCTAAGAAAACGTACTCTAGATGAGACGGTAAATCTTTAAGCTCTAAATCTGGCGGATTGTCAATGGAAGGCTTAGTCAAAGTAGGATCATCGTTTGTAACTTCTTTAGGAGTAGGTGGAGAGATATTGTCCTCATTGAGAAGTCTCTCTATAGTACGAATGTCTTCATCCCAATTGGTGGGAGAATTATCATAGTTAATCTCGAGAGGACCCAAGCTAGCTTCAAACTCATCTAAGTCACTTTCTCCAAATGGAGTCAATGAAGGAGCAATAGAAGCTACGGTCTCAACATGAGGTAAAGGAGAAATCCCGCTCTTACAAGCCTCGTGAAAATGTTCTTCGCATGCTTCGTCGAGCACATCGATGAAATTCACGGATTCGGGCTCATCGGGAAGTTTGGAAAGTTTACCCATGTTAAAAACGATTTTGTCATCCCCGACCCTCATGATAAGTTCACCCGCGGCTACATCGATTAATGTACGCCCGGTTCGCAATAAGGGTCGTCCCACAATTAAGGGAACACGGGGATCCATTTCATAGTCGACGACGACGAAATCGGCGCGGAAAGTGAATTTGTCGACTCCTACAAAAACATCCTCGGCTATCCCCACCGGATAAGCAACCGTGCGGTTAGCTAATTCCAATGTCATACGAGTGGGGACTATCTCGGGTAAAGATAATTGTTTCCACACGGACAATGGCATAAGATTGATACTCGCTCCGAGATCCGCCAAGGCCATACAATTCTCAACACCCAGAAAATTACAAGGAATAAGGAATCGACCGGGATCTCCTAATTTAACCAGTAATTTTCTCAAAAGAACCGCGGAAGAATTCTCATTCAATTGGGTATTGGCGATATCAAGCAACTTTTCCTTATCACTTAAAAGATCCTTAAACATCTTAGCGTACTTAGGCATGTGAGCGAGCGCCTCGGCAAAGGTGATATTAAAATTCAATTGTTTGAACATTTTTAGGAAGTTCGAAACTTGAATATCATCCTTATTCTTCAATTTCTCTTTCCGCAACCTTGAGGGATAAGGTATATTGGGTTGAGATGAAGGCTTTGGAGTGGATTGCTCACTCACATCCTTTGGAGGAGGAGGAGGAGTAGAAATAGAAGGTGAAGGAACCGGTTTTAGAACCGAAGGTGGGGTATAAAATTTGGGTATCGGTGGAACATAAGGTGTAGACGAATGCATAACGGGAGGTATGTCACAAGTGGAAGAAGAAGGAGGTTGTGTCGAAGAAGAAGGAATCTCGGGTCTTTGGTTAGGTGGGGAAGGTTCTACGGTGGTCTTACCGCTCCTAGTAGTGATAGCATTAACATTAGCCCTAGGATTGGTCACGGTGTTCGAGGGAAGGGTACCTTGGGGACGAAAGGTTTGAATCATAGTCAAAAACTTCTTATCGGTCGATTCTTGCATCTCTCTCATCATTCGTTCATGGTCGGATAATTTTTGTAAAACCAAGTCCATTTGAGGATTATGCATGTTCATTTGATTATAACCTTGATTAGGAAAACCTTGGTTTTGATATTGATTAGAACCTTTATTAAATCCTTGATTTTGAAAACTTTGGTTATTATATCCTTGATTATTTAACCCTTGGTTTTGCCCTTGAAAATTCCCTTGATTTTGATTAAAACCCCGTTGATTAGTATTTCCTTGAAAATTACCCCGTTGAGGACCTTGGTTCCTATTTTGGGCGGGTGGGGGTGGTCTTTGTGGTGCTACAAAACCCGGGGGAGCCAAATAGTTATTAGACTTGTAAGACAAATGGTTAACATCAACATTTGGTTTGAATTGAACCCGATCAATTTCATTGTTATTATAAGCATAAACTTCTTGTTAATCATTGTAAACCTTGTCACAATTAAAGTATGAATGTGGTCCACCACAAGTCTCACACGTCTCACTTTTTTCTTTCACGGCATGCACATGTGTAGTGAGGGCGTCGGTTCTTAGAGCAAGGGTTTTCACAATTGAAGTAAGCTCCTTAATTTGATCATTCACCTCATTATTACTCGTACTAGCACTTGCCATATTAGCCCTAACACTTTTGGTTTGCACTTTTGCCTTGTTCTCAATAATGGCCCAAGCCTCATTCATGGTTTTCACAAGAATATTGACCCCCGCGGCACTATTAAGTGAGTCTTGGTCGTTTAGAGTTAAACAATTATAAAACGTGTTGATTTGATGAACTTTAGTAAAACCGTGTTGTGGACATTTTCTCAAAAGATCTTTAAAACGATCCCAAGCCTCACTAAACGTTTCCCCATATTTTTGCTCAAAGTTGATTATTTCATTCCTTAAGGAAGTGGTCCGTGATGGTGGGAAAAAGTAGTTAATGAACTTGGTCTCTAAGTCGATCCATGTGGTAATACTTCGGGGTGGGTCCTTGTCAAGCCAAATCCGGGCTTGTCCCTCGAGGGAAAAAGGAAAAAGTTGGAGGCGAACGGCCTCTTGGGGCACCCCATTGTATTTGACGGTATTAGCTAATTGGATGAAACGTTTGATATGAGCGTGTGGGTCATCATTAGTACGGCCTAAAAATGGTGTAGCGGAAACCATTTGAATAAAACCCGATTTAAGTTCGAAATGATTTGCTCCAATATTTGGCACCACAATCGCGTCATTGTTTCCTTCAACGTGAGATTGTAGAATCTCAATCATTGGTCGATTATCCGTTGCCATCGTATTGTCGAAAGCTCGATTCTCGGGATCGGCTTTAATGACGGTCTTTTTGTTTTTCTTCTTCTTCTTTTTAGAAGAATTAGAAGTATTTGGTACACCAATCAGTATGTATGTATGAGCGCGAGTGCGCATACAATTAAAACTTTGGAATGAGGTAGGTGACCTCGGTCGACTTTGAGAGGAAAAGGATTTTCCCTCTCGAGGAGCAATATGAAAAAGCTACAAAAATATATACGTAAATACTACTTGAGTTGGCAAACCAATAATCGGTCGTCCCACTCAATATACGCACAAGCAAGCGGGGAAACGAGGTGGCACAAAGCACTTAAAAACCTTTTTTCTTAGACGGCCTTTTATAGCGCGTCGCCTTATACCCACCTTATAGTTTGTATATGTCGAGTTCAAACGTCTTATTAGTATTTATCTATTTTGCCCTTTTTTCTCGTTATGGATTCGACTACAATAGTTAGGTGATAAAATCCCAACTAAGGCTTATTTGAAAGTAGGTAATTTTATTGTGCTACGTAATATATTATAGTAAAAGGAAAAATCTTTTTGTATTTTTTTTAGAAAAATATATATTCACAAGAAAAAGCGAAAGAAATCGAATCGAAAAATTAACACTAATACGTAATATTTTTGGTGTAATACTTTTAGGAAAAAGTATTACTTTTGATTTTTTAATTTTTTTGGTGCAATTCTTAGGAAAGAAATTGCTTTTGTGGTTTTTAAATTTTTTTGTATTTTTAAGTTTTTGATTTTTTTGAATTTTTGATTTTGTTGCAAGAAACGTAACGTTCAAAGGATGAACGGATCCCAAAATCCAAACGTCTTCACGAAAAAATCGTCAATCGTACGAGCGAAGTGGCAGCGGCGCCAATTTGAAACTCGGATTTTTTAGTCCTTTTTAATGTTCGTTTTTCCTCGATTCGACTCGAATTTGATTTCCGGTTTAACGTTTCAACTTAACTTGTTTTTGGTAAAATCTATTTTTGGGTATTTTTAAACTAACTTAAATCTATTAAATGAAAACTATTTTAATTAACTATTTTAAACTATTAATTTGAAAATAAACTTAAAACTAATTAAAAATTGTAACTAATTAAAAATAAAAGTAAATTTATTTAAACTAATTTGAAAGTAAATTTGAAATAAAATATTTAAACTAATTTAAATTTGAAAATAAAAGTAAATCTATTTTAAATAAATTGGAAACAAATTTAAAATTATAAAAGTAAATAAAAATATTTTTTATCTTTTGTATTTGTATTTTTATAAAAGTAAACTGAATTAAAATTAAATAGCATAAACTTTTTATCCAATTTGATTAAACCTAATAATGATATAAACTAATTTAATTAAATAAAACTGCCTACCCTATTATTACGCTATATCAATGAAATTAAGAGAAATAAAACATAAATGGATTACTAGCACAAGTGGTTGTGACGTTTGGCCCCTGGACAGCAGGTCCAGGGTTCGAATCTGAGCAAAGGCATATTTTTGCAAATATTTTTAGCACTTTTTTTTTGGAACTTGTTATTGGACAGAGAGTCAAAAACTGAACAATTGGTTCAGTTTTCTTTTAAGCAGTAAAGTGAAATAAGCATATAAACGTCAAATAAGCCAAGCCAAAATAATAAGCTGATAAGAAGTCTAAACTAAAAAGCAATACCTAAACAACAAATAAGCCGAAGTCTAATAAGCTAATCAATACAACCTTAAGGCTTGCATCAAAACAGACAAATATCAACTTAAATAAGCAGATCCAACAGCCTAAGAAACTGAACAATATCTAAAAAAAAATAAATAAGCTGAAACGAAGATCTACTGAAACTAAGCTTGGACCAACAAATAGCATACGATAAGCCAAATAAGCTAGTAAAGCAGAAATAAACAATCCTACCAGTTAAGCTAGCTTAAAACTGAGATTCAAGAATACCAAATAATCATCCTCAACAAGCTAACAATAAGTTGAACCGAATAAGCTGTAATGAACAATACTAAAATGCTGATCCAACATAAACTATACTGACAAAATATAAATCAAATAAATCACAATCCAAATATTCTCAATAAGCAGTAAACACAATAGCAGATCCAAATATCCTAAAATCAACAAAAATGAGCAGTAAACCAAGTAACCAATATCATAAGCCGAAAATAACTAAGACAACATACAATCAGACAGAACAGTAACTGAATATCAAAACGCAGGCAAATTCAAACTTCAATTAAATAACTAAAACTAATCTAATAATTAACAAAAGTAAAAGATGAAAGAACCTTGTGACGATTTCCTTTGGGAAGAAGGTAAGGCGCTGAGCCCCCTTTTAGAACCGAAAACAAACGCCAAACAAACACCACCTTGAATCGAACCCCAATCGGATGAACAGTTCTTCAATTTATATTTCCCAGTAGGGGAAATATGGATACACTTTTCTTTATATTTTTTTTATTTTTTTTATATCATAATTAATACGAGAACAGTAACTATAATTTTTTAACAGATTAAAAAGAGAGAACAGTAACTGAAATTTAAAATCGAGACAAGAATTAAAACTAAATTGAATTTTTCATTAATTAAATAAGAACTTACAAATACTGGAAAAAGAAATTACAATATTTAAAAACCTATAACTAATTTTACTGAAAATAAAAAATAAAGAAAAAAGCATATCAAATTACATGATAGAATGGGGTTTTTATAGAGGAACCCCATGAAACCCTAATCTTAGCTTCAATAGTAAGCTTCCAAATCCCACCGTTGATTCTTCAATAATCTTCTCTTTCTTGATCATACGGCTAGAAATCAACCTTGTAGCCACGGATTGCCCTCGTGGCAAGATGTGTGCTTCTTGTTTTTGTTGATTGGTGAGGTGGAATGATATAAGTGGTTGATTAGTGTGTGGTGATTAGTCACAACCAATCAAAACACTTGAATTGGCCACGTGAGATGAGATGGTGGACCACCTTGAGTGGATGATCCGAAAACTGGGGGGATTTAATCCCAATCCGTGTGAATCACACGAATTGGGTAAAACCCCCAATTTTTACATTGTTAATTTTTACTGGATTTGAATTAGGGTTTGTGTTTTGAGGGAAGGAAGATGAAGTAGGGTGAGAGTGTTTTTATTGTTTGTATCGAAGTGATTAAATGGGGTGAGGTAAAATTTTTGTTTATTTATTTGGGTGAGTGGTGGGTAAGTATAATGGGATTACACGTGGGATGAGAAATGTGAGGGGGTTGATGTTTGACTGGAGTAAAAGAGACTTTATTTATTTATTGGGGTAACGGTTGGGGGATTGGGTAAATGGGGTGAAAGTTGAACGGTTGTGCTTGACCAACCATTTCATCAAATGAAAACATAAACCCTCGATCCATTTCCTTTGTTTAGGGTATTTGGGCTTTGGCCCAATACTTCTTCATTCGTCACATTTATAAATTTGGATCTTAATGGGCTTATGGCCATTTAAACAAACACATCATGACTTTCAAATGGGCTTTTGAGCCCATTAACCAAATGTGGGACCCACTTGGCTCGAATAACTTCAAAAGATTAAATCCGCTAAAAGTCGAGCTCGAAATCGGCTTTCTCGATCATTTTCTTCAAATTTAAGTTGACTTAGCCGGTTTTCGTGATCTCGGCACACTTTTGGTCTTTTGATCTTGTCTTCGACTCTATCTTGATTTTTCTTCTTTATTTGACCGTGAAATCCCGTGTTTTCTCTTCTTTTGACCATTTGTACCTATTTAAACACAAGAACACAAAACCACTTGTAATTCCGACATTTAAGATGTAAAACACATGATTAGGTCTTGTTTTTACTTGATTTTAGTGGCAAAAGGATAAGTGTTTACACACTTATTATTAGTGTTTAAAGAGAGAAGTCAAAGCATGGTTCACAAGAGCGGATTTCGAGATAAACGAGAGTGACGGACGTCATCCCGGATATACGGAAATCACTCTAGTGATAATTCATTATTCACGTGCGGATACATTCCAAAGATCTACCCAGTCACATAAAGAAGATTGGACGAGAAGGAAGGATAAAACATCGAGACTTTCAAGTCATTTATCAACAGTCAGTAATTAAACGAACAGTCAAAAGAAATTAGTTATAAGACAAAATGAAGTAACAAGTGGAAAAACGATTGTCGAGTAAAAACGTATTCGTAAGCGCGTAATTCGTTCAAGAAAAGGTAAGAAAACGTATGTGGATGCATAAAAATTGCGCTACTTGCATAAGATATAAAGGTTTTCAAAACTTCTTTTCACTTTATTTCATTTTATTTATCTTTATCATAAATACAAGTAAAAAGTTGATTATTATCAAGATTTTTAAGGTCACTACTATTCAGCCTAGCATGGCTCCTTCTAAATTAGACATAGGTGATCAGGCCATGTATAATTTAGGGCTAGCAATGCAGTGCTCAATTTCGTCGAAAAGTATTACGTTTCTTATGTTTATATAAACCATGCCATTTGTAAAATGGAATTTTAAAAATAGTTTATGAATTTACAGTTTACAAATAATTTGTGAGATACTCAATAAGCAACTTTTAATGTTACAAAAAGTATTTTATAAGACCAAAGTAAAAACAATTGGTGAAAATAATTGTAAAACAATATCATATTTATTAATAAGGTGACAGTATGACAACGTATAAAGTAGCCAAAGGTTTGCAAAAAGTGGCAAATAGTAGCTCATAAAACAACCAATGAAATGGTTACAAGTTGTTAAGGTTTCAAAAGGTTATAAGGTTTTGACAAAAACGCCATGAGACACGTGATGAGAATATCGACGAAGAATGTGAAGTCAAAACTTCAAAACTCAACCCAAATCAGTTGAAGGTTAGAAGAAAACGAAAATAAAATAACATCGAATGACAAATGAGTCATATATATGAAAAGAATAAAACAATCCACATGTGTATTCTTTGTAAGATACTCGACACAACATGCTTTTAAGAAAGTATGTTATTCGTTTTTAAATTACACCATTAATCTGGTAATTGCTAATCCTGTAATGTTTCTATTTTTAATCATTTTCACATGCAACTAGTATTAGTTAGTTGTAAAATAATATTCGTTAAAATTTTACGATCTCAAATGAACTCAAAACTTCTTAGAAACATTTAAAACTCATGTTCTGAATTTTCTATCAGATTTAACTTTTAAATATGAGCCGATTAATTGACCCGATAAACGACATCTCCAAGACTCAGAGTCTAAAGAATTTTGATGCAAAACGACGTTTCAGACGACTTTCTAGTTTTACCCGAGACCTGAAAACCAATGTAAAATGACCAAAATACCCCTGCAAGTTCTGTGCAGGTTTGACTATTTTATTTTAAAAACGCAGGTTTTACTTTTATGTTTTGACCTGTTATACTGCCCCTGCAGTTTCTACAAAAAATGTATTTTTCGACACTTCTTAACGGCTCAAAATATATACATATATACACACATGTCTTGTGGATTTTATAACAACGAAAAATAAATCTCGTAATGAGAATCAAATAAAATATAGCATGATGAATGACAGAAAATGCTTCAAGGTATTCAACACGAAATTTAGGAAGCAAGACGGTGAAAGACGTTCGTAATTTAGATTTCAAATGCAATGTAGGCAAATCTCCTTGGTGCCACGATTGTCAAAAACACAAAACATAACAAGAAAAGAATGGAACATTAACATGCTACACTCCGGGAGCGAGAAGGTTAATGAAAAACAATTGATACAATTTTATATAAGTAAAATCGTATTCCAATTCTAGCGCCATAATCTAGACGATGATTTATAAAATGACGATGACGTTACCGAGATATAAGTGAACAATACACTTCGGAGTCGATACATATAAATGTCAATAAATAGCGGTTAGTCTAATCCAAGGACACATTGAGCTACACAATGGTCTAGAAATTACGTTAAAAGACGTCCAGGCACAAATAGCCGGAAGACGATTTGGATATCTACGTAGATATCTCAAAGGGTTAAAAAAAGAAAGTAACGCGCGCAGATGAAGGTATGTAAGGTCATAATATAAAATTTTTGCAATAAAAGCAATTTAAATACTTCAAAAATATATACAGAAAGATCTTGAAAATTCATTGTATTTATTTAAGTTAATCATTAATAAATGATAAACTTTTATCGAAAAGTTTAACGACATAAATATATATCGATAAAGGATTATAGTATTTATTTATAAATACTTAGCAATAAGGAATACATAATAATGTATACTAAAGTTGTAATCCCAGAAGTAGCTTGAACCTGAAGTCACGCGAAATCATGTGCACCGACTCTTTGAAAAAAATAAAACCGACAGTTATAGTTTAGGTTTTTAGAAAAAGACCTAGTTCTCTATAACTCATGGCTCTGGTACCAATATTTAACACCCCCAAATTTACACGCAGCGGAATACATCTTTGGGTGCTAAACAATGATACAACAACACAAAATTTATAAAGAACGACTCGAAAAGAGACGTTTTGGATTTATCGTTCCTAAAACATTTGTCAGAGTAGCGTAGTCCCAAGTAATCGTTACCAAAAGATAAGTTAAAACAACATATTGGTTTGTTTTAAAAATGGAACGATAAATAAATCAAAGAGTTTGAACAACAAAAGCAGTGCACAACTTCATTCCCCGTGACCTCCAAGCTTCCACTTCTTGATTACCTGAAATACATGTGAGTAAAACAATCAACAAAAATGCCGAGTGAATCTATAGGTTTATGAAATCAATTTGAACACAAGCAAAGATTATAAGTTTGTGGCATGCTTATAAGCATCAAATAATTTGCATCAACAATGATAATTGTATATAGCATAAATTGCAATAAGCCCATGGAACCGAGCCCTTAGACACTCCCATATCAGTCTAATAAGACGAGAGATTTATTAATTATCGGTTACCTCCAGATTATTGGTACATTGCCGTATACCTGACTTCTCAATACAATATGCTCAAACAGTGTGGAGGTCGGGCCTAAGCTTCTATGACAAGTCCACACAAACTGAACCGGGGCGGCTTCCCCCATAGATCTATTAATTGTACTAGCGGTTAACCCATCATAGGTTAACTAACGGTCCATAATTGAGGTTTTAACAAAGGCAATCACTTAATGCAATTTAAAGGCAACCACGGGTCCATTCATAGAGGGACAAAGCATACCATAAAAATCTTGTGTTCTAAGTTTATAAAACATGTATTCCCCCTCGCGGGTTTAAAATCATTTAATAACTAGTATAAAGCGAGGCTATAGACTCACATTGATAATGAAAGGCGGATTATCGGCTACGGGCGTGCTCCGATCACGGAAACCTATATATATAATAATCGGTCTTAGACTCTTGTCCAATGACTTTTATCAAAATAACAATATACATATGATGATTTTGTACATATGATGATGATCAAGTGGGTTTATATATCCTTGTTTACTCATTTTAGTGTTTACGTTTTGGTAACTTTTTACTAGTTTACTAGTTTTACCTACTTACCTATTTTAAGTCAAATAAGCTTAGTATAAGTTCTTTAACTTGTTTTAATCCATTTTATATCTATATTATCAGTATCTATACTTTCCATGTTGGGCCCAAATGGGTTAAGCCCAATAAGTCCTTTTTATAAGTATTTATCTTATTTAATCCAATTATTAGTCCAATACGCTTAGTTAGCTCGTTAATGTCCGTATGTCCTATAGTTCGGGTTTTATCGGTTTTTACTTGTATTAGTTACTTATATATCAGTATATGACTTTTAAAAACTTTACTTTAGACGGTTTTGATCGTCTAAGTTTTATTTGGCGAAAAACATTAATTTTACGGTAATAGCCGAAAAAGTCGTAAAAATCAAGTTTATAGTTTTTATTACTTATAAGTATTATTCCACTACCATTTTTATAAGTTATTCATTTATTTACCCTTTTACATATTTATATAAATAAGTTTTATAAGTTAGTGGGTTTTTATTTTACATTTTATACAATAAAATTTGAGTGCTTATATAATAATAATAAACATTAATTCTCAAAATCTGATTTTTATTTTCATGTTCACCATTTTTACCATATCTAGAGTTCTACAATGAATTAGAAGCTCATTTATGGGTGGCATGATCTTCATATTATTTGCTACATTTAACTCAGTTATAGCTACTGCTCATTTTAAGTTTATCTAGCCTTAACAGTCCCTACAAAACAGCTTATTCAGATTAGCACTCTCATCTTGTTTTGATCATATCTCACTCATTATAATGATTCCATTGCATGGCCAACTCTCACATGTGTATAACATCTTGTACTTACTGTAAATGGATCATACCATGCAAGTTTATCAGTTCAAGTTTTAGTTATATATTGTTTTTATACAGCCAACTAAATAATCATGATTTTAGCCTTATTTCTCATGGTTATTAACATTTTTAAGCATATTTATCAACACTTGATCCCCACACAACATTTGTATCATCATATATACATCATATACATATACAAAATAAAGAAAATACATTTGTTCTTTACAAAAATAACAAGAGAAAATGGAGAGGATGATCTTCTTTACCAACCAAGTGTATTTCTTGTTTTTGGAAGACAAGAACTTGATGAACACCACAAGTAACTCCAAGATCATCAAACACCAAGAACAATAGTTGAGAAATCAGCCCTAGGACACAAGCAAATCACCTCCTATGTTGTTAATATGACCACCAAATGATCAAGGCTTCAAGATAACTCCATGATAGAGCTAGATAACATGTATTTCATGGCTAGAAAAGACAAAAGGGGTGTTTTGTGCTTCAAAGTGGATGGCAAGGTGGTGATGGTTGAGAGAGTTTGAGGTTGTTTTGCATGTATGGAAAGATGGTATGTGTGAAGTGGTGGAATGGTTTGATGGTGTTAGCTAGGAATGGCTTAAAGTGTAAGCTTAGTCTTACACTTGTAAGTACTTAGCTAACATGATGCCACATCCTTAGATATGGTGTCATGTGCCATCCCATGTTAGCTAGTGGGGTGGGATAATGTATTTTGTCCCACCTCACTAATTTACGGGTATTCCTCGATTCTAGTTTTCTCGATTTGCGTGCCCTCGGGTCGTTTTACGAAAAACGTTTTTATAAATTATGAATCAACGACACAAAACGAATCCAATAAAAATTGTCTCATCAAAAACGGAGTTCAAAAACGTAAATACGTAATCCTAAGGTTTCCGGTTTAGTCGTAAGGGACGCTAAATTATGCACGTAAGCCCAAATTTAAATCCGTAAATTGTGAGTTCGTCAACCAACACAAAAATAAGTTTCAAAATATTATACGAGAAAATATTTCACTACCTGAAAATGTTAGATTGTACTTTTTAAAAGTTTAAACGCACACGAAAAATAATAATATAACGACTCGATACGTAATTGAAACGATATCGTCGAAAGTATTAAATATTGAAACTATCGATAATAAAATATAAAATTTTTGGCATCCGTCGGTATCGCGATCACTAGTAGTCCTCGTTGCTCGTCAAAATATTAAAATATAATATTTAATATTGGTTTCAACTTAAACCTTTAAACATAATAATATTTAACGTTATAAAATACTTCAAAATAATTGAAAATAGAATTAAATTATGACCTTATTTTTACGGGTTTTACAAAATGTTTAAACAACTGAATTTCAACATCTCCTTTGCTGAGGCTCTCGCTCACATGCCGAAATATGCTAAAATGTTTAAAGATATTCTCAGTGATAAGGAAAAACTTCTTGATATCGCTCACACTCAACTTAATGAGAATTGCTCCACAGTGCTCTTAAAGAAATTACCCACCAAACTTGGTGATCCGGGTCATTTTCTCATTCCTTGCAACTTCCCCGGGGTAGAGAATTATATTTCCCTAGCCGATCTAGGTGCCAGTATTAACTTAATGCAATTAAGTGTTTGGAAACAATTATCTCTACCCGAGCTAGTCCCCACACGAATGACATTAGAATTAGCTAACCGTACGGTTGCTTAGCCAGTGGGGATAGCCGAAGATATCTTCGTCGGTGTCGACAAATTCACCTTTCCTGCGGATTTTGTTGTCGTTGACTACGAGATGGACCCACGTGTTCCATTAATCGTTGGACGTCCATTCTTGAGGACCGGTTGCACTCTCATTGATGTAGCCGCGGGCGAATTAATCCTGAGAGTTGGTGACGATAAAATCGTCTTCAACATGGGTAAACTTTCTAAACAACCTTCTGAAAACGAGAGCGTTAATTTCATTGACGTTCTTGATGAGGCTTGTGAAGAAAATTTCAAAGAAGCTTGTAAAAGTGGTTCTTCTTCTCTACCCATCGTTGAGACTGTTGCCTCTATTGCTCCTTCACTAACTCCATTTGGAGAAAGTGATTTCCTTTTCAAAGAATTTAAAGCAACTTTGGGAGATGTGGACCTACAATATGACGATTCTCCCACAGAGAACCATATTTCTCCATGAGGACCATATTTCTCCACCATCTCCTAAGGATATCTCTATCGATGATCCGAATTTGACTATACCTTCCATCGAAAATCCTCCGGATATAGAGCTTAAGGATCTTTCGTCTCATCTCGAGTACGTTTTCCTTGAAGACAATAAGAAGTCATCCGTCATCATCACAAAGGATTTGAAAGAAGACGAAAAATCTCGACTTACCGACGTGTTGAAGAATCATAAGAAAGCGATTGCTTGGAAAAACTCCGATATTCGTGGAATTGATCCTCACTTTTGCACACATAAAATTCTCATGGAGGACGACTTTAAACCCACTATTCAAAACCAAAGAAGGGTGAATCACAAGATCCATGACGTTATCAAAAAAGAGGTTATCAAACTTCTTGATGCGGGCGGGAATGATCTGCCCTATCTCGGATTCACCATGGGTTAGTTCGGTCCATTGTGTGGCTAAGAAAGGCGTAATCACCGTTGTGCCCAATGAAAATAACGAGTTGATTCCTACTCGTCACGTTACAGGGTGGAGAGTTTGTATAGACTATCACAAACTCAATGATGCTACGAGAAAGGATCATTTTCCCCTTCCTTTTATGGACCAAATGCTTGAACGTTTAGCGGGTAATGATTATTATTGCTTCTTATACGGTTTCTCCGGGTATTTTCAAATTCCAATCGATCCTAAAGACCAAGAGAAAACCACATTCACTTGTCCTTATGGAACATTTGCTTACAAAAGAATGCCTTTCGGCTTATGCAATGCTCCTGGGACATTCCAAAGGTGTATGATTGTTATCTTCCATGACATGGTTGAAGAAACTATGGAAGTCTTCATGGATGATTTCTCGGTCTATGGTGATTCTTTCTCTACTTGCCTTGCCAATTTGGAAAGCATGTTGAAGCGGTGTGAAGACACTCGCCTTGTTCTAAATTGGGAAAAATGCCATTTCATGGTAAAAGAAGGCATTGTGCTTGGACTTAAAATCTCAAAATCCGGTCTTGAAGTGGACCGTGCTAAAGTTGATGTCATAGCCAAATTGCCTCCACCTTCAACCGTGAAGGGTGTGAGAAGTTTCCTTGGTCATGCAGGCTTCTATCGTCGATTCATTCAAGATTTTCTAAAATCGCTCGCCCGATGACCCACCTCTTGGAAAAAGATACTCCCTTTATCTTTTCTAAAGAGTGTCTTGAATCCTTCAATCTTCTTAAGGACAAGCTAACTAAGGCACCGGTCTTGGTTACCCCTAATTGGGAGCTACCTTTTGAATTGATGTGTGATGCTAGCGACTTTGCTACTTGAGCGGTTTTGGGCCAAAGAGTGAACAAATACTTCCAACCAATCCATTATGCTAGAAAGACAATGACGGGGGCTCAATTGCATTATACCACTACCGAAAAAGAGCTTTTAGTTGTAGTGTATGCCTTTGAAAATTTCCACCCCTATCTTGTCCTTTCCACCACCATTGTCTATACCGATCATTCCGTGTTGAAGTACTTGTTAACTAAACAAGATTCCAAGCCAAGACTTCTTCGTTGGGTTTTGCTCCTTCAAGAATTTAAAATTGAAATTTGTGACAAGAAGGGAGCCAAAAACCTAGTCGCGGATCATCTAAGTAGACATGAGGATCCTTATCAAGGGGATCATCCAAATCTGTTGATCCCAAACTTAGATCTATTTAGCTTTATGTATACGAGATTAGATCAAGTAATACACTTAGAGAAACCTTTGTATATGCTTATGAATTTAAGTGTTATGCGGAATTTAACACTTAAACAAGAACACACAATGATATAAACAAACTTTCACTTTGATTATCAATATCAAACTTGCTTACAATGAAAGTAGTTTACGAATGAAAACTTATCTCAAACATTAACCTAAATGTCTCCTTTTATAGACATAAGAAGCCTTGTACAATAATCTACGTATCAACTATTCTAGGTAAAGATAAATATAGAAAATACATTGTTGTTCCTATCTTTACTATAAGTAATCTAGAATACAATAAACGCGTAGAGTATATCTTCCCATCAGTGCTTGTCTTCAATGTGTCAACGCTTGACTTTATCTTGTCAATGCTTGAGCTGTCAGCGCTTGTTTTGTTCTTGTCAACGCTTGTTTTACTCTTGTCTGCGCTCAAGTGATCTGACCTTAATTTATTCCCAACAATCCTCCCCTAAACTTGATATCCACTCTTATGATCAAGTTTCTGAATAAGTATTAAGGACTAGGAGGAATCTTACAAACCTTCTCATATTGATAATGAATAAATCTGATAAAATCTTTTGCCACGTCACTTGAATAATCTATTTCCAGCTGAGTGTCCTTCATCTTCTCCAAAATATCCTTGGATATGAAATACTGACCATCCACAAGTAGATACTCAGCAAACTTTGTAGAACTCAAATGGTAAACACCAGCAGCTAAATATAACCTCCATTGAAGACCACTGAGGTCATCTTCAAGATCCTTCCAAATTGTAGGATCCTCATCTCTTGGTCCACACATTCTTTTGAATGTGGACCACAGTTTTATTCCATTAGCTGACGTTGGTGCTTCAGCCTCATACTTGGTCTCCAGCAACCTCCAAAGGTCCACCAAGTCTTCTCTATCACAACTTGCAAACAAAGATATGAGAGTGGTAAAAGTGTGTACCTCTTTGCCATATCTGCCAATCTTCCAAAACCCACATTCATCTTCTTCATAGCTCACAATTGGGTTCCTGGAATCTAATGGTAACACTTGCACCATATCTGAAGCTTCTAATGGTGAGAGCTTGAAGCTCTTTCTTATAATAGCTTCACATGGATATAGTAGATCCATATCTTTGGGAAACTCAACAGAAATTCCCTTCTTCACTGGTCTGGGAACAAATATAGCTTTCTTGAGTTCCATTTCTTCTACAAGTTCTTCCTTTCTTTCATCAGAAAGAAGTCTGAGAGTGTTTGCTTCCTGTACTCTCACCCAAATGGGATAAGCCTTGCATTCCAATTCATCAAATGTCAATGCCCTCAACTTCTGATAAGTCCATCCAACTCCATGACATCTGAGCAACATGAAATATAGCTCCCTTCTATCCCTTTTCAACTCTGAGAGAATATTAATTGCCTTGTGTTTCAAAATTACCTGGCAATCCTTCTGAACTCTAAGAAGAATCTCCAAACCCCATATTTGATCTGAAATGGTTAAGTCTGGATTCTCCATGCATCTTTCTTCCCAAGCATTGTATATTTGAACCACCTCTGGCATGTCAAAGTCAACCTGCAATTTCAATTCTCTCAATTTCTCCTCAGCCAACTCATCTCCATACTCAAGCCTTTCTGGTTCTATAATCATAACACTTGAGTCTGAGCTAGCTCCATCACTTCCTTCTTCTGAAGTCACAACAAATGGTGACTCTTTCACCTCCTTTTTATCCTGTTCCATGATTTGTGCAGCTAATCTTCTATCAAATTCAACTTGAGCTGCATCCTTTGGAACAATCTCTTCTACTATTATACCCTTACCCTTATCTGATGGTGCAATGGCTGGTAAGGTAGATGGTGATACCTGTGTAGAAACTTCCTTGATGATAGATGATGACTGGGATACATCACCTTCATGTGCAGGTCTGTCAACGTCCAATTTTGTTCTATCAGCGCCTAAAATATTTCTGTCAGCGTCCAAATTCTCCTTGTCAACGCCCAAATATCCTCCCTCAGCGCCTTTTGTAACCTCTCTCAACATAGCTGTAAATGATAAATTTAAGTTGGTAGGAGAGACTAAGGACGTATCAAAACCTGTTTGTTTCTTCAAAGTTGTAAGGGCCTCAACAACATCCATTGATTGACCATCATGACTTCCCTTATCACTCAGATTTATTGGATCTTCCTCCCCTTTGGAAGATTCCTCCATACCCCTCCTTGCACTAGCACTCTCCAAAACAACAATCCTCTCCCTCAATTGCTTGAGTTCAAGGCCTTGTGAGCTGACAACTTGTACTAAGTCTGCATTTTGCTTTTGCAAGCTCATGCAGACTGCCGTCAATTCCATAAGAGTCATTGGTTCTAGTCTGCCCTCTTCTGAAATGGGGATTTGACCTCCCAAGTCAGATTCATTGGGCAAGGATGAGGACTTAATGATGGTAGGACTGCCTTGGCCAGCTTATAAGCCAGAACCAATAGTCCCAGCCTCATCCAGATCACCAGCCACACTTGTGGTGGTGGTTCTCTCTGCTACATGGCTAGGACCACCAGAGGAGAACACTCCAGTAGTCCTTTGGCGTTTCATCAACCTATATTCAGGGGGTGTGGAAGATGGTGTGGAAGAATGAGTGGATGTGGGTTGGTTAAGGGGTGTTTGGGTTTGTGAAGGTTGTGTGTCAACGTTGGAAATAGGCACATCAACGCCAACATTTAATGTGTCAGCGTTGAAGGGATCTTGGTCAAGTTGCATAGGTTCAGGTGAAGGTATGGGTTCAGGTATTGGGTCAAGTTGTGGTTGGGGGTTAATTTGTGGTTGGGGGTCTGGTTGGGGTTGTGCTGCTGCAATAACAGCAAGCATAGCTTGGGTTAAAGGTAGGTCACGATGGGGTGGTGAGTTCATCTTCATAACAATAGCTTTCTTTTGCTCAGGGATCTTATAAAAATCATTATGATCCCTTGAGCAGTATCCTTGAACATCAAAAACCATTTGTAAAAATTGGGGATAAGCTAAAGTCATTTTGTTCCCCTTGTTTTTACACATGCCCTCAAAAATCATTTTAGAATAATTAAATTTTTGCCCTGTTGCAATGCACACAATAGCACTTGCAATAGATCTATTGATCTCATTGTGTGCAGTGCATTTGGGACTCAAACATTGAAGGAGGACATGTATGAGGTACTTCTAGGCTGGGGGAAATTCCTGCTTATGATACTCGTTTAAGGTACCTTCATCAGGAAAAGGATATCCCAAAGCCCTAAGCCCTTGTTCTATTTCATTAATGGGAAGGGTGGCTATACCATCAACATCATCAAGATGCAAGGCTTGGCGTACCATAGCCTCAGTAACCACCCAAGGTCTCCCATGAACAATAGAAGTCAATGTAGTCACTCTATTAACTGTTGAGGAACTAACAGTGTTCCAAAACTGCTTAATATGTGTGACTGGAATGAGTGGTGCATGAAAAAGAGCATACCTTAATGGGGATGCGTTCAAATACGCCACCATTTGTATGTATTGGGGAAACAGAGCATCATCAGCTTCAAGATACGCAATCATGTTGTGTTGAGATCTGAACCCCAATTCCAATTCTGATGGTTTAAACTTTGGTGCCATTGATGAAATCTGTTAAATTTAAGTGAAGAAGATGAAGTTGATAAGAGAAAATTGTGTTAGACAAGAATTATAGATACCCTGTTTAAAATAGGAGCCAAATTTATAGGAGAAGAAAATGCATGTGATAGGCCCAAAAATAGGCAAGTATTTTCAAAAATCAATCATGAAAATATTGAAAATTACAAGTTTATCTCATGCATTAAATGTAAAGTAACAACTCCCAAAATTACGTCCTAAAAATATGTCAAAAAGTAACAACTGGGTAGGTCCCATTGAGTGTCAACGGTCAAAAATAACCTATCAACGCCCAACGGCTATAATCTTGTCAACGTTTGCCTATAGCCATGTCAGCGTCTAATTTGGTCACAACAACGCTTGGAAAATTCTTGTCAGCGTCCAAAAATAAAAATGTTTTAAAAATGAAAAATGACCTTAACAAGTAATTTATCCTAGAGAAGATAAACAAAAGCTGATAATTATTATAGGGCGGCAAGCACTGTCCAGTTATGCACACTTGCTTAAGCAAGATAGACATAACAGTCCTCTAGTGTCCCTTGCTAACCAAAACTCTTAACAACCAAGTTACCTTATAAAATCCCTTGTTACTCCCAGGTAATTCCCATAACAAAATTATTCCCAAGTCTCCCAATAGACCACAAACAATTCTAGGCCAAAAAATGTCTTGGCATCATGCATAGTATATCAACTTTGCATGCTACAGTGCCTCATGATTTAGTAAAACTAACTCATACTCACATGTGGATACAATATAGAATTGTGATAAGAGTATCATATGGATACCCAAACATCCTAAAGGTTCCTAAAACCTCCCCTTAAACTATGATACAAAAGTTTGCTAAAATCATGCATGAACATAAAAAATTTATGTCAAGATAGGAATGAAACATTCCAACCATCATCCATAAATAAAAACTTGTCCAAATGCTTCTCCATTGATCCATAAGCAACTCTGTATCCAATGGTATACTGCTAACACCATCTGCACATTTATATTGAAAACCACAAAACTAACATTGCTGCTGACAACGCCCCGATAACACATGACAGCGTTGAGGGAAGCTTTGTCAGTGTTAGACAATTATATTGCTGACAACGTTGCAAAAACACTTATCAGCGTTCAACCAACCTTTGTCAGTATTAGAAAAATATAGTGGAAAATCTAAATCATCAATAAGACCAATAACAATGCATCATCCTGTACATACTTTTACAAAAAGACTCCAAAACACATATTATATGAGATTGACCATTCCAATACTTGTTACCAAGTATTGAAATCTCCCAGCATCAAAAGGTTTAGTTAATAAATCTGACACATTTTCCTCAGTGTCAACCCTATTTGGTTGTATTAAACCTTTCTCAAAGCAATCTCTTATAAAATGGTGTCTTATTTCTATGTGTTTAGTTTTAGAATGATGTACAGGATTCTTAATGATGCATAAAGTGCTGTTATTGTCAACAAATATCTTGGTATGCATGAAATTATACCCATAGTCCAACAGATGGTTCTGAATCCACAAAACTTGGCCACAACAAGCAGCTGCAGCAACATACTCTGCTTCAGTTGTAGAATTAGCCATCACTGTTTGTTTCTTGCACTGCCAAGATATTAACCTGCTCCCAAGAAACTGACATCCACCAGTTGTGGATTTCCTATCAAATTTATCACCTCCATAATCACTATCTGAATATGCAATCAGCTCCAATGGTGAATCCTTTGGGTACCACAAACCAAGACTAGGATAGCATCTTAGGTACCTAAAGATCCTCTTCACAGCATAAACGTGACATTCTTTGGGAGTCACTTGATGGCGTGCACAAGCACACACAACAAACATGATGTCAGGTCTGGAGGCAGTAAGATACATCAAGGATCCAATCATGGATCTATAATGCCTGACATCAACATCTTTCCCATCTCCAATCTTTCCCCAAGGGTGTTCTCTATCCATAGGAGTAGTAGCCCTCTTTTCATGTGGAGAAAAGCTAAACTTCTTCAAGATCTCAGCAACATATTTATCCTGGGAGATGAAGATACCATCTTCTTTCTGCTGAACTTGTAAACCAAGAAAGAAGTTCATCTCCCCCATAGCACTCATCTTGAATTTGTGTGTCATAAGCTTGGAGAAATCCTCACTCATCTTTGGATCAGTAGACCCAAAAATAATATCATCAACATAGACCTGCACAAGCAACACATCCTTGCCTTTCTTCTTTGTAAATAGTGTCTGATCTATGGTGCCCCTCTTGAATCCATTGTCCACTAAACAGGTAGCCAAAGTACCATACCATGCTCTAGGGGCTTGATGAAGGCCATACATAGCCTTTTTGACTCTATACACTTTATCTGGATTCTCTGGATCCTCAAAACCAGGAGGCTGCATCACATATACTTCCTCAACAATAGTTCCATAGAGGAAGGCACTCTTGACATCCATTTGATAGACTGTGAAGCCCATGCAGGATGCATAGGCTAGAAAAATCCTAATAGCTTCAATCCTTGCAACTGGTGCAAAGACCTCCTCATAGTCTATCCCCTCCTCTTGTGTATATCTCTGAGCCACTAACCTTGCCTTGTTTCTGACCACAATTCCTCTTTCATCTCTCTTGTTCCTTAGAACCCATCTTGTCCCTATAGGTCTGACATATCTGGGACAATCAACCAGCTCCCAAACATGCTGGATTGCAAATTGGTGAAGCTCATCCTACATTGCTTCCACCCAACTTGGTTCTTTGAGAGCATCAAATATTTTCTTGGGTTCCTGTTGTGACAGAAAACAAGCAAACAAACATGCTTGCACAAGAGGAGTATCAACCTTCTTTTGTATATTGGCAATAAACCCACCAAGACCTTGATGAGATCTTCTAGTCTGAACTGGAGTATTAACATTACCAATGATTTGAGAAGGAGGATGATTCTTTACTACTGAAGTAAGTACTCCTCCCTCAAAAAGTCTGGTATCTTCAACTTCATTCTCCATGTTGCCAATATCTTCTTCATCAGACTCTCTTATATCAACATAAGGATGACCTTCTTCATGTGAATTGGAAGGTTCACCTTGTTCAAAAGTGGAAGAGAAAAGATGTGCAAAGGTGTTGTCAACGTCTGAACCTTGTTTGTCAGTGCTTGGGCTAACAACGCTTGAACTGTTGTTGTCAACGTCTGAGCCATCAACGTCTGAATTGGTCTTGTCAGCGCTAGACTTGCCTTTGTCAGCGCCTGAAGGACCTTGCATGTTTTTATCTGGTGGTGCTTGGAAACCACCATTATCTTGTCCAGCAGCAGCAGCAGCAAAAGCATCTGTCCAAATGGGAATGGTAACATATTCTAGGATAGGAGATGTCTTTTCTTCTTGTGATCCAACCTTTTCATGAACCTGAGTACCTGAAACATCAACAACTTGTTCCTCCATAACATTTGAAGTTACCTTCACAATGTCTGGATTAGTGACATGCATATAATTTAAAGTTCTAGATAAAGGTTCCAAGTCAAACAACCAATTAGGACCACTTTCAGGATCACTAGGCTTATTTTCTAAAAACCTAACATGTACTCTTTCAAGTATACGTTTTTCTTCTTTAAGATAAACCCTATATCCCTTTCTCTGCACTGAATACCCCATGAAGTAACCCTCATCACCTTTTGCACTAAATTTCCCTAAGGCATCATTAGTGTCTAACACTACTACATGACAACCAAAAGGTCTGAGAAAACCAATACTAGGTTTTCTTCCCGAAACTAACTCATAAGGTGTTTTGTTCTGAATTTTGTTAACCAATGCTCTATTTTGCACATAACAAGCTGTATTAACAGCCTCAGCCCAAAAGGCTATAGGAAAATGAGCATCAGCCAACATTGTTCTGGCTGCTTCAATTAGGGTTCTATTTTTCCTCTCAGCAACCCCATTTTGTTGTGGGGTTCTAGCAATACTAAATTGCCTTGTAATTCCTTTCCTGGCACAGAAATCATCTAGCTTCTTATTCCTAAATTCTCCACCATTATTACTCCCAAGCATTTTAACCTCATTGCCAGACCTCTTCTCAATCTGAGTGATAAAATCAATTAGAATATCAGCTGTGTCACTCTTCATAGCTAGAAAGAATGTCCAAGTAAACCTAGAAAAGTCATATGTGATGACAAAGCAATATGACTTACCATTCAAACTTTCTATATTGGTTGGACCAAAGAGGTCCATGTGTAGCATATGAAGAGGTCTAGAACTAGTGTGCACCTGTTTGGACTTGAATGAGACCTTTTGCTGCTTGCCTTTAAGACATGAAACACAAGAGTGGTCATTGTGGAAGGCCTTCTCATGCAAACCATCAACTAAACCAAGCCTCACAAGTCTATTTATATTTTTAAAATTTATGTGCCCTAGTCTCATGTGCCACAAATTACTCTCATCTACTGAGGCTTTAGCATAAAAACAAGACATATTATTATTCATTTTAATCCCATTCAAATTCACATTATATATGTCCTTATGCCTAGGTGTTCTATACTCAATATATTTCTCATCAGGGATCTTAAAATCCTTGCTTAACACCAAACACTCAGTATCAGTAAACAGAACTTTATTTTGGTTATCACAAACTTGTGATACACTAAAAAGGTTGTAATCAAGTTCTTTTACCAGGAAGACGTTCTCAAAACGCAAATTCTTAGTGAGAAGGTTTCCTTTGCCTGTGATAGTACCATATCCGCCTCCAAAGTAAACCTTATCACCATCTTTAATGGGAGTGAAGTTCGTCAAATAGTCTTCCTTCCCTGTCATGTGCCTTGAGCATCCATTATCCCAATATCCATAATCATTGACCTGTCTTTGAATGCCCTGCACATAAAGAAAACAAATTAGTTTTCTTTGGGAACCCAAGTCTTAAAAGACTTGGATTCATCTGGTTGTTCAATAAGAACAGACTTAGTTCTCACAACAACCCCATTCTCATCCTTCTTAGGATGAAATACCCATTTAACCCCAATAGGTTTTGTAATGACCTTTGAAATGTAATTAAATCTATTGCAAGTCATTGAAATCCCATTATCATTAGGGTTTTGATCTTTCTTGGGTCTCCATGTTAAGCTTGAAGAAGCTTTAGACCCCTTACCTTGCGGTTGCAAATATTTAGGTCTGGTCACGTTTTTGTCAGCGTTAGAATTTGTCCTGTCAACGCTGAAATTACCCTTGTCAGCGTTGAACCTAGGGTTTGCTACAGAAACCATTGCCTATTTGACCAGGTGTTTGTCTTTTTAAATGGTATTTGTCCATGAGTGTTAGACCCTCTAGTAAAGAATGGGGCAGGTCTAATCACTTGTGGACTTTGCTGCACACAAGGTTTGGGTCTGACAACGTTTGACTTCCTAACAATGTTGACTTTGTTCCTGTCAGCGCTGAAATTGTTCCTGTCAGCGCTGGCTTTGGGAGCGTTGACACACTTGTATGCCAAGTGTGAAAAGCTACCACAAGTGTAACAAGCTTTTCTAGATACAACTTTAGGTCTAGAAGAAAAGAAGCCTGTTCCTTGATTGCTAACTTGGCTCTTGGGTGACCTAGTATTCCTATACATCTCTGCATATTTAATGCTAGGTTTTCTATCAGTGTTTGAGCCAAGATTAACAACTTTACCAGTGAGTGGGTTAGTAACCTTAATGGGTGTTGACTCATTGGGACATTCACATAGTAAGCCACCCTTAACAAATAAAGTAGGGTTAGCTTTCTTCCATTCATTCAGGTCAGTCAACTTTTGTTGATACTCTTCAACTGGAGTGACAACTCTTGGTGGAGGAATGAATTCCTCCTCTTGGAGCTCTGGCAAACCAGTCTAAGATAGGTCCTTTTGTTGGACACCATAGAAGTCACCAGCTGGTGGTGGAACCAAAGAGTAATCATTCATCCCAATCCCAGTCATGTCCTTAGGATCCCTTTGTTTACCCACACATTCTCCTAGGGTTTGGGTGGCTCTATCAAATCTTTGAATTTTAAGGCCAACATTATCTTTATTCTTAATAGCCTCATCTAACTTAGCCTGTAACTCACCATTAACCCTTTCCATGATGTTTCTAATATCCATACTAGCATCTAACTCATGTTTTAAGATGTTTATTTTATCTTTTAAGTCAAATTCCATTTTCTTGTATTCAGAAACAGTTTTCTTAGTTTCAGTGAGAGCTAGTTGGTAATTAGACAATTCACATCTTTTAGTACTCATATCATCTAATAATCTTAACACCTCTTTGTTAAGTCTTTCAGTATTTAACCTACAACCTTTGCTACAAAAAGCGTCATCATATACCTCATTATCAGATGAAGAAGAGGAGTGTGCCATGAGAGCATATTCAACATGCTCTTCTTCTTCAATATCAGCAACCAAAGCTTTATCCTCTTCAACATTCTTAGCCAGATAGCTCCAATCCCATACCATACCATCAATTCCTTGAACTGCAACCATGGCTTTTGAATCCTGAGCTTTAACAACCTGACTTGAGGGTTTACCAGCGTCAGATCTTCTAGGAGATCTGCATTCCCTCATGAAGTGCCCCATACGATGACAGTTGTAGCATTCAACTTTGGATTTATCAAATCCAGCTGTGTCTTTAGCATTGAAGGTCATCTTCTTTTTAAACCTTTTGTTCCACCTATTTGCTCTTATACTAGCAAGAGCCATGTTCCACTTGATGTCCATCTCTTCCAAGTGCTCATCACTTATCTGCTCAAGGTCCTCATATGTAATCACTAAACCATTGGGCAGAGAAGCAATATAAGCACATACAGTATCCAAATCTAAACCAGCAGGTTTAACTCTTGGGGAGTCACTCTTGAAAGTGTCAGCGTCTGAATAGGAGACGTTGACAGGACTTGTTCCAGCGCTAACATATGATGATCCAGTAACTGGATGCATGTAAGAGTCCTTCTGATTGAATTGACCTTCATTATGAGAGAAGAAGGCCATGTTGCTGTTGGTAGACTTGCTTCCATGCTCTAAAAGAGTTTCATCTTCCAACAGCCTTAGTTTGTTGTAGATGTCATCAAACGAGGAGCTCTTGTAAGTATTGTTGGCAAGAATAGATCTTGCCTCAATCTTCCATGCCTCACCAAGACTTTTAAGAAAGGTAGCATTAATGTCAACATCACCAACTTGTGTCCCCATGAAGGACAACTTGCTTGTAATGTCAAGTAATCTGCTTCTCACACTACTCAGTTTCTCATTGGATTAAGCTTTGAAGACAGCATAATCATGCATGAGTTGCTTTTTCTTTTCTTCCTTAGTGTCTGCATTACCACCATATGCAACTTCAAGAGCTGCCCAAAGATCCTTAGCAGATTCATAGCCTCTATATTTATGTTGGTTTTCTTGTCCCAAAGAGACTTTCAGAATATTTAGGGCTTTCATGTCAACCCTTTTCTTTGCTATGTCATCAGCAGCCACAGCTCTACCATCTCCAGGTTTTTCTCTCTTATCCTCTTCAGAACATCCAGCAATAGCTTCTCTTTGATCAATAACATTAGCAATCTTTTGAGCCTTATTGAATGTGTTTCCATATTCAATAATCTCCCAGAGTGTGTAGTCATAGATCCCAGATATTGTTCAAAGTTGAACTTCAACAAGTCAAAGTTGGTTGCATCAAGCATGGGAATCTTGATGTTTGGTAAAGCTGAGGAGGAGGAGGTTATTGCTTCAGACATGATGTTGTTAGGGTTTCTGAGAAAATTAGGCTTTTGGTGATTTTTAGGGTTCTGGTGTTCTTTAAGATCAAAAGTTCCTCAACAAGCTCTGATACCACTTGTTGATCCCAAACTTAGATCGATTTAGCTTTATGTATACGAGATTAGATCAAGTAATACACTTAGAGAAACCTTTGTATATGCTTATGAATTTAAGTGTTATGCGGAATTTAACACTTAAACAAGAACACACAATGATATAAACAAACTTTCACTTTGATTATCAATATCAAACTTGCTTACAATGAAAGTAGTTTACGAATGAAAACTTATCTCAAACATTAACCTAAAGGTCTCCTTTTATAGACATAAGAAGCCTTGTACAATAATCTACGTATCAACTATTCTAGGTAAAGATAAATATAGAAAATACATTGTTGTTCCTATCTTTACTAGAAGTAATCTAGAATACAATAAACGCGTAGAGTATATCTTCCCATCAGTGCTTGTCTTCAATGTGTCAACGCTTGACTTTATCTTGCAAACGCTTAAGCTGTCAGCGCTTGTTTTGTTCTTGTCAACGCTTGTTTTACTCTTGTCAGCGCTCAAGTGATCTGACCTTAATTTATTCCCAACAAAATCAAGAGATCAACGACTCTTTTCCCCTTGAGGCCTTAATGTCTATCAATTCCAATCTTGATGACACCCTAATAAGTGTGAAAACACTTATTCTTTTACCACTTATTTCCAATAATAACAAGACCAAAACGTATATTTTATGTCGTAAAAGTTGGAATTATGCGTGGTTTGTGTTTTTATTGTGTTTTATACCAAAAGATGAAAAAGGAAGAAAACACGGGCTTTCACGGGCTTTTATCGAAGAAAACGAGAAAAGACGAAGTCAAAAGATCAAGAGTGTAAAAAGAACGGAAGTCCAAGGCCTATTCTAAAGATTTATCGAAGAAAAAGTCTAAAGACGGAAGTTTAATGAAGTCAAAGAACTCAAGTCTAATTATAGAAGAAGATTATAAGACGAGTTCAATTTATATCGACAAATCCCAAGACGACGTCGAGAAAGAAAAATTAAATCGAGTCGAGACGAAAAGAAAGAAAGAAGGAAGCACACATGCACTCCCCACTCCCAATATACCCTCCTAATGACACATTAGGAGGGTGTTAGTTTTTTTAGCTAGCTAGTCATTTTTTTTCTTTCTTTAGTTTTCATTTTTAGAGAGAGAAAGTGTTTAACTTTCTCTCACTAAAACTTCATCTTTTCTTTCATGTTTAAGTATTATTTAATCTTTGTATTTGAGTTTCATTAATCAAAAGTTCAAGTTTAAGCTTTTAATCTTCAATCTCTTTCTACCTTTCTTGATTTTGCTTTATCCTTTGTTCCGAAATTTAAAGATTTATGTTTGATTTTGATTTTTTTGTGATTAAAAGGTTTATCTTTTTATGCTTCTCTAAGTCTTACACGGATTAATCCTTGAGCTATTCATGCTTATTGTCTTATTTAGTGTTTAGCTTATTGTTTTTAGTTTTCTCAAAAAGTTTATCCTTTTTAAAGTTTCTTTTATAAAGTTTACGAATTTCATACTTCAAAAGTTGTCAAATTTATCCTTATTGAGTTGTTTAAGATTCGGTTAAGTGTGCTTATTGGAACTGCTTATTGAGACTTTGGCTTATCTCCATTTTCGGATTATTTGGTGTTCCATCGCAATTTTGAGGGTTTTACTCATTCCGACAGGCTGCTTGTGATCGCAATAACCCAAGGGGTTTTACTTTGCGATCAAGTGTTTTCATTCCCTTATTTCGATCGTGATTGCGATCGCTCATTGCGATCGCACATTGCGACGGTCATAAGGTTACTTCAAGACGAAGTGCTGCCAAATTTTTGCTAGCCATATTCAGATCTGAGATTCCGATCTAACATTCAGATATGAGATTCCGATCTAACATTTCGATCTAACATTCAGATATGAGATTCCGATCTAACATTCAGATCTGAGATTCCGATCTAACATTCCAATCTGAGATTCCGATCCAACATTCAGATCTGAGATTCCGACAGGTTTGTTCACATTCCGATAGGTGAAGTGTTATTCTGATAGAACAACATTGCGATGGTGTATTCCGATGGATTGAGTTTTAAGATCTAGATTTACTTGTTAAGTTTTTAACCATTTTTGTTTTAATTTCTAAAATTGCACGCTTCCCGAAATCTCTATTTTTACCAAGTGTTTTTCTAGTAATTTTTAGTTTAACTTTTAAAAGCTTTAATTTTACTCAACGACATTAATTTACTTTTAGTTTAAAATAGATAAGCAAACCATTTTCTTTTATCCACCAAGAACGACTGAGTCGCACTAATTAACGGTAATCAATTCGAAAAGACTTGGAACGAAATTATACTTGGCTAAAAACCTTGTATTACACCCCCGTGGTTTGTGGACATTGCAAACTACTTAACGGGTGGAATTCTCAAGGAAGGGTTAACGTCCCAACAAAAGAAAAAGTCCTTTAAAGACATTGAACACTATTTTTGGGACGACCCTTACCTTTTCAAACAATGTGCGGATCTTGTCATTCGTCGATGTGTTGATGGGCCGGCAGCGTTACTAATCCTTGAAGCTTGCCATAAAGGACCCACCGGTGGTCACCTTGGTCCAAATTACACCGCGAAGAAAGTATTCGAATCTGGATTTTATTGGCCCAACATTTATCATGACGCTCATGAAATGGTTAAACATTGTGATGCTTGCCAAAGACAAGGCAAGATCACACATAAAGATGAGATGCCTTAAAATTTCATACAAGAATGTGAAATCTTTGATGTTTGGGGTATCGACTTTATGGGCCATTTCCATCATCTAAAGGGAACAAGTACATCCTCGTAGCCGTTGACTACGTATCTAAATGGGTTGAAGCTAAGGCTCTCCATACGAACGATGCGAGGGTAGTTGTGAACTTTTTGAAGCAACTTTTTGCTCGATTCGGTGTTCCTCGTGCTATCATCTGTGACCGCGGGACTCATTTTTGCAATGATCAATTTGTTCGAGTCATGGCTAAGTACGGTGTCAATCACCGTCTTTCCACCGCTTATCATCCCTAAACAAATGGTCTAGCCGAGATATCTAATCGTGGATTGAAGAAAATTCTTGAGCGTACTGTGGGAGAGCATCGTGCCTCGTGGGCCGATAAGTTAGATGATTCTTTGTGGGCTTTTCGTACCGCATATAAGGCTCCGATTGGTTGCACTCCATATCGTCTTGTGTACGGGAAGGCATTCTACCTCCCTATTGAGCTGGAACATAAGGCGTACTGGGCCTTGAAGTGGGCCAATTTCGACATCAACAAAGCCGGTGATCTTCAGAAGATTCAACTCAATGAGCTAAATGAACTGAGGAATGAAGCTTATGAGATTTCATTGATATACAAGGAGAAGACCAAGATCATTCATGATTCAAGGATTAAGAACTTAGAGTTTCAAGTTGGTGATCAAGTTTTACTCTTTAACTCTCGGTTGAAGATCTTCTCGGGCAAGTTTAAGAGCCGTTGGTCTGGTCCATTCACCGTCGCCAAAGTCTTCCCTTACGGAACCATTGAGCTTTCTCAACCAAATGGGTCGAATTTTAAAGTGAATGGCCAGCGCGTGAAGCTATTCTTTGGTGAGAACATCTCTCATGAGATGATTCCATCCCTCACCACATTTCCCTTGAATTAGTTCTGGGTCGAGTCAGGCTCGTGACTCGGTTAACAAAAACAAGCGCTTCTCGGGAGGCAACCCGTTGATCTATCCTTTACCGTTTTCATAATAAGTGTAGGGGGAGCCCCGTATGTGTTTGTTGCCTTGTTTCTTATAATGTGCAGGGATTAAAGCTTCAAAGAGCACTTTTGATGACATTTGACGAACATTGATCCCATGTACCCGTCTTCCTGGTTCTATCGTAAACTGTCGTGATTCAATATTTCATATCTTATATGTTCACATTGAATTCACTTTAGTCGTCTCTTCCTTAGCAAGATTTAAACAACGTGCACAATGTCCTAAGTCTAGGGGAGTTTACTCCCACATGCTTAAACATTGAGGACAATGTTTATATCAAGTGTAGGGGGACTTCTATCGAAGTAAGTGGGCTTTTTTGCATAAATTTTTCCTCATTTTAACCGGAAAATTTGATTTTTCGACATTTTTTAAATTTTTTAATCTATTTTGGCCTAGTTGTATAGTAGTATCTTCCTTTGTTAGCATCATTTACTTTCCTTGCTAAAAATAAAGTTTAATAAAGTGGTTTTAAATTTTTCTAAGTCATGAATCTTTTGACTCAACCCGAGTTCACTTATCCAAGTTTACTCTAGCTAGTATCCTTAACGTGTTTAACGTTTGGCTAGACTTTTATATAGGGAACTTTAAAACGCGAACGTCTTAACTCTTACGGGTTAAGAACAAGAACTTTTCGCAAGTTCCTATAATTGACCCTAGAGAGTCGTTTATCAAGGGAACTTTAAAATGCGAATTCTAAAACTTGAGAAATTCTAAGAAGTTTCATGTGCCTATAGATGACTTGAAAACCCAAAACTTTGATTTAATTGGCTAAGCATCCACGAGTCTCATTCATTGAGATTTTAAATTATGGAGAACAAGAGATGATAGAGTCAATTATAAGTTTGGTATTTGATAGGTGTGAAAACACCCATCCTTTTACCACTTATTTCTTACTAAAACAAGACCAAAACACGTATTTAATATCATTTGTTTGGAATTATGCGTGGTTTTTGTGTTTATTGTGTTTTCAGAGTCAACCGGATGAATATTGAAGAAAACATGGGATTGCACGGGTTTTATCAAGGAAAAAGACTCAAGACGTAGTCTATTATCCAAGAGATGCAAAAGATTCAAAGTCAATGGGCTTATTTGAAGATTTATCGAAGAAAAGGACCAAAGATGGAAGATTTACATATGTCGAAGAAACTCAAGTCTATTAAACGAAGAAATTAAAAGGCGAGTTGAATTTAATCGTCGACAAATCCCGAATCAGAATCGAAAACGTCGACTTTTCTGAAAAGACGAGAAGACAAGAAGAAAGGGAGAAAGCCCACTCACCAACCAACCACTTAGCCTATAAAAGGAAATCACCCTCACACTTTTGGGACTAGTTTTCATTTCCCAGTTTTCTTCTTTTCTTTCGTAGGAAGCCAACACCACTAAGGTGTTGGTGATTTTTCATTTTTGTTGAATCCTTCATCTTGTAAGCTTTTAGTCTTTTTCCTTTGATAGTTTAAACCTTAATCATCAATATAATCTTTCTATTTCATCTTGTTCATTTTTTCCTTTTATTCAAAGTTTTAAAGTTCTTGTTTGGTTGATTTTGATCTTCTAAAGTTAATGTGTTTTGAGTTTTTATGGTTGGGATTTGTTGTTTATGGCTAGTAAATGATTAGGGATTAGTTTGGTTTAAATCTTTTGGTTAGATTTGGCTTATTTTTATCAAAAATGATCTTTCCCTGTTATTTCGGCTTTCTGTTCTTCATTCCCAGTTTATTCCGAATTGCAGCATTGTTATTCTGAATATCCCAATATTCCGCATAGCATTTTTATTCCGCATAGCATTGTTATTCCGAATATCCCGATATTCCGAATAGCATTGTTATTCCGAATAGCCCAATATTCCGCATAGCATTTTTATTCCGCATAGCATTGTTATTCCGGATAGCCCAATAATCCGGATGGCCAAATATTCCGCATAGCCTTATATTTAGAGTAGCACCATTTATTCCGTATGATCATTATTCCGCATAATCATTATTCCGAATAGCACAATTTCTTCAGTAAGGTTATTTTACTGTTTAATCATTTAATTGTTTAATTTAAATTCAAGTTTGATTTCATTAACTGTTTTTGGTTTAAATCTTTATTTACTTCATTTATTTATCTTTTTAATAGAATAGAAAACCAAACACACTATTTGTCACCAAGAACAAATCATTCCACTTTTAGCTGTGATCAATTCGAGAAGATTCCGAGATTAACCTTGAACCCATACAAAAACCCTAGTACCAAATGGCGCCGCTGCCGGCTCTTCTCGTTAAGATTACCAGTTTTTTTTGAGAACTTGGATTTTGGGATCCGTTCACCGTGAACGTTACTTTTTTACAAAAATTTTCAAAAATCCTAAAAAATATAAAATTTTCAAAAATACAAAAAAATTAAAATACCATAAAAACCAAAAATATTTCTGCTTTATTTTTGCTTTGTTAGTTCTTTTGCAGGTGCATGCGTACACGATCAACGTCTTATCAAGAGCCCGAGGCTCTCGAAGACTTAGACATGGCCGGTGTACAAAACAACAACAATAACCCACCTCAAAACAATAACAACAATAACAATCCACCTCTCAACAACAATAATAACAAAAACAATGAGCCTCTACCCGACAATCGCCCGATGATTGAACTTCTGCAAGCACATGTAGACGGCAACAATGATCCAATTGTCATACCCGCGATTGCAGCCAACAACTTTGAGCTCAAATCCGGTTTTATCCAGATGGTCTCTGCTCAACCTTTCTTGGGGCGTACCATTGATGATCCTCATGACCACATCAAGATATTATTGCAACTCACGAATACGGTCAAATTCAATGGTGTTCCACAAGAGGTAATCCGTTTACAACTTTTTCCTTTCTCCCTAGAGGGACAAGCCCGGCATTGGCTTGCAAAGGAACCGCCACAAAGTATTCTGACGTGGACGGATTTAGAGACAAAGTTTATAAACTACTTTTTCCCACCCTCTCGTACTACCGCTTTACGCAATGAAATCATTAATTTTGAACAAAAGTACGATGAGTCTTTTAGTGAATCTTGGGACCGTTTTAAAGATCTTTTAAGAAAGTGCCCACAACATGGTTTTACCAAAGTGCACCAAATTAATACTTTTTATAATGGTTTAAGCATGAATGACCAAGATTCACTAAATAGTGCCCCGGGGGATAATATTTTGGTTAAGACTTCTAATGCCGCTTGGGATATCATTGAGAATAAGTCTCGTGTGCAAACCAAGAGTGTGTGGACCAATGCCGCTAGTGCTAGTACTAGTGACCACGACAAGCGACTTGACAAAATTACTACGCTTCTTGAATCGCTTGCTACACAAACCGCTAGCAACACCAACAGCATCAACGCTAAAAACGCTCAAGTCAATGCTGTTAGCCAACCATGTGAAATCTGCGGGGGTCCTCACTCTTACACCACTTGTACCACCACCCAAGATTACCCTTCTGAGAATGTGCATGTAGCATACGGTACCTATCCTCCGGCCGCTTATCAAGCTCGTCTTCAAGGAGACCGCAACTTGCTTAGCTACCGCTCGAGCAACTTTCTTTCCCCACCCGGTTTTACTCCTAACAACCAAAACCAACAACAAAACCTCAATCGTCCTCCTCAACAACAACAACAACCTCGTGCACCATACCAATCACCTCACAAACAACCATATCCACCTCAAAGAAACAACCAAGTTTACCAACAACCTACTTATCAACCACCCGCCTACCATGCTCCTCCTCCCAACCAACCCACCGCATTGCACCAAGATGTTGAAACCAACATGAGGACCAATGATGTGCTTGTGGAAAATCTCCAGCGGGAAGTGCTCAACTTGAAAGCAGACATGGTGAAACAAGGAAACGATCTGCGAGCTGATATGAGAAACACTTTGGCAAGTCAAACGAATGACTTAAGGAACATGATGGCTGGTTTCTTCCAAGGTAATCAATCCTCTTCTTCGGGTACTCTTCCGAGTAACACCGTTGCGAATCCAAGAGGGGAGATGAAAGCAATCACCACTCGCAGTGCAAAAGGTACCAAGGAACCCGAGCTTCCTATACCTCCACCGGTGATTGTGACTAAGGAAAACGAGTCACCTGCTCCTATTCCTCATCCTTCTACTTCCCCAATTTATCCACCTCGTACTTCTACCCCTCCTCCACCCAAGGATGTGAGTGATCCTTCGATTCCTAAGACTTCCTCTTCTTCCGATATACCTTATCCATCTAGGTTGAGGAAAGAGAAGCTCAAAAGCAAGGACGATATTCAGGTTTCGAACTTTCTTAAAATGTTTAAACAATTGAATTTTAACATCTCCTTCGCTGAGGCTCTCGCTCACATGCCCAAATACGCAAAAATGTTCAAAGATCTTCTTAGCGAAAAGGAGAAGCTTCTTGATCTTGCTAACACCCAACTTAATGAGAATTGCTCTGCAGTGCTCTTAAGGAAATTGCCAACCAAGCTTGGTGATCCGGGTCGTTTCTTAATCCCTTGTAACTTCCCAGGAGTAGAGAATTGCATGGCCCTAGCCGATCTAGGTGCCAGTATTAATTTAATGCCTCTAAGCGTTTGGAAGCAATTATCTCTCCCTGAGCTAGTCCCCACCAAAATGACTTTGGAATTAGTTAACCGTACGGTTGCTTATCCAGTGGGGAAAGCCGAAGACGTCTTTGTAGGAGTCGACAAATTCACTTTTCCTACCGATTTCGTTGTCGTTGACTACGACATGGAACCTGGTGTGCCATTGATCGTTGGTCGTCCATTCTTGAGGACCGGTCGCACTCTCATCGATGTTGAAGCGGGTGAGCTTATCATGAGAGTGGGTGACGATAAAATCGTCTTCAACATGGGAAAGCTTTCTAAACGGCCTTATTCATACGAGAGTGTTAATTGTATTAACGTTCTTGATGAGGCTTGTGAAGAACACTTCAAAGATGCTTGTAAAAGTATTCCTACCTCTCTTCCCAATGTTGAGACCATTTCCTCTATTGACTCATCACTATCTCTATTTGGAGAAAGTGATCTCCTTTAGAAAGATTTGGAAGCCACCATGGGAGATGTGAACTTAGAACATGACGATTCTCCCACCAATTGGGATGAAGATCTTTGCCTCATTGAGAACCTTCTTAAAGAAGACCTTATTTCTCCACCATCTACCAAGGCTACTGCTATCGATGAACCGACTTTCAATACGCCTCCCATCGAAAATCCTCCGGATTTAGACCTTAAGGAGTTGCCTCCCCATCTCGAGTACGTGTTCCTTGATGATAAGAAGAAGTCGCCCGTCATCATCACGAAGGACTTGAAAGAAGAAGAAAAATCTCGCCTCATCGTCGTGCTTAAAGATCATAAGAAGGCAATTGCTTGAAAAATTTCCGATATCCACGGAATTGATCCGAACTTTTGTACTCACAAGATTCTCATGGAAGATTACTTTAAACCCGCAATCCAGAGCCAAAGAAGGGTTAATCCTCGCATTCATGATGTCATCAAACAAGAGGTTATCAAAATTCTGATGCCGGCTTGATTTACCCTATCTCGGATTCGCCGTGGGTAAGTCCCGTCCATTGTGTGCCCAAGAAGGGCGGAATAACCGTTTTTCCCAATGAACACAACGAGTTGATTCCCACTCGTCTCGTTACTGGGTGGAGCATTTGTATTGATTATCGCAAGCTCAATGATGCCACGAGAAAAGATCATTTTCCTCTTCCTTTCATGGATCAAATGCTCGAGCGTCTTGCGGGTAATGACTATTACTGCTTCTTAGACGGTTTCTTCGGGTATTTTCAAATTCCCATCGATCCCAAAGACCAAGAAAATACCACATTCACTTGTCCCTATGGAACATTTGCTTACAAACGTATGCCTTTCGGTTTATGCAATGCTCCTGGGACGTTCCAAAGGTGTATGATGGCTATCTTCCATGACATGGTTGAAGAAACTATGGAAGTATTCATGGATGATTTCTCGGTTTATGGCGATTCTTTTTCTGCTTGCCTTGCCAATTTAGAACGTATACTTAAGCGGTGTGAAGACACTCGCCTTGTTCTTAATTGGGAAAAATGCCATTTCATGGTAAAAGAGGGCATCGTGCTAGGACACAAGATCTCCAAAGTCGGTCTTGAAGTGGACCGTGCTAAAGTCGATGTTATTTCTAAATTGCCTCCACCTTCAACCGTGAAGGGTGTGAGAAGTTTCCTGGGTCATGCGGGCTTCTACCGTCGTTTCATCAAAGATTTTTCTAAAATCGCTCGCCCGATGACCCACCTCTTGGAAAAAGATACTCCTTTTATCTTTTCCAACGAGTGTATCGAAGCCTTCAACCTGCTTAAGGATAAGCTGACTAAGGCACCGGTCTTGGTTACCCCTAATTGGGAGCTTCCCTTTGAGTTGATGTGCGATGCTAGCGACTTTGCTATTGGAGCGGTTTTGGGCCAAAGAGTGAACAAACACTTCCAACCAATCCATTACGCTAGCAAGACAATGACGGTGGCTCAATTGCATTACACGACAACCGAAAAAGAGCTTTTAGCTGTTGTCTATGCTTTAGAAAAGTTTCGCCCGTATCTTGTCCTATCTACCACCATCGTTTATACCGATCATTCCGCGTTGAAGTACTTGTTGACTAAACAAGATTCTAAACCAAGACTTCTTCGCTGGGTTTTGCTACTCCAAGAATTTAAAATCGAAATTCGCGATAAAAAAGGAGCTGAAAACCTAGCCGCGGATCATCTCAGTAGACTTGAGGATCCTTACCAAGGGGATCATCCGAACAAAGAAATCAATGATTCTTTTCCCCTGGAGACCTTAATGTCTATCAACTCGAATTCTGATGAAACCCCGTGGTTTGCGGACATTGCAAACTACTAGTCGGGTGGAATTCTCATTGACGGGCTAACATCCCAACAAAAGAAGAAGTTCTTCAAAGACATTAAGACTTACTTTTGGGATGACCCGTATCTATTCAAACAATGTGCTGATTTGATTATTCGCCGATGTGTTGATGGACCGGCCGCTTTAGAAATCCTTGACGCTTGCCACGAAGGACCCACCGATGGTCACTTTGGTCCCAACTACACCGCCAAAAAAGTGTTTGACTCGGGATTTTATTGGCCCACCATTTATCGTGATGCTCACGAGATGGTTAAACGTTGTGATGCTTGCCAAAAACAAGGCAAGATCACACATAAAGACGAGATGCCTCAGAATTTCATTCAAGAATGTGAAATCTTTGATGTTTGGGGTATCGACTTTATGGGGCCATTCCCTTCATCTAAAGGAAACAAATACATCCTTGTAGTCGTTGACTACGTTTCTAAGTGGTTTGAAGCCAAATCTTTACCCACTAATGATGCAAGGGTGGTTTGTAACTTTTTGAAATCGCTGTTCGCTAGATTCGGTGTGCCTCGTGCCATTATTAGTGATCGCGGGACTCATTTTTGCAATGACCAATTCGCAAGAGTCATGGCTAATTATGGTGTAAATCATCGTCTTTCCACCGCAGACAACCCACAAACTAATGGCCAGGCTGAAATCTCTAACCGAGGATTAAAACGAATTCTTGAAAGAACCATGGGAGAGCATCGCGCCTCATGGGCTGATAAACTTGATGATGCTTTGTGGGCTTTTCGTACCGCATACAAGACACCGATTGGTTGTACACCATATCATCTCGTGTACGGGAAAGCGTGCCACCTCCCCATTGAGTTGGAGCACAAGGCTTACTGGGCCTTGAAGTGGGCTAATTTTGATATCAACAAAGCCGGTGACCTTCGCAAGATCCAACTCAATGAGCTGAATGAACTCCGGAATGAGGCTTATGAAAATTCTTTGATCTATAAGGAAAAGACTAAGCTCATTCACGACTCCAAGATTAAAAACCGAGAGTTCCAAGTTGGAGACAAGGTTTTACTCTTTAACTCTCGGTTGAAAATCTTTTCGGGCAAGCTGAAATCTCGTTGGTCCGGCCCATTCACCATTCCCAAATTTTTCCATATGGTACTCTCGAGCTCGCTCAACCTAATGGACCTAATTTTAAGGTGAATGGCCAACGAGTGAAGTTGTACTTTGGTGAGGACATCTCTCATGAGATGATTCCATCCCTCACCACGTTTCCCATGAACTAAATTTAGGTCGAGTCAGGCTCGTGACTCGGTTATAAAAAACAAGCACTCCTCGGGAGGCAGTCCGAGTATCTATCCTTTTCCGTTTTAACCTCCTAAGTGTAGGGGGACCTTAGGTTCTTGTGTTTGTGTGGTGATGTGATTCCAGGGATGAATACACTTTTGGAACCTTTGAAGAACCGTGCTCCCGTGTTATCCGAAATCCGGTTCTATCTCTCAACTATCGTGACTCAATTTTCTTCATACTCACATTTGAAATTGATCACGTTAGTCGTCTCTTCCTTAACTTGATTTAACCAACGTGCAAATTGTCATAAGTGTAGGGGAGATTTTCCCACATGCTTAAACATTAAGGACATTGTTTATCTTAAGTGTAGGGGGACTTCTATCAAAGTTTTAAGTGGACTTTTCCATGAAATTGCCTTCATTTAACCGGAAAATCATCTTTTTCAGCACTTTTCAAATTTTTTATTAACTTTGGCCATATAGTCGTAATTTTTAAATTTTTTTCGTTGCTTTCATATGTATATATCCCGCAATAAAGTCAAAAATATTAATAAGTGGTGTAGCTAGTTTTGAAGTCTTTGACATATTAGGCCCGTTGCGATTATTTTGACTCAACCCGAATAGACTTATCCAAGTTTATTCTAGCTAGTATCCTTAACCATGTATACCTTAATTGGTTTATTAGGCTAAGCATCCACGAGTCTCATTACTTGAGATTTTAAATTGTGGAGAACGAGAAATGATAGAGTCAATTATAAGTCGATATTCTTACACAAGCTCACTTGGTGTAATTATTTGCCTATTCTCCCATCACTTGCTAATAATTTATCTGCAATAAGTAAGGTCGTACGATTTGAAAGTTACTTAGCTTCTAGCCCAAGATCGTTTAAAAGTTGCTCGGTAATGATAAGAGTTCATAGCCAATGCATAACTTATGAAGTGGGGCGCGAAGATTGGCGAGTCCGAAAAGGTCCTAACAAGGCATGAGGATTCAATCTTATTGCTAAAGATCCAAGGTGATGTGAAAAGCATTATTCCCAAAATCAATATGAAGGATCAAGACTCACGACGAAAAGCAATCAACTCTCATAAAGATTATGGAGAAGTCTATCCGAAAAGACCCTAACAAGGTATGAGGATAAATAGATCCAAGTCCGAAAAGGAGGCGGATCGTTGTATCTCAAAATCCCAATTAGAGATTGAAGAAATAATCATGAAGTCGTGGTCAACAAAGTTGGAGTACCCCTCAAAAGTCTCCAAGTGAAGAAACTCTATTAACGAAGAGAAGACCATTATCTCAAGAACGTCTCTCAAGATATGAAGTATGAAGTACATGCCAAATATCGGCCCGAGAAAGGTCTCAAATCGTGAACCGAGTTATGCCAAGATATGAACTTTTTCATATCCCGAGAAGCAGTTTTAAGAGATTTTGTCCTTTAGCTAACTATTGATCAAATCGTCCTACTTTGCTTTCAGCCTAAATAAACTATCGAAATAAGTCCAAAAATGCATCTTCATGATCATTCTAAGACAAAAATAAAATATAAGAGATACACCTAGGAATAAGGGAGTTTAATCATTTAATTTAGCCATGTGTGTAAGTGTTTGATTTGCTAACTTATAATAACAATGATCTCGTTTTTAAGCTTAGTTTGGGGAACGTGAAACTTGAGGGTGATAAATCTTCGCAGCACCGAAGCCCTAATGTAAGTCTTAGATCTGTTTACAAGTTATTTCCATATAGCTATTTTCAAGTGAAAATGGTTTTCTATCCTTTTGTTTACTTTAAAGATTTTAATTTCTCTTAGTGCTTTAATTTTTGTTTAGTGGTATTTTAATAAGGCCAAGGTTGATTGATTATGAGAAAAGTGTAAATTTGCTTTATCACTAAGCATTGCATGAGGGCATGGCAATGGTTAAGTATAGGGGATTTGATAGGTGTGAAAACACCTATCCTTTTACCACTTATTTCTTACTAAAACAAGACCAAAACACGTATTTAATATCATTTGTTTGGAATTATGCGTGGTTTTTGTGTTTATTGTGTTTTCAGAGTCAACCGGATGAATATTGAAGAAAAAATGGGATTGCACTGGTTTTATCAAGGAAAATGACTCAAGACGAAGTCTATTATCCAAGAGATGCAAAAGATTCGAAGTCAATGGGCCTATTTGAAGATTTATCGAAGAAAAGGACCAAAGATGGAAGATTTACATATGTCGAAGAAAATCAAGTCTATTAAACGAAGAAATTAAAAGACGAGTTGAATTTAATCGTCGACAAATCCCGAATCAGAATCGAAAACGTCGACTTTTCTGAAAAGACGAGAAGACAAGAAGAAACGGAGAAAGCCCACTCACCAACCAACCACTTAGCCTATAAAAGGAAATAACCCTCACACTTTTGGGACTAGTTTTCATTGTTGGGAATAAATTAAGGCCAGATCACTTGAGCGCTGACAAGAACAAAACAAGCATTGACAAGAACAAAACAAGCGTTGACAAGTTAAAGTCAAGCGTTGACACATTGAAGAAAGCACTGATGGAAGATATATTATACATGTTTATTATATTCTAGAATACTTCTAGTAAGGATAGGAACGATAATGTATTTTCTATATTTATCTTTACCTAGAATAGCTGATAAGTAGATTATTGTGCAAGGCTTCTTATGTCTATAAAAGAAGACCTTTAGGTTAAGTTTCATATAAGTTTTCATTCGTAAACATCTTTCATTGTAAGCAAGTTTGATATTGATAATCAAAGTGAAAGTTTGTTTATATCATTGTGTGTTCTTGTTTAAGTGTTAAATTCCGCATAACACTTAGATTCATAAAGCATATACAAAGGTTTCTCTACGTGTATTACTTGATCTTATCTCGTATACACAAAGCTAATCGATCTATGTTTGGGATCTACAAGTGGCATCAGAGCTTGTTGAGGAACTTTTTGATCTTAAAGAACACCAGAACCCTAAAACTCACCAAAACCCTAATTTTCTCAGAAACCCTAACAACAACATGTCTGAAGCAATAAACTCCTCATCCTCAGCTTTACCAAACATCAAGATTCCCATGCTTGATACAACCAACTTTGACTTATGGAAGTTCAACTTTGAACAATATCTGGGAATCTACGACTACACACTCTGGGAGGTTATTGAATATGGAAACACATTCGATAAAGCCCAAAAGATTCTTAATGTCATTGCTCAAAGAACAGCTGTTGCTGGATGTTCTGAAGAGGATAAGAGAGAAAAACCTGGAGATGGTAGAGCTGTGTCTGCTGATGACATAACAAAGAGAAGGGTTGACATGAAAGCCCTAAATATTCTGAAAGTATCTTTGGGACATGAAAACCAACATAAATATAGAGGCTATGAATCTGCTAAGGATCTTTGGGCAGCTCTTGAAGTGGCACATGGTGGCAATGCAGACACTAGGGAAGAAAAGAAAAAGCAACTCATGCATGATTATGCTGTCTTCAAAGCTCAACCCAATGATAAACTGAGTAGTGCGAGAAGCAGATTGCTTGACATTACAAGCAAGTTGTCCTTCATGGGGACACAAGTTGGTGAAGTTGACATCAATGCTACCTTTCTCAAAAGTCTTGGTGAGGCATGGAAGATTGAGGCAAGATCTATTCTTGCCAACAATACTTACAAGAGCTCCTCGTTTGATGACATCTACAACAAACTAAGGCTGTTGGAGGATGAAGCTCTTTTAGAGCATGGAAGCAAGTCTACCACCAGTAATATGGCCTTCTTTTCTCATAGTGAAGGTCAATTCAATCAGAAGGACTCTTACATACATCCAGTTACTGGATCATCATATGTCAGTGCTGGAACAAGTCATGTCAACGCTTCCTATTCAGACGCTGACACATTTAAGAGTGACTCCCCAAGAGTTAAACCTGCTGGTTTGGACTTGGATACTGTTTGTGCTTACATGGCTTCTTTGCCCAATGGTTCAGTGATTACATATGAGGACCTTGAGCAGATAAGTGATGAGCACTTGGAAGAGATGGACATCAAGTGGAACATGGCTCTTGCTAGTATAAGAGCAAATAGGTGGAACAGAAGGTTTAAAAAGAAGATGACCTTCAATGCTAAAAACACAGCTGGATTTGATAAATCTAAAGTTGAATGTTACAACTGTCATCGTATGGGGCACTTCATGAGGGAATGCATATCTCCTAGAAGATCTGATGCTGGTAAACCCTCAAGTCAGGTTGTTAAAGCTCAGGATTCCAAAGCCATGGTTGCAGTTCAAGGAATTGATGGTACAGGATGGGATTGGAGCTATCTGGCTAAGAATGTTGAAGAGGATAAAGCTTTGGTTGCTGATATTGAAGAAGAAGAGCATGTTGAATATGCTCTCATGGCACACTCCTCCTCTTCATCTGACAATGAGGTATATGATGATGCTTTTTGTAGAAAAGGTTGTAGGTTAAATACTGAAAGACTTAACAAAGATGTGTTAAAATTAAAAGATGATATGAGTACTGAAAGATGCAAATTGTCTAATTACCAACTAGCTCTTACTGAAACTGAGAAAACAGTTTCTGAATACAAGAAAATGGAATTTGATTTAAAAGATAAAATCAATATTTTAAAACATGAGTTGGATGCTAGTATGGATATTAGAAATATCATGGAAAGGGTTAATGGTGAAATACATGCTAAGTTAGATGAGGCCATTAAGAATAAAGATAATGTTGGCCTTAAAATTCAAAGATTTGATAGAGCCACCCAAACCCTAGGAGACTGTGTAGCTAAACAAAGGGATCCTAAGGACATGACTGGGGTTGGGATGAATGATTACTCTTTGGTTCCACCACCAGCTGGTGACTTCTATGGTGTCCAACAAAGGGACTTATCTTGGACTGGTTTACCAGAGCTCCAAGAGGAGGAATTCATTCCTCCACCAAGAGTTGTCACTCCAGTGGAAGAGTATCAACAAAAGTTGACTGACCTAAATGAGTGGAAGAAAGCTAACCCTACTTTATTTGTCAAGGGTGGCTTGCTATGTGAAAGTCCAAATGAATCAACACCCATTAGGGTTACTAACCCAATCACTAGTAAAGTTGTTGACCTAGGCTCAAACACTGTTAGAATACCTAACATTAAATATGCAGAGATGTATAGGAATACTAGGTCACCCAAGAGTCAAGTTAGCAAACATGGAACAGGCTTCTTGTGACAATCCGTCAATTTACGATTGATATTTTATTCTCAAATATTATTTGAAAATATTATTTTAATGTTACAATATGAACTCACTTATTTTTGGGAAGAAATTTGGATTTACGTCTTGAAGTAGCGTCGACTACGTTTAAACCGGAGGATTCAACGTTACGTGCTTACGTTTACATACACCGTCTTTGGTGACAGTCCGACATTTCAGAAAATAAATTTGTCCATGAATATTATTTTGGAGTTTTAAATTTTTGTTGGTTCATAAACTCACAAATTTACGAGAAGAGATTAGGACTTACGATTTTATTTTAACGTCCTTTACGACTAAACCGGAAACCTTAGGATTTCGTATTTACGTTTTCGAACTCCGTTTTTGATGAGACAATTTTTATTAGATTCGTTTTGTGACGTCGATTCATAATTTATAAAAACATTTTTCGTAAAACGACCCGAGGGCACGCAAATCGAGGAAACTAGAATCGAGGAGTACCCGTAAATAAATGGGGATGAGACAAGTGGGACACTTGTCCCACCCCCATCAAAACCGGCTATAACTCTCCAACACAACAACTTGGTGTCAAGTTGTAAGTAATATTACTTACACATGTCCTAAGCTTAACCTTTAACTATTCCACTTCACAAAACCAACAACACAAACCACTCTTCTCACACACACTCATGCAAACAAGCTACAAACTTTCTCTCTCTCTCTTGGACTCCATTTTTGGCCGTCCCTCATCTCCATCAAACACCACCTTTCATACAAACTTTAACCATAAACATATGTTATAATTAACATATGTTAATCTCCATTCAAAAAGATGAAGATTGGTGCAACTTATAATATCCATGGAGGAGTTTTCATGATGTCATGGGGCTGATTTTCCACAAGGAGTTCATGGAGCATGGTGGTCTTGAAGATGGTCATGGTTGTCTACAAGTTTCTCAATCAAAAACCATGTCAAAATCATAACCTACATCAAGTTGGTGGTATAAAGATTGTCCTCCTCAACTTCTTGTTATTTTGATTATGTAAACATGTATTTTATTTCCTATTGTATATATTTATGATGATTATATGATGATAAAAATGTTATGTGGGGATTTGTTGTTGATAAACATGATTAAAAAGGTGAAAAACCATAAGAAACAAGGTTAAAATCTTGGTTAAATTTGTTGGCTGTATAAAACAGTAAATAAACAGGTCATGGACTGATAATATGATGAAGTAGAACCCATTTACAGTAAGCTATGGGTCTTGTACACATGTGAGAGTTGGCCATGCAATGGAATCAAAATAATGAGTGAGATATGATCAAAACAAGTTTAGGGTATAAATCTGAAGTTACTGTTTTGGACGATGTTTAGAAAATATTTAGAAGATGATTCAACAGTAGCTATAGGAGAGTTAAATGTAGCACATATCATTTAGTTTATGTGATAAAAATTTGAGCTTCTATCTCCATATAGAACTCAAGATATGGCAGTTTTGGTGAAGATGAAGTTAAAAATCAGATTTTTGGAAATTAAAGAATAATACTATTATATAAGCACTCACATTTTAATATATAAAATGTAAAATAAAAACCCACTAACTTATAAAACTTTTTTATATAAATATATATAAAAGGTTAATCAAATGGATAAATTATATAAATGGTGGTGAAATAATGTTTATAAGTAATAAAAACTATAAACATGATTTTTACGACTTTTTCGGCTATTGCCGTAAAATTAACGTTTTTGTTAAATAAAACTTAGATGGTTGGACCCGTCTAATGAAAACTTTATAAAACTTATATACTGATATATAGACATGTATAACAAGTAAAAACCGATAAAACCCGAACTATAGGGCATACGGACATTAACGAGCTAAGTAAACATATTGGACTAATACTTGGGCTAATAATTGGACTAAATGAGATAAACACTCATAAAAAGAACTTATTGGGCTTAACCCATTTGGGCCCAACTTGAAAGTTTAAATACTGATAGTATAAGTATGAAAGGGATTAATACAAGTTAATAGACTTATAATAGGCTTATTGGACCCAAAACACGTAAAGAGGTAAAACGAGAAAACTATTATAAAAGTTATCGACACATAACACAAAAATGAACAAATGAGAATATGTAAACCCACTTGATCATCATATATATATATAATCATCATATGTATACATAATTGTTATTTTATAAAGTCATTGGACATGAGTCTAAGACGAGTATTATTTGTCTAGGTTTCCGTGATTGAAGCACGTACCGTACGCCCGAATTGCCGATATCCCGCCTTCCCACATCAACGTGAGTTCACAGCCTCGCACTCTTTTAAATGTTTTTATAAATGTTTTATAAACCCGCGAGCGAGATAACATGTTAGTATTTTTATAAATTAGGACACCATTTATCCCGATTGTTTGTTTATTGATTTAGACCCGAATGATTGAATGACCCGATTGTATGACCTGATAAATGATTAAAGGACCCGATAAATGAAATTATATGGATTATTAAAGTTAGGTTATGTCACTAAAAGTCCCATTAGCATGAATTGTGAACTACCGGGATTTGGTAGACGCTTATGCATTTAATAGTACTATTTGGGGACGATCACCCCAGTTCGCGCCTTGACGGTTGATCCCCGTCGTGCCACATTGATTGGTAAGCGAATTTATGTATGAGAAGATTTCCATAGCGTGACCTTTGTGACGACACGCTACTTTAGATGGGCAAAATTGGTATCGGGTTAGCTACCCGTTGTTGGTTTAGTAAGGTAACAATGTCATGCGGCTTATAATAATCCAAAACTAACGAAATACTATTAGACGCATCGAATTACGAAAGTATTGCCTGACTAGCAATACGGGGTCATACTATTGATATTATGTTTGTGTTTTGGTTTTCATAACCATACTCATATAACGATTTTTATTTTCATACAACGTTGCAAACGTATTGTATGATGTTTTTGACGACAATGATTCGTATAATGATTTTTAAGGCAAATGCCTATATTACGATTTTCGATAAAGATTTGTATAAAATGACTTTGGCTATTTTATGGCCTATTAAAATAATTTGTACAAGATGATTTTCAGTAATAATTTTATACTGATATTATATTGATGGATTTTATTAAACTCTATGAATTCACTCGGCGTTATCACTGACCTTTTCTTTTAACATGTTTTATCTCAGGTACTTGAAGGTAATTCTCGGGAAGACGACAAGAATTCATGGCCCGCACTTAAACAATATTTTCCATTCAAATATTTTGTAAAACTTTGTATGAAATATCATGACTTGGGACCGATGTAACTTTGATATTTATGAATGGAAATGATTTATTAATAAACGACGCGATTTTTATGCGTTGTCTATGATGTGAGTAATGTGCTATCCCGTAACACCAACTAGTCTTCCGCTATACTGAGTTGTATAAATTTGGAGGTGTTACAGTTTGGTATCAGAGCTCTCGTTATAGAGAACGAAAGATTTTTAAAACTAAGGTTTTGAATAAAACTTTTCAAAATCTTTTAACCAAAAACATTTTTCTAAAAATGTCTAAAAATCTTTTGACTATAACGGTGCCGAAGAATTCCCGAGTTACCGACAAGGCCAAACTAAGAAGTGTTATTTTAATATATATATATATATAACTTGGATTATATATATATATATGATGTAATTTTATTACATGATTGTTTGATGATTATTTTGATTTTTATACGAGGTATTTATACGACGTCGATTGTCACAAGTAACCCTAAATCCCCTAGTAAATTAATCGAAGCTATTCTCGTAGGAATTCTATCCTAGATCTAAACCAAGTTGTGGATATTTATGATCCCAATAAAATGGTTAATATTCGTAGAAATGTAGATATTAGTTGATTATGATATTGAAAAAGAATTGGCGAGATTAAATCTGATATCGATGTCATGACGATCTTTTCTTATAGAGTGGAGTTTGACAAAACGTTACCACCTAGAAAGATGTCATCTGATTCGTTGTCATCCAATTCTTAAATTGAAATTGAAAGGGTGAACGTTGCACTTGAGGCTGTCATTGGAACCATTACCCAAAAGCCTCGTGCCACTAATACCTTTCCGAGAAGTCTAATTGAATGTGTAAGTCATTTCATGATAGTGACTCATTTGATAATTGTTGTTGTAAGAAATATAGGATTGGAAATTAAGTGTTATTCATAATGAGCTTATATTGCCCTTTTAAGGCATAAGAATAAGGATTGAAAGTATTGGAGAATGAAGTAGGATATCGAATTGAGTATGAAAGTGGTTGAAATTTGAATAAAGTAAAATTTAACTTGATTGGAATATGAGATTGTTAAGAGGAAGTCGTTAAGTTATGTGATTGAATTATAAGTTTTTAATTAATTGTTAGTTTGTGTTAAGGGTTGTTCCTAGGCCATTGCCCACTAATGAGGATGCCCAGTGTCCAATAAATAAAATCGAAGAAATCTTCTTCTGAATTGAGACCGATGGATCTTCCGGGACATGTGGAACACCTAATGACTCTTGTAGATTAGTATTCATTGTGGTGTCTTTTAAGAATCCCTAACTTAACTGAAATATCAGTTGGTAGGATGAGTTCTGAGAATTGTATGACATAGTGACACGTAATGTGTTACGGTACAATTTTGACTTGTTTGTGATTAATGAAAAAGACTACCTTTGATTGCTAAATTCTACATGTATCAATGTTATCTATCCTTTATTGCTTTATCCTAATGTTCGCATTAGTGATGCAACCATTGAACAAGTACTCATCTTGAATTAAGTTAAGTTGTGGATTATTCTCTTTGTACTCCTGAGTGCCATCGAAGTCATGAACCTCGTGATTATTTGGCTAAGCTCATTTCTTGATATATTGAAGTTAGTTCTTGGTGAACAACTTTTCATCACTCTTTTGCAGATCACTCATTGTTTTTATAAGTTAAAACAGTATTCCTTGAGAAAAATTGAATTCTCATCACCAAAAGGATTATTCAAAATGAGACTTATAAATAATCGTTATCGAAATGAAGTTGTTTATAAAACACCTTGGGAAAACTTAATTGTTTTCATAACAAGGAAAATCTTTGTAAATATATTCTTGATTCTTATTTAAGAATTAAGCATGAAAATGTTTTTATTATAAACATGATGATAAAATTTTGACGAACTGAGTATTGCATCGTTAATCTTGAAATTGTATATAGTTGCGCGCCTACATACAATTTGGAATGGACTATGCAAGACTGATTAGTAGTCACCATAAAAACTAATGAATAAACACTATATTTTCTTTGAAGATTGTGAAAGATTAAATTTTATGAGATCTGCAAGAAGTGAAAAATAGGGACATAGTGTTAGGGACACCTACATATGTGCCTGTAGCATCTATTCTTCTGAGTCGAATTTACTCATCTGTGGAAATTGTCTTATTTGACAATTGACAATTCTTTCTTGTCCAATTCTCCCGTAGAGAGATTCTTAGGAAAAGTATATGATTACCGAGTGTTGATACCCGACTGGATGTATTGACGTTCTTATCATTTCTTATGATTTGATTTCATTTGAATGACCTGGGTAACGATCCGAGGAGCTTTCGAATGCGTACTCGAATCATGAAAACATGGGATATATTCATATTCGTTAAATGTTTTCGTCTGAATCTGATTTGAAATTCTCTCGCGTAGATTATGCGTTGACCTTACTCTTTAGATAATAGTTATGTCTCCTGATATCCCTGAATTTGTGAAGGATTATGAATTATTATTAGTCTTTTGAGAAGTTCACATCTTATCGACGACAACGAAACTGGAAAGTTAGTAATGCCAGTAGAATGGATTGATTGATTATGACATGACGAAATTGTCTTAATTGATGGGAACTCGAATAGAATTCCCCTAAATGATAAGATGTTGATTATCAAAAGTGATCTAAATAATTCTTGATGGATGACCATATCCTGTATTTAGACTTGAAATTTTACCGTGAATGGTTATGAACTAAGTTATAGATATTGTAATCTAGAAGAAGTTAATATGAATCTATAAAAAGATGTTTCGGTTATCTGAAACTTTAGGAAGTGTTTGTTGATGAATTACCTAGACTTTTGCCATTAAGGCAAGTTGAAATTGGTATTGATTATATTTCCGGTGCTGCACTTGTGGCTTGTGCACTGTACGTCAGCACCATCTAAATTAAAGGAATTACCGTACAACTAAGAGAGTTGTCGGAGAAAGATTTTATTATACCAAGCCTGTCATCCTGAAGAGCTATGGTGTTATCTTTCCTTATATTTATAGATTACTGTGACTGAGTAAATTGACAACCGAAAACGATATCCATAACTCGAAATGGAAGAATTGTTCGATCATTTACAAGGTTCTAGCAAATTTGATCCATAGCATGGTTATCATCAACTTCGCATCTGTGAAAGAGATTATCTATTCCAATCACTACATCCGGTACTTGTAATGAACCTTATGAGTTTCACGTGATGTCGTTTGGATTGACTAATGCACATGTAGTATTCATAAATTTGGTGAATCACGTGTGTAGGCTGTAATTTGATAAATTCATGCTTGTGATCATTTAGGACCATTTGTTTGTATATACGAATAAGAATGAGTTAATAATTATTTATAGACTGCCCTAAATTGGCCGAACAGAGAAAACCTGAACCTTAAATATTTAACATGTGATTTAAGAATTAATCATTTACATGATTTAACCATGTGATTAATAGATAATGGAAGCTATATTCACTTTTCAAAGATTAGAACCATTAACGCTTAGGGATTAAAAACTTAATCCTTTACATAAAATGACCGTTGGATTAATAATGGTAAGATGTATGCATATAGAGTCTTCAAAAATTAAGAGCCCTTTTAAGACCTTGCGTTTTACTAAAAAGAAATGGAAATATGTTTTGACAAATGCTTTAGCAAAGGATTTTAAAGGGATTATTCCCTTATACACAAACCATTTAACTAAACTTCTGTTTAGGGGTAAATATTTGTGTATACCTCAAGACAACTTAAGAAGGATTGAGAAAATCATTTAAACCATGACTTGAATTTTGAAACGATACATTTTTCTTTTCAACTAAGAAAATTTTGACCAAAATATAAACAAAGATTTTTTCAAACATTTACGGATCTTATTAATAATTTTAATTATTTTCGATAAATCAACAAAAATCCTGTTAATTAAATTGAAATTTACTTTGAACATTTTATATAATTGGTCGAACTAAGAAATTTAAAATTTTTACGTTTACGTTTCATAAAAATTATCTAATAATTATCGACGCTTTAGACAACGGATTGAGTAAAACGGATAAAAATGATAGATGAGACGAAACTGAAACTTAGAAAATATGAAGAAAGTTGAACGTAAATACTGACGCATAATATAGAAAGAATATCTGAGCGAATTGTGGACATGATAATTATAACATCATGAGAAGTGAATATAGATACTGACATATTATATAAAAAGGATAAAGAATCAATTAAGATGTATTTCTTGATAATGAAGGTACAAAATAATTTGCCGAACGATATAAAAACAAACAATGTTTGTAAAAAGGAATAATATAGATAATAAAAAGAGGTTTCACGGCTAATGTGAACCATTAAAATAGAGAAGCCAATAGCGTTAAATACTTTAAAGGCCACTTGTGGTTGCCTAAATATGGAGATTGTGAGATATAGTTATGTTGGAATTTGTAAGTATAAGTATTATATTTATGTCATTTCTGACTAAAAGTATCTTTGTTTGAAGAAGTTGTACTAATGGCAAATTATGAAGGCAGACATCGCCTCATACATTAGTTAACGTCTAGCTATTGCAAAGTCATCATCTAAATTTGATTCGATTTGGGTCATCGTCGACAGACTGACCAAATCTGCTAATATCATTCCCGTTAATGATAAATGCAAAAGAGTTAGGTAAACATAGTGTGCCTGTATCGAACATCTATATCAAGATCCTCGCTTCGCATCGAATTTCTAGAGATTTGCTCAGAAGTCATTGAGAACGAACCTTGATGAGAGTACTATATACCACCCCAAATCGAAGGGACGAGGTAAAGTAACGATACAAAGTAATATAAGTGATGTTTTATGTTTAAATGATTGACCTTTGGTAATGAACCGTATAATCACTTTCCTTTGGAAAGATTATCCTTGATAATCATCGTATTAGGATCGAGATCGAATCTTGTTAGGATCTAAATATTAGAGCTTCTGTAAGCAAGAGTTGAGATGAAGACATCCGACATACACCCACTGTGAGTTGGACATGTCTTTTAGGTTTAAGGTTTCCTATGATGGCGAACCTAACCTTGCAAAGTACCCGACCCGCGAGATCTGAAATGATTGTTGATATTAGGATTTGATTATTGACTGCCGATAGCGGGCAGGAGGTTGTGTGAATGTGAAATGTAGATCTTGAAGTGCCAAATGGGTAGCGAAGTTATGCCACAATTTTTAACCTTGGAAAAAAAAATGAATTCATGATCTGACAAATCATGGGATATAAGTCCCCGATTGTATGGCACCATTGAGATGATGTAAAAGTTAGGATTGAAAGGCATATAAGCTGGATCTACCCTAGGACTTCAAGAACCGCGTGAATTCGAACTTGATGGAGTATCTATCAAGTGAAAATCTGATTGTTCTTAGTAAAGCTTAGATCGGCGAGAAGTTGCATTCATCAGAAGCCCGTGAACATCATGGATAGAGAAAGTAAGTCAACATTTAGCCTGATCTTATTCCCGTAGTTATGTTTGATGAAACTCGCGTATTATAACGAATTACACTTGTGAGAAAAGACCGAATGTGGAGGAAATACCCACATGGCTTTAACTCTATAAGAAGCGAGTAGTAAGGTAAGATGATCTTTGAGGACAAAGATCCTGTTTAGGGGTAAATGCTGTGACAATCCGTCAATTTACGATTGATATTTTATTCTCAAATATTATTTGAAAATATTATTTTAATGTTACAATATGAACTCACTTATTTTTGGGAAGAAATTTGGATTTACGTCTTGAAGTAGCGTCGACTACGTTTAAACCGGAAGATTCAACGTTACGTGCTTACGTTTACATACACCGTCTTTGGTGACAGTCCGACATTTGAGAAAATAAATTTGTCCATGAATATTATTTTGGAGTTTTAAATTTGTGTTGGTTCATAAACTCACAAATTTACGAGAAGAGATTAGGACTTACGATTTTATTTTAACGTCCTTTACGACTAAACCGGAAACCTTAGGATTTCGTATTTACGTTTTCGAACTCCGTTTTTGATGAGACAATTTTTATTAGATTCGTTTTGTGACATCGATTCATAATTTATAAAAACGTTTTTCGTAAAACGACCCGAGGGCACGCAAATCGAGGAAACTAGAATCGAGGAGTACCCGTAAATAAATGGGGATGAGACAAGTGGGACACTTGTCCCACCCCCATCAAAACCGGCTATAACTCTCCAACACAACAACTTGGTGTCAAGTTGTAAGTAATATTACTTACACATGTCCTAAGCTTAACCTTTAAGCTATTCCACTTCACAAAACCAACAACACAAACCACTCTTCTCACACACACTCATGCAAACAAGCTACAAACTTTCTCTCTCTCTCTTGGACTCCATTTTTGGCCGTCCCTCATCTCCATCAAACACCACCTTTCATACAAACTTTAACCATAAACATATGTTATAATTAACATATGTTAATATCCGTTCAAAAAGATGAAGATTGGTGCAACTTATAACATCCATGGAGGAGTTTTCATGGTGTCATGGGGCTGATTTTCCACAAGGAGTTCATGGAGCATGGTGGTCTTGAAGATGGTCATGGTTGTCTACAAGTTTCTCCATCAAAAACCATGTCAAAATCATAACCTACATCAAGTTGGTGGTATAAAGATTGTCCTCCTCAACTTCTTGTTATTTTGATTATGTAAACATGTATTTTATTTCCTATTGTATATATTTATGATGATTATATGATGATAAAAATGTTATGTGGGGATTTGTTGTTGATAAACATGATTAAAAAGGTGAAAAACCATAAGAAACAAGGTTAAAATCTTGGTTAAATTTGTTGGCTGTATAAAACAGTAAATAAACAGGTCATGGACTGATAATATGATGAAGTAGAACCCATTTACAGTAACCTATGGGTCTTCTACACATGTGAGAGTTGGCCATGCAATGGAATCAAAATAATGAGTGAGATATGATCAAAACAAGTTTAGGGTATAAATCTGAAGTTACTGTTTTGGACGATTTTTAGAAAATATTTAAAAGATGATTCAACAGTAGATATAGAAGAGTTAAATGTAGAACATATCATGTAGTTTATGTGATAAACATTTGAGCTTCTATCTCCATATAGAACTCAAGATATGGCAGTTTTGGTGAAGATGAAGTTAAAAATCAGATTTTTGGAAATTAAAGAATAATACTATTATATAAGCACTCACATTTTAATATATAAAATGTAAAATAAAAACCCACTAACTTATAAAACTTATTTATATAAATATATATAAAAGGTTAATCAAATAGATAAATTATATAAATGGTGGTGAAATAATGTTTATAAGTAATAAAAACTATAAACATGATTTTTACGACTTTTTCGGCTATTGCCGTAAAATTAACGTTTTTGTTAAATAAAACTTAGATGGTTGGACCCGTCTAATGAAAACTTTATAAAACTTATATACTGATATATAGACATGTATAACAAGTAAAAACCGATAAAACCCGAACTATGGGGCATACGGACATTAACGAGCTAAGTAAACATATTGGACTAATACTTGGGCTAATAATTGCACTAAATGAGATAAACACTCATAAAAAGAACTTATTGGGCTTAACCCATTTGGGCCCAACTTGAAAGTTTAAATACTGATAGTATAAGTATGAAATGGATTAATACAAGTTAATAGACTTATAATAGGCTTATTGGACCCAAAACACGTAAAGAGGTAAAACGAGAAAACTAGTATAAAAGTTATCGACACATAACACAAAAATGAACAAATGAGAATATGTAAACCCACTTGATCATCATATATATATATAATCATCATATGTATACATAATTGTTATTTTATAAAGTCATTGGACATGAGTCTAAGACGAGTATTATTTGTCTAGGTTTCCGTGATTGAAGCACGTACTGTACGCCCGAATTGCCGATATCCCGCCTTCCCACATCAACGTGAGTTCATAGCCTCGCACTCTTTTAAATGTTTTTATAAATGTTTTATAAACCCGCGAGGGAGATAACATGTTAGTATTTTTATAAATTAGGACACCATTTATCCCGATTGTTTGTTTATTGATTTAGACCCGAATGATTGAATGACCCGATTGTATGACCCGATAAATGATTAAAGGACCCGATAGATGAAATTATATGGATTATTAAAGTTAGGTTATGTCACTAAAAGTCCCATTAGCATGAATTGTGAACTACCAGGATTTGGTAGACGCTTATGCATTTAATAGTACTATTTGGGGACGATCACCCCAGTTCGCGCCTTGACGGTTGATCCCCGTCGTGCCACATTGATTGGTAAGCGAATTTATGTATGAGAAGATTTCCATAGCGTGACCTTTGTGACGAAACGCTACTTTAGATGGGCAAAATTGGTATCGGGTTAGCTACCCGTTGTTGGTTTAGTAAGGTAACAATGTCATGCGGCTTATAATAATCCAAAACTAACGAAATACTATTAGACGCATCGAATTACGAAAGTATTGCCTGACTAGCAATACGGGGTCATACTATTGATATTATGTTTGTGTTTTGGTTTTCATAACCATACTCATATAACGGTTTTTATTTTCATACAACGTTGCAAAACGTATTGTATGATGTTTTTAACGACAATGATTCGTATAATGATTTTTAAGGCAAATGCCTATATTACGATTTTCGATAAAGATTTGTATAAAATGACTTTGGCTATTTTATGGCCTATTAAAATAATTTGTACAAGATGATTTTCAGTAATAATTTTATACTGATATTATATTGATGGATTTTATTAAAATCTATGAATTCACTCGGCGTTATCGCTGACCTTTTCTTTTAACATGTTTTATCTCAGGTACTTGAAGGTAATTCTCGGGAAGACGACAAGAATTCATGGCCCGCACTTAAACAATATTTTCCATTCAAATATTTTGTAAAACTTTGTATGAAATATCATGACTTGGGACCGATGTAACTTTGATATTTATGAATGGAAATGCTTTATTAATAAACGAAGCGATTTTTATGCGTTGTCTATGATGTGAGTAATGTGCTATCCCGTAACACCAACTAGTCTTCCGCTGTACTGAGTTGTATAAATTTGGGGGTGTTACACTTCTTCTCTTCTAGACCTAAGGTTGTGTCTAGAAAAGCTTGTTACACTTGTGGTAGCTTTTCACACTTGGCATACAAGTGTGTCAACGCTCCCAAAGCCAGCGTTGACAGGAATAATTTTAGCGCTGACAGGAACAAAGTCAACGTTGTTAGGAAGTCAAACGTTGTTAGACCCAAACCCTGTGTGCAGCAAAGTCCACAAGTGATTAGACCTGCCCCATTCTTTACTATAGGGTCTAACACTCATGGACAACGACCATTTCAAAAGACAAACACCTGGTCAAATAGGCAATGGGTTTCTGTAGCAAACCCTAGGTTCAACGCTGACAAGGGTAATTTCAGCGTTGACAGGACAAATTCTAACGCTGACAGAAACATGACCAGACCTAAATATTTGCAACCACAAGGTAAGGGGTCTAAAGCTTCTTCAAGCTTAACATGGAGACCCAAGAAAGATCAAAACCCTAATGATAATGGGATTTCAATGACTTACAATAGATTTAATTACATTTCAAAAGTCATTACAAAACCTATTAAGGTTAACTGGGTTTTTCATCCTAAGAAGGATGAGAATGGGGTTGTTATGAGAACTAAGTCTGTTCTTATTGAAGAACCAGATGAATCCAAGTCTTTTAAGACTTGGGTTCCCAAAGAAAACTAATTTGTTTTCTTTATGTGCAGGGCATTCAACGATAGGTCAATGATTATGGATATTGGGATAGTGGATGCTCAAGGCACATGACAGGGAAGGAAGACTATCTGACGAATTTCACTCCTATTAAAGATGGTGATAAGGTATACTTTGGAGGTGGATATGGAACTATCACAGGCAAAGGAACCCTTCTCACCAATAATCTACGTTTTGAGAACGTCTTCTTGGTAAAAGAACTTGATTACAACCTGTTTAGTGTATCACAAGTTTGTGATAACAAAAATAAAGTTCTTTTTACTGATACTGAGTGTTTGGTGTTAAGCAAGGATTTTAAGATCCCTGATGAGAAATATATTGAGTATAGAACACCTAGGCATAAGGACATATATAATGTGAATTTAAATGGGATTAAAATGAACAATAATATGTCTTGTTTTTATGCTAAGGCCTCAGTAGATGAGAGTAATTTGTGGCACAAAAGACTAGGGCACATAAATTTCAAAAATATAAATAGACTTGTGAGGCTTGGTTTAGTTGATGGTTTGCCTGAGAAGGCCTTCCACAATGACCACTCTTGTGTTGCATGTCTTAAAGGCAAGCAGCACAAGGTCTCATTCAAGTCCAAACAGGTGCATACTAGTTCTAGACCTCTTCATATGCTTCACATGGACCTCTTTGGTCCAACCAATATAGAAAGTTTGAATGGTAAGTCATATTGCTTTGTTATCACAGATGACTTTTCTAGGTTTACTTGGACATTCTTTCTAGCTATGAAGAGTGACACAGCTGATGTTCTTATTGATTTTATCACTCAGATTGAGAAGAGATCTAGCAATGAGGTTAAAATAATTAGGAGTGATAATGGTGGAGAATTTACGAATAAGAAGCTAGATGATTTCTGTGCCAAGAAAGGAATTACAAGGCAATTTAGTATTTCTAGAACCCCACAACAAAATGGGGTTGCTGAGAGGAAAAATAGAACCCTAATTGAAGCAGCCAGAACAATGTTGGCTGATGCTCACTTTCCTATAGCCTTTTGGGCTGAGGCTGTTAATACAGATTGCTATGTGCAAAATAGAGCATTGGTTAACAAAATTCAGAACAAAACACCTTATGAGTTACTTTGGGGTAGAAAACCTAATATTGGTTTTCTCAGACCTTTTGTTTGTCATGTAGTAGTCTTGGATACTAGTGATGCCTTAGGGAAATTTAGTGCAAAAGGTGATGAGGGTTACTTCATGGGGTATTCAGTCCAGAGCAAGGGTTATAGGGTTTATCTTAAAGAGGACAAACGTATAGTTGAAAGAGTACATGTTAGGTTTTTAGAGAATAAACCTAGTGATCCTGAAAGTGGTCCTAATTGGTTGTTTGATTTGGAACCCTTATCTAGAACTTTAAATTATATGTCTGTCACTAATCCAGACATTGTGAAGGTAACTTCAAATGTTGTGGAGGAACAAGTTGTTGATGTTTCAGGTACACAGGTTCATAAGAGGGTTGGATCACAAGCAGAAAAGGCATCTCCTATATTAGAATATGTCACAATTCCCATTTGGACAGATGCTTTTGCTGCTGCTGCTACTGGACAAGATAACGGTGGTTTCCAAATACCACCAGATACAAACATGCATGGTCCTTCAGGCGCTGACAAAGGCAAATCTAGCACTGACAAGACCAATTCAGGCGTTGATGGTTCAGACGTTGACAACCACACTTCAAGCGTTGTCAGCCCAAGCGCTGACAAACAAGATTCAGGCGTTGACAACAATTCTGCCCATCTTTTCTCTTCCAATTTTGAACAAGGTGAACCTTCCAATATATATGAAGAGGTTCATCCTCATGTTGATGTAAGAGAGTCTGATGAAGAAGATATTAGCAACATGGAGAATGAGGTTGAGGACACCAGACTTTTTGAAGGAGGAGTTCTCACTTCTACAATGAAGAATCACCCCCCTTCCTAGATCATTGGTGATGTTATGACTCCAGTTCAGACTAGAAGATCTCATCAAGGTCTTGGTGGGTTTATTGCTAATATACACAAGAAGGTTGATACCCCTCTTGTGCAAGCATGTTTGTTTGCATGTTTTCTGTCACAAGAAGAACCCAAGAAAATATTTGATGCTCTCAAAGAACCAAGTTGGGTGGAAGCAATGCAGGATGAGCTTCACCAATTTGCAATTCAGGATGTTTGGGAGCTGGTTGATTGTCCCAGATATGTCAGACCTATAGGGCAAGATGGGTTCTCAGGAACAAAAGAGATGAAAGAGGCATTGTGGTCAGAAACAAGGCAAGGTTAGTGGCTCAAGGTGATACACAAGAGGAGGGGATAGACTATGAGGAGGTCTTTGCACCAGTAGCAAGGATTGAAGCTATTAGGATTTTTCTAGCCTATGCATCCTACATGGGCTTCACTTTCTATCAAATGGATGTCAAGAGTGCCTTTCTCTATGGCACCATTGTTGAGGAAGTATATGTAATGCAACCTCCTGGTTTTGAGGATCCAGAGCATCCAGATAAAGTGTACAGAGTCAAAAAGGCTATGTATGGCCTTCATCAAGCCCCTAGAGCATGGTATGGTACTTTGTCTACCTATTTGGTGGACAATGGATTCAAGAGGGGCACATAGATCAGACACTGTTTACCAAGAAGAAAGGCAAGGATGTGTTGCTTGTGCAGGTCTATGTTGATGATATCATTTTTGGGTCTACTGATCCAAAGATGAGTGAGGATTTCTATAAGCTTATGACAGACAAATTCAAGATGAGTGCTATGGGGGAGATGAACTTCTTTCTTGGTTTACAAGTTCAGCAGAAAGAAGATGGTATCTTCATCTTCCAGGATAAATATGTTGCTGAGATCTTGAAGAAGTTTGGCTTTTCTCCACATGAAAAGAGGGCTACTACTTCTATGGATAGAGAACACCCTTGGGGAAAGATTGGAGATGGGAAAGATGTTGATGTCAGGCACTATAGATCCATGATTGGATCCTTGATGTATCTTACTGCCTCCAGACCTGATATCATGTTTGCTGTGTGTGCTTGTGCACGCCATCAAGTGACTCCCAAAGAATGTCACCTTTATGCTGTGAAGAGGATCTTTAGGTACCTAAGATGCTATCCTAGTCTTGGTTTGTGGTACCCAAAGGATTCACCATTGGAGCTGATTGCATATTCAGATAGTGATTATGGAGGTGATAAGTTTGATAGGAAATCCACAACTGGTGGATGTCAGTTTCTTGGGAACAGGTTGATATCTTGGCAATGCAAGAAACAAACAGTGGTGGCTAATTCTACAACTGAAGCAGAGTATGTGGCTGCAGCTGCATGTTGTGGCCAAGTGTTGTGGATTCAGAACCAGCTGTTAGACTATGGGTACAATTTCATGCATACTAAGATATTTGTTGACAATAATAGTACTTTATGCATCATTAAGAATCTTGTACATCATTCTAAAACTAAACACATAGAAATTAGACACCATTTTATAAGAGATTGCTTTGAGAAAGGTTTAATACAACCAGATAGGGTTGACACTGAGGAGAATGTGTCAGATTTATTAACTAAACCTTTTGATGCTGGGAGATTTCAATACTTGGTAACAAGTATTGGAATGGTAAATCTCACATAATATGTGTTTTTGAGTCTTTTTGTAAAAGTATGTACAGGATGATGCATTGTTATTGGTCTTATTGATGATTTAGATTTTCCACTATATTTTTCTAACACTGACAAAATTTGCTTGAACGCTGATAAGTGTTTTTGCAACTTTGTCAGCAATATAATTGTCTAACACTGACAAAGCTTTCCTCAACGTTGTCATGTGTTATCGGGGCGTTGTCAGCAACAATGTTAGTTTTGTGGTTTTCAATCTAAATGTGCAGATGGTGTTAGCAGTATACCATTGGATACAGAGTTTCTTATGGATCAATGGAGAAGCATTTGGACAAGTTTTTATTTATGGATGATGGTTGGAATGTTTCATTCGTATCTTGACATAAATTTTTATGTTCATGCATTATTTTAGCAAACTTTTGTATCATATTTTAAGGGGAGGTTTTAGGAAACTTTAGGATGTTTGGGTATCCATATAATACTCTTATCACAATTCTAGATTGTGTCCACAAGTGAGTATGAGTTAGTTTTACTAAATCATGAGGCACTGTAGCATGCAAAGTTGATATACTATGCATGCTGCCAAGACATTTTTGGCCTAGAATTGGTTGTGGTCTGTTGGGAGACTTGGGAATGATTTTGATATGGGATTTACCTTGGAGTAACAAGGAATTTTATGAGATAACTTGGTTGTTAAGAGTTTTGGTTAGCAAGGGACACTAGAGGACTGTTATGTCTATCTTGCTTATGCAAGTGTGCATAACTGGACAGTGCTTGCCGCCCTATAATAATTATCAGCATTTGGTTATCTTCTCTAGGATAAATTACTTGTTAAGGTCATTTTTCATTTTTAAAACACTTTTATTTTTGTACGCTGACAAGAATTTTCCAAGCGTTGTTGTGACCAAATTGGACGCTGACATGGCTATAGGCAAACGTTGACAAGATTATAGCCGTTGGGCGTTGATAGGTTATTTTTGACCGTTGACACTCAATGGGACCTACCCAGTTGTTACTTTTTGACATATTTTCAAGCCGTAATTTTAGGAGTTGTTACTTTCATTTAATGCATGAGATAACTTATAACTTTTTCAATATTTTCATGATTGATTTTTGAAAATCATTGCCTATTTTTGGGCCAATCACATGCATTCTTTTTCTCTTATAAATTTGGCTCCTATTTTAAATAGGGTATCTATAATTATTGTCTAACAATTTTCTCTTATCAACTTCATCTTCTTCACTTAAAATTAACAGCTTTCATCAATGGCACCAAAGTTTAAACCAACAGAATTGGAATTGGGGTTCAGATCACAACACAACATGATTGCTTATCTTGAAGCTGATGATGCTCTGTTTCCCCAATACACACAAATGGTGGCGTATTTGAACGCATCCCCATTAAGGTATGCTCTTTCTCATGCACCACTCATTCCAATCACACACATTAAGCAGTTTTGGAACACTGTCAGTTCCTCAACAGTTAATGGAGTGACCACATTGACTTCTATTGTTCATGGGAGACCTTGGGTGGTTACTGAGGCTTTGGTATGTCAAGCCTTGCATCTTGATGATGCTGATGGTATAGCCACCCTTACTATAAATGAAATAGAACAAGGGCTTAGGGCTTTGGGATATCCTTTTCCTGATGAAGGTACTCTTAATAAGTATCATAAGCAGGAATTTCCCCCAGCCTGGAAGTACCTCATACATGTCCCCTTCAATGTTTGAGTCCCAAATGCACTGCACACAATGAGATCAATAGATCAATTGCTAGTGCTATTGTGTGCATTGCAACAAGGCAAAAATTTAACTATTCTAAAATGATTTTTGAGGGGATGTGTAAAAACAAGGGGAACAAAATGACTTTAGCTTATCCCCGTTTTCTGCATATGGTTTTTGATGTCCAAGGTTACTGCTCAAGGGATCACAATGATTTTTATAAGATCCCTGAGCAAAAGAAAGCTATTTTTATGAAGATGAACTCACCACCCCATAGAGACCTACCTTTAACCCAAGCTATGCTTGCTGTTATTGCAGCAGCACAACCCCAACCAGACCCCCAACCACAAATTGACCCTCAACCACAACTTGAACCCATCCCTGAACCTTTACCTTCACCTGAACACATGCAACTTGACCAAGAACCCTTCGACGCTGACACATCAAATGTTGGCGTTGATGTGCCTATTTCCAACGCTGACACACAACCTTTACAATCCCAAACACCCCTTAACCAACCCACATCGACCCATTCTTCTACACCATCTTCCACACCCCGTGAATATAGGTTGATGAAATGCCAAATGATCACTGGAGTGTTCTCCTCTGGTGGTCCTAGCCATGTAGCAGAGAGAACCACCACCACAAGTGTGGCTGGTGACCTGGATGAGGCTGGGACTATTGGTTCTGGCTTAGATGCTGGCCAAGGCAGTCCCACCATCATTAAGTCCTCATCAATGCCCAATGAATCTGACTTGGGAGGTCAAATCCCCATTTTAGAAGAGGTCAGACTGGAACCAATGACTCTTTTGGAATTGACGGCAGTCTGCATTAGCTTGCAAAAGCAATATGCAGACTTAGTACAAGTAGTCAGCTCACAAGGCCTTAAACTCAAGCAATTGAGGGAGAGGATTGTTGTTTTGGAAAGTGATCGTGCTAGGAGGGGTATGGAGGAATCTTCCAAAGGGGAGGAAGATCCACTAAATCTGAGTGATAAGGGCAGCCATGATGGTCAATCAATGGATGTTGCTGAGGCCCTTACAACTTTGAAGAAACAAACAGGTTTTGATACGTCCTTAGTCTCTCCCACAAACCTAAATTTATCATTTACAGCTATGTTGAGAGAGGTTACACAAGGCGTTGAGGGAAGATATTTGAGCGTTGACAAGGAAAATTTGGACGCTGACAGAAATATTTTGGGCGCTGATAGAACAAATTTTGGCGTTGACAAACCTGCACATGAAGGTGATGTATCCCAGTCATCATCTATCATCAAGGAGGTTTCTACTCATGTATCACCATCTACCTTACCAACGATTGCACCATCAGATAGGGGTAAGGGTAAAATGGTAGAAGAGATTGTTCCAAAGGATGCAACTCAAGTTGAATTTGATAGAAGATTGGCTGCATAAATCATGGAACATGATGAAAAGGAAAAGTCACCATTTGTTGTGACTTCAGAAGAAGGAAGTGATGAAGCTAGCTCAGACTCAAGTGTGATGATTATAGAACCAGAGAGGCTTGAGTATGGTGATGAGTTTGCTAGGGAAAAGTTGAGAGAATTGAAATTGCAGGTTGACTTTGACATGCCAGAGGTGGTTCAAATGTATCATGCTTGGGAAGACAGATGCATGGAGAATCAAGACTTGACCATTTCAGATCAAGTATGGGGTTTGGAGATTCTACTTAGAGTTCAGAAGGATTGCCAGGTAATTTTGAAACACAAGGCAAGCAATATTCTCTCAGAGTTGAAAAGAGATAGAAGGGAGCTCTACTTTATGTTGCTCAAATGTCATGGAGTTGGATGGACATATCAGAAGTTGAAGGCTTTAACATTTGATGAGTTGGAAAGCAGGGCTTATCCTATTTGGGTGAGAGTGCAGGAAGCAAACACTCTCAGACTTCTTTCAGATGAAAGAAAGGAGGAACTTGCAGAAGAAATGGAACTCAAGAAAGCTATGATTGTTCCCAGGCCAGTGAAGAAGGGAATTTCATTTGAGTTTCCAAAAGATATGGATCCACTATATCCAAGTGAAGCAGTTATAAGAAAGAGTCTCAAGCTCTCCTCATTAGAAGCTTCAGATATGGTGCAAGTGTTACCCTTAAATTCCAGGAACCCAATTGTGAGCTATGAAGAAGATGAATGTGGATTCTGGAAGATTGGCAGATTTGGCAAGGAGGTACACACTTTTACCACTCTCATATCTTTGTTTGCAAGTTGTGATAGAGAAGACTTGGTAGACCTTTGGAGGTTACTGGAGACCAAGTATGAGGCTGAAGCACCAACTTCAGCCAATGGAATAAAACTTTGGACCACATTCAAAAGAATGTGTAGACCAAAAGATGAGGATCCTGCAATTTGGAAGGATCTTGAAGATGACCTCAGTGGTCTTCAATGGAGGTTATATTCAGCTGCTGGTGTTTACCATTTGAGTTCTACAAAGTTTGCTGAGTATCTACTTGTGGATGCTCAGTATTTCATATCCAAGGCTATTTTGGAGAAGATGAAGGACACTCAGCTGGAAATAGATTATTCAAGTGACGTGGCAAAAGATTTGATCAGATTTATTCACTATCAATATGAGAAGGTTTGTAAGATTCCTCCTAGTCCTTAATGCTTATTCAGAAACTTGATCATAAGAGTGGATATCAAGTTTAGGGGAGGATTGTTGGGAATAAATTAAGGCCAGATCACTTGAGCACTGACAAGAACAAAACAAGCGTTGACAAGAACAAAACAAGCGTTGACAGCTCAAGCGTTGACAAGTTAAAGTCAAGCGTTGACACATTGAAGACAAGCACTGATGGAAGATATATTCTACATGTTTATTATATTCTAGAATACTTTTAGTAAGGATAGGAACGATAATGTATTTTCTATATTTATCTTTACCTAGAATAGCTGATACGTAGATTATTGTGCAAGGCTTCTTATGTCTATAAAAGAAGACCTTTAGGTTAAGTTTCATATAAGTTTTCATTCGTAAACATCTTTCATTGTAAGCAAGTTTGATATTGACAATCAAAGTGAAAGTTTGTTTATATCATTGTGTGTTCTTGTTTAAGTGTTAAATTCCGCATAACACTTAGATTCATAAAGCATATACAAAGGTTTCTCTACGTGTATTACTTGATCTAATCTCGTATACACAAAGCTAATCGATCTAAGTTTGGAATCTACATTCATTTCCCAGTTTTCTTCTTTTCTTTTGTAGGAAGCCAACACCACTAAGGTGTTGGTGATTTTTCATTTTTGTTGAATCCTTTATCTTGTAAGCTTTTAATCTTTTTCCTTTGATTGTTTAAACCTTAATCATCAATATAATCTTTCTATTTCATCTTGTTCATCTTCTCCTTTTATTCAAAGTTTTAAAGTTCTTGTTTGGTTGATTTTGATCTTCTAAAGTCAATGGGTTTTGTATTTTTATGGTTGGGATTTGTTGTTTATGGCTAGTAAATGATTAGGGATTAGTTTGGTTTAAATCTTTTGGTTAGATTTGGCTTATTTTGATCAAAAATCAATCTTCCCCTGTTATTTCGGCTTTCTATTCTTCATTCCCAGTTTATTCCGAATTGCTGATTATTCCGGGTAGCATTGTTATTCCGAATAGCCCAATATTCCGCATAGCATTGTTATTCCGAATAGCCCAATATTCCGCATAGCATTTTTATTCCGCATAGCATTGTTATTCCGAATAGCCCAATATTCCGCATAGCATTGTTATTCAGAATAGCCCAATATTCCGCATAGCATTTTTATTCCGCATAGCATTGTTATTCCGAATAGCCCAATATTCCGGATGGCCAAATATTCCGCATAGCCTTATATTCAGAGTAGCACCATTTATTCCGTATGATCATTATTCCGCATAATCATTATTCCGAATAGCACCATTTCTTCAGTAAGGTTATTTTACTGTTTAATCATTTAATTGTTTAATTTAAGTTCAAGTTTGATTTCATTAACTGTTTTTGGTTTAAATATTTATTTACTTCATTTATTTATCTTTTTAATAGAATAGAAAACCAAACCCACTATTTGTCACCAAGAACAAATCATTCCACTTTTAGCTGTGATCAATTCGAGAAGATTCCAAGATTAACCTTGAACCCATACAAAAACCCTAGTATCAGTATTCTTTCATGAATTTATCTTAATTATGAGCTTTTTCTCGCATCACTTGCTAATAAATATATTTGCAATAAATAAGGTTGTACGATTTGAAAAGTTACTTAGCTTCTAGTACAAGATCGTTTAAAATTTGCTCGGTATTAATTAGAGTTCATAGCCAAGGCATAACTTATTGAAGCGGGATGCGAAGATTGGCAAGTCCGAAAAGGCCCTAACAAGGAATGAGGGGTACATTTTGTTGCTAAAGATCCCAAGTGATGTGAAGAATCATTTATCAAAAATCAATATAAAGGATCGAGACACACGACGAAAAGCAAATACTCACCTAAAGATCATGGAGAAGTCTATCCAAAAAGGCCCTAACAAGGTATGAGGATAAATAGTTCCAAGTCCTAAAAGGAGGCGGATCGTTGTATATCTTAGTCCAAAATAAAGATTGGAAAAAATGAAGAAGTCGTGGTCCAAGTATGAAGAATCTCTCAAAAACTTAAAGTGAAGAAATTCCTATTATAAAGAGAACACCATAATTTCAAGAACGTCTCTCAAGATTCGAAGTATGAAGTCGCTGCCAAATATCGGTCCGAGAAAGGTCTCAAATCGTGAAGCGAGTTATGCCAAGATATGAACTTTAAGAGGTCCCGAGAAGCAGTTTTAAAAGATTTTGTCATTTAGCTAACTATTGATTAAATCATCCCACTTTATTTTCAGCCTAAATAACTATCGAAATAAGTCAACAATACATCCTCGTGATCATTCAAGACAATCATAAAATATAAGAGATACACCTAGGAATAAAGGAGTCTAAGTGAATAATTGGGCCACATGAGTTCGTGTTAGTTTGCTAACATATAATAACAATGATCTCGTTTTTAAGCTTGGTTTGGGGAACATGAAACTTGAGGATGATGAACATTCATGACAACCAAAACCCCAATGTAAGTCTTTGATTTCTTTACTTATTTTGTACATATTTCTATATTTTTAATTTCCTTAAAGTTTAGTAGTTAATAAAGGCCAAGGTGGATTATGTAACACCCCCAAATTTATACAACTCAATACAGCGGAAGACTAGTTGGTGTTACGGGATAGCACATTACTCACATCATAGACAACGCATAAAAATCGCGTCGTTTATTAATAAAGCATTTCCATTCATAAATATCAAAGTTACATCGGTCCCAAGTCATATTATTTCATACAAAGTTTTTACAAAGTATTTGAATGGAAAAATATTGTTTAGGTGCGGGCCATGAATTCTTGTTGTCTTCCCGAGAATTACCTTCAAGTACCTGAGATAAAACCTGTTAAAAGAAAAGGTCAGCGATAACGCCGAGTGAATTCATAGAGTTTAATAAATTCCATCAATATAACTTTGGTATAAAATTAGTACCAAAAATCAATTCGTACAAATCATTCTAATAGGCCGTAAAATAGCCAAAATCATTTTATACAAATCCTTATCGAAAATCATAATATATGCATTTGCCTTAAAAATCATTATACGAGCCATTGTCGTTAAAAACACTATACAATACGTTTTGCAACGTTGTATAGATTAAATAAAACCGTTATATGAATATGGTTATAAAAACCAAAACACAAACATAATATCAGTAGTATGACCCTGTATTGCTAGTCAGGCAATACATTGTAATTCAAAGCGTCTAATAGTATTTCGGTGATTTGGATTATTATAAGCCGCATGACATTGTTACCTTACTAAACCAAAACGGGTAGCTAACCCGATACAAATTTTGCCCATCTAAAGTAGCGTGTCGTCACAAAGGTCACGCTATGGAAATCTTCTCATACATTAATTCGCTTACCAATCAATGTGGCACGACGGGGATCAACCGTCAAGGCGCGAACTGGGGTGATCGTCCCCAAATAGTACTATTAAATGCATAAGCGTCTACCAAATCCCGGTAGTTCACAATTCATGCTAATGGGACTTTTTAGTGACATAACCTAACTTTAATAATCCATTTAATTTCATCTATCGGATCCTTTAATCATTTATTGGGTCATACAATCGGGTCATTCAATCATTTGGGTCCAAAATCAATAAACAAACAATCGGGACAAATGTTGTCCTATTTTGTAAAAACTAACATGTTATCTCCCTCGCGGGTTTATAAAACATTTATAAAAAACATTTAAAAGAGTGCGAGGCTATGAACTCACGTTGATGTGGGAAGGCGGGTTATCGGCAATTCGGACGTACGGCACGTGCTTCAATCACGGAAACCTAGACAAATAATACTCGTCTTAGACTCATGTCCAATGACTTTATAAAAATAACAATTATGTATACATATGATGATTATTTATATATGATGATCAAGTGGGTTTACATATTCTTATTTACTCATTTTTGTGTTATGTGTCGATAACTTTTATACTAGTTTTCTCGTTTTACCTATTTACGTGTTTTAAGTCCAATAAACTTATTATAAGTTCCTTAACTTGTTTTAATCCTTGTTATACTTATTTTATCAGTATGTATACTTTTCATGTTGGGCCCAAATGGGTTAAGCCCAATAAGTTATTTTTACAAGTTTTTATCTTATTTAGTCCAATTATTAGTCCAAGTATTAGTCCAATATGTTTACTTAGCTCGTTAATGTCCGTATGCCCTAAAGTTCGGGTTTTATCGATTTTTACTTGTTATACATGTCTATATATCAGTATATAAGTTTTATAAAGTTTTCATTAGACGGGTCCAACCATCTAAGTTTTATTTAACAAAAACGTTAATTTTACGGCAATAGCCGAAAAAGTCGTAAAAATCATGTTTATAGTTTTATATCTTATAAAACATAACAAGTTACCATTTTTATAAAATGTACACTTATTTAACCTTTTACATACTTATATAAATAAAATCCATAAGTTAGTGGGTTTTAATTTATATTTTATACTATTAAATTTTGAGTGCTTATATAATAGTATTATTCTTTAATTTCCAAAAATCTGATTTTTATCTTCACTTTCACCAAAACTGCCATATCTTGAGTTCTATATGGAGATAGAAGCTCAAATTTTTATCACATAAACTAAATGATATGTGCTACATTTAACTCTTCTATAGCCACTGTTGAATCATCTTCTAAATATTTTCTAAAAATCGTCCAAAACAGTGAACTCAGATTTGTACCTTAAACTTGTTTTGATCATATCTCACTCATTACAATGATTCCATTGCATGGCCAACTCTCACATGTGTAAAATACCCATAGCTTACTGTAAATTCATTCTACTTTATCATTTTATCAGTTCATAACATGTTTCTTTACTGTTTTATACAACCATGTAAATTAAGCAAGATTTTAGCCTTGTTCTTTATAGTTTTTCACCTTTTTAATCATGTTTATCAACACCAAATCCCCACATAACATTTTTAATCATCATTCATCATCATATAAATATACATAAATAAAGAAAATACAAGATTACATAATCAAAATAACAAGAGGATAGGAAGAACAATCTCTATACCACCATTAGTGATGAAAAGATGAGGTTTTTGATGAACAAGACTTGGTTTTGGGTAACCAATCTTATGAGATATCAATACAACTTCTAGGATCACCAAGTATTTGTAGATTCCTCCAAAAATCATCCCTTGTTCTTGATGAAAACTCCTTGAGAAATCAGCCCCAAACTCCCTTGAAAACTCCTTTTTACATATTAAGATCACCTCCAATCTTCATAACTTCAATGGGTTTTCATCATATGTAAATTATACATATGATTCCATGGTTAAATTTGATCAAATGAGGGTTGTTTTGGGTGAATATGGGACGGAATAGAGAGAGTGAGGGAGGAGAGTATGAGTGGTTTGCATGAGATGGGATGGAGAAATGGTTTTGCTAGTAGTTTTGACAAGTTCGTGGCTTCAAAAGGAAGCTAAGCTACAAGTGTAACTTAAGCTAGTATAAAGATGTCACATCTTTGATGTGGTGTCCTAGCTTGGGCCTTCCCTTTGTAGTGGGGTGGGATAAATTAGTTTTGTCCCATCCCGCTAATTTACGGGTACTCCCCGATTCTAGTTTCCTCGATTTGCGTGCCCTCGGGTCGTTTTACGAAAAACGTTTTTATAAATTATGAATCAACGACACAAAACGAATCTAATAAAAATTGTCTCATCAAAAACGGAGTTCGAAAACGTAAATACGTAATCGTAAGGTTTCCGGTTTAGTCGTAAAGGACGTTAAATTAAAATCGTAAGTCCTAATCTCTTCTCGTAAATTTGTGAGTTTATGAACCAACACAAATTTAGAATTCCAAAATAATATTCATGGACAAACTTATTTTCTGAAATGTCGGACTGTCACCAAAGACGGTGTATGTAAACGTAAGCACGTAACGTAGAATCCTCCGGTTTAAACGTAGTCGATGCTACTTCAAGACGTAAATCCAAATTTCTTCCCAAAAATTAGTGAGTTCATAAAATAATATTTTCAAATAAATATTGAGAATAAAATATCGACCATAAATTGACGGATTGTCACAGCATTTACCCCTAAACAGGATCTTTGTCCTCAAATATCATCTTACCTTACTACTCGCTTCTTATAGAGTTAAAGCCATGTGGGTATTTCCTCCACATTCGGTCTTTTCTCACAAGCGTAATCCATTATAATACGCGAGTTTCATCAAACATAACTACGGGAATAAGATCAGGCTAAATGTTGACTTACTTTCTCTATCCATGATGTTCACGGGTTTCTGATGAATGCAACTTTTCGCCGATCTAAGCTTTACTAAGAATAATCAGATTTTCACTTGATAGATATTCCATCAAGTTCGATATACGAAACATAATTCACGCAGTCTTTGAAGTCCTAGGGTAGATCCAGCTTATATGCCTTTCAATCCCAACTTTTACATCATCTCAATGGTCCCATACAACGAGGACTTATATCCCATGATTTGTCAGATCATGAATTCATTTTTCCAAGGTTAAAAATTGTGGCATAACTTCGCTACCCATTTGGCACTTCAAGATCTACATTTCATATTCACATAACCTCCTGCCCACTATCGGTAGTTAATAATCAAATCCTAATTTCAATAATCATTTCAGATCTCGCGGGTCGGGTATTTTTGCAAGGTTAGGTTCGCCATCTTAGGAAACCTTAAACCTAAAAGACATGTCCAACTCACAGTGGGTGTATGTCGGATGTCTTCATCTCAACTCCTGCTTACAGATGTTCTAATATTTAGATCCTAACAAGATTCGACCTCGATCCTATTATGATGATTATCAATGATAATCTCTCCAAAGGAAAACGATTATACGGTCTATTACCAAAGGTCAATCATTCAAACATAAAACAGCACTTATATTACTTTGTATCGTTACTTTACCTCGTCCCTTCGATTTGGGGTGGTACATAGTACTCTCATCAAGGTTCGTTCTCAATGATTTCTGAGCAAATCTCTAGAAATTCGATGCGAAGCGAGGATCTTGATAAAGATGTTCGATACAGGCACACTATGTTTACATAACTCTTTTGCATTTATCATTAACTGGAATGATATTAGCAGATTTGGTCAGTCTGTCGACGATGACCCAAATCGAATCAAATTCAGATGATGACCTTTGCAATAGCTAGACGTTTACTAATGTATGAGGCGATGTCTGCCTTCATAATTTGTCATTTGTACAACTTCTTCAGACAAAGATACTTTTAGTCAAAAATGACATAAATATAATACTTATACTTACAAGATTTCCAATTTAACTATATCTCACAATCTTCCATATTTAGGCAACCATAAGTGGTCTTTAAAATATTTAACGTTATCGGCTTCTAAATTTTTAATGGTTCATATTAGTCGTGAACCCCTTTTTATTATCTATATTATCCTTTTAACAATCATTGTTTATTTTTATATGGTTCGGCAATTTATTTTGCACCTTAATTAATAAGGAACATGTCCTAACTGGTTCTTTATCTTTTCTACATAATGCATCGGTATCTATATTCACTTCTCATGATGATATAACTATCATGTCCACAATTCACTCAAATATTCTTTCTATATTATGCGTCAGTAATTACGTTCACTTTCCTGATGAAATAAGTATCATAACCGTATTTATTCAAAATTCTTTCTTCACATTTTCTAAGTTTTAATTCTATCTCGACTATTATTTTTGTCCGTTTTACTCAATCCGTCGTCTAAAGTGTCGATAATTATTATAATTAATTAAATAATTATTAGTTAATTTTTATGAAACGTAAACGAAAAAAAAAAATTAAATTTCTTAGTTCGACCAATTATATAAAATGTTCAAAATAAATTTGAATTTAATTAACACGATTTTTGTTGATTTATCGAAAATATTTAATAAGATTTCGTAAATGTTCGAAAAATCTTTGTTTATACTTTGGTCAAAGTTTTCTTAGTTGAAAAGTAAAAATTTTCGTTTCAAATTCCAAGTTAAGGTTTAAATGGTTTCCTTAATCCTTCTTAGATTGTCTTAAGGTATACACAAACATTTACCCCTAAACAGAAGTTTAGTTAAATGGTTTGTGTATAAGGGAATAGTCCCTTATAAATCCTTTGTTAAAATATTCGTCAAAACATATTTCCATTTCTTTTTGATAAAATCCAAAGTCTTAAAAGGGCTCTTAATTTTTGAAGAGTCTATATGCATACATCTTACCATTATTAATCCAACGGTCATTTTATGTAAAGGATTAAGTTTTTAATCCCTAAGCATTAATGGTTCTAATCTTTGAAAAGTCAATATAGCTTCCATTATCTATTAATTACACGGTTAAATCATATAAAGGATTAATTCCTTAATCACATGTTAAATATTTAAGGTATAGGTTTTCGTTGTTTAGCCAATTCAGGGCAATTTATAACTAATTATTAACTCATTATTATTCTTATATACAAACAATTGGTCCTTAATGATCTCAAGCATGAATTTATCAAATTACAGCCTACACACGTGATTCACCAAATTTATGAATGCTACATGTGTATTAGTCAATCCAAACGACATCACGTGGAACTCATAATGTTCATTACAAGCACCGGATGTAGTGATTGGAATAGATAATCTCTTTCGCAGATGCGAAGTTGATGATAACCATGCTATGGATCAAATTTGCTAGAACCTTGTAAATGATCGAACAATTCTTCCATTTCGAGTTATGGATATCGTTTTCGATTGTCAATTTACTCAGTCACAGTAATCTATAACTATAAGGAAAGATAACACCATAGCTCTTCAGGATGACAGGCTTGGTATAATAAAATCTTTCTCCGACAACTTTCTCAGTTGTACGGTAATTCCTTTAATTTAGATGGTGCTGACGTACAGTGCACAAGCCACAAGTGCAGCACCGGAAATATAAACAATACCAATTTCTACTTGCCTTAATGGCGAAAGTCTAGGTAATTCATCAACAAATACTTCCTAAAGTTTCAGATAACCGAAACATCTTTTAATAAATTCATATCAGGTTCTTCTATATTACAATATCTATAACTAGTTCACAACCGTTCACGGTATAATTTCAAGTCTAAAAGCAGGATATGGTCATCCATCAAGAATTATTTAGATCACTTTTGATAATCAACATCTTATCATTTAGGGGCATTCTACTCGAGTCCCCATCAATTAAGACAATGTCTTCATGTCATAATCAATCAATCCATTCTACTGGCACTATCAACTTTCTATTTTTATTGCCGTCGATAAGATGTGAACTTCTCAAAAGACTAATAATAATTCATAATCCTTCACAAATTCAGGGATATTAGGATACACAACTACTATTAAAAGAGTAAGGTCAACTCATAATCTATGCGAGAGAATTTCAAATCAGATACAGATGAAAACATTTAACGAATATGAATATATCCCATGTTTTCATAATTTGAGTACGCATTCGAAAGCTCCTCGGATCGTTAACCAGGCCATTCAAATGAAATCAAATCAAAAGAAATGATAAGAACGTCGATACATCCAGTCGGGTATCAACACTCGGTAATTTGGTATTTTTCCTAAGAATCTTACTACAGGAGAATTGGACAAGTAAGAATTGTCAATTGTCAAATAAGACAATTTCCACAGATGAGTAAATTCGACTCAGAAGAATAGATTCTACAGGCACATATGTAGGTGTCCCTAACATTATGTCCTCATTTTTCACTTCTTGCAGATCTCATAAATTTTAATCTTTCACAATCTTCAAAGAAAATTTAGTGTTTATTAATCAGTTTTATGGTGACTACTAATCAGCCTTGCATGGTCCATTCCAAATTGTATGTAGGCGCGCAACTATATACAATTTCAAGATCAACGATGCAATACTCAGTTCGTCAAAATGTTATCATCATGTTTATAATAAAAACATTTTCAGGCTTAATTCTTAAATAAGAATCAAGAATATATTTACAAAGGTTTTCTTTGTTATGGAAATAATTAAGTTTTCAAAGCGTCTCATAAACAACTTCATTTTGATATCAATCACTTATAAATCTCACTTTGAATAATCCTTATTGTGATGAAAATTAAATTTTCTCAAAGGATACCGTTTTAACTTTATAAAAACAATGTGTGATCTGCAAAAGAGTGATGGAAGCTTGTTCAACAAGAACTAACTACAACATGATAGGAAATGGGCTTAGCCAAATAATCATGAGGTTCATGACCTTGATGGCACTCAAAAAGAATAACTCACAACGTAACTCAAATCAAGATGAGTACTTGTTCAATGGTTGCATCACTAATGCGAACAATAGGATGAAGCAATAAGAGATAGATAACATCGATACATGTAGAATTTAGCAATCAAAGGTAGTCTTTTTCATTAATCACAAACAAGTCAAAATTGTACCGTAACACATTACGTGTCACTATGTCATACAATTCTCAAAACTCATCCTACCAACTGATATCTCAGTTAAGTTAGGGATTTTTAAAAGATACCACAATGAATACTAATCTACAAGAGTCATTAGGTGTTCCACATGTCCCGAAAGATCCATCGGTCTCAATTCAGAAGAAGATTTCTTCAATTTATTTCTTGGACACTGGGCATCCTCGTCATTGGACAATGGCCTAGGAACAACCCTTACACGAATCAACAATCAATTAAAACCTTATAATTCAATCACAGAACTTAACGACTTCCTCTTAACATTTTCATATTCCATACGGGTTAAATTTTACTTTATTCAAGTTTTAACCAAATCATACTCAATTCAATATCCTACCTCATATTCCAATACTTTCATCCTTATTTTTACACCTTAAAAGGGCAATAAAAGCTCGATATGATCAATACTTAATTTCCAATGCTATAACTCCTTTATCAATAATTATCAAATGAGTTACTAGCATGAGATGACTCACACATTCAATTAGATTTCTCGAAAAGGTATTAGTGGCATGAGGCTTTTGTGTAATGGTTCCAATGACAGCCTCAAGTGCGAAATTCACCCTTTCGATTTCAATTTAAGAATTGGGTGACAACGAAGCAGATGACATCTTTCCAGGTGATAACGTTTTGTCAAACTCCACTCTATAAGGAAAGATCGTCATGACATCGATATCGGATTCTATCTCGCCAATTCTTTTTCAAAATCACAATCAACTAATATCTACATTTCTACGAATATCAACCATTTGTTGGGATCATAAATATCCACAACTTGGTTTAGATCTAGGATAGCTAGAATTCCTACGAGAATAGCTTCGATTAATTTACTAGGGAAGTTGGGGTTTCCTGTGACAATCTACGTCGTATAAATACCTCGTATAAAAATCAAAATAATCATCAAACAAACATGTAATAAAATTACATCATATATATATATAATCCAAGTTATATATATATTAAAATAACACTTCTCAGTCTTGGCCTTGTCGGTAACTCGGGAATTGTTTGGCACCGTTATAGTCAAAAGATTTTTAGACATTTTTAGAAAAATGTTTATAGTTAAAAGATTTTGAAAAGTTTTATTCAAAACCTTGGTTTTAAAAATCTTTCGTTCTCTATAACGAGAGCTCTGGTACCAAACTGTAACACCCCCAAATTTATACAACTCAATACAGCGGAAGACTAGTTGGTGTTACGGGATAGCACATTACTCACATCATAGACAACGCATAAAAATCGCGTCGTTTATTAATAAAGCATTTCCATTCATAAATATCAAAGTTACATCGGTCCCAAGTCATATTATTTCATACAAAGTTTTTACAAAGTATTTGAATGGAAAAATATTGTTTAGGTGCGGGCCATGAATTCTTGTTGTCTTCCCGAGAATTACCTTCAAGTACCTGAGATAAAACATGTTAAAAGAAAAGGTCAGCGATAACGCCGAGTGAATTCATAGAGTTTAATAAATTCCATCAATATAACTTTGGTATAAAATTAGTACCAAAAATCAATTCGTACAAATCATTCTAATAGGCCGTAAAATAGCCAAAATCATTTTATACAAATCCTTATCGAAAATCATAATATATGCATTTGCCTTAAAAATCATTATACGAGCCATTGTCGTTAAAAACACTATACAATACGTTTTGCAACGTTGTATAGATTAAATAAAACCGTTATATGAATATGGTTATAAAAACCAAAACACAAACATAATATCAGTAGTATGACCCTGTATTGCTAGTCAGGCAATACATCGTAATTCAAAGCGTCTAATAGTATTTCGGTGATTTGGATTATTATAAGCCGCATGACATTGTTACCTTACTAAACCAAAACGGGTAGCTAACCCGATACAAATTTTGCCCATCTAAAGTAGCGTGTCGTCACAAAGGTCACGCTATGGAAATCTTCTCATACATTAATTCGCTTACCAATCAATGTGGCACGACGGGGATCAACCGTCAAGGCGCGAACTGGGGTGATCGTCCCCAAATAGTACTATTAAATGCATAAGCGTCTACCAAATCCCGGTAGTTCACAATTCATGCTAATGGGACTTTTTAGTGACATAACCTAACTTTAATAATCCATTTAATTTCATCTATCGGATCCTTTAATCATTTATCGGGTCATACAATCGGGTCATTCAATCATTCGGGTCCAAAATCAATAAACAAACAATCGGGACAAATGGTGTCCTATTTTGTAAAAACTAACATGTTATCTCCCTCGCGGGTTTATAAAACATTTATAAAAAACATTTAAAAGAGTGCGAGGCTATGAACTCACGTTGATGTGGGAAGGCGGGTTATCGGCAATTCAGACGTACGGCACGTGCTTCAATCACGGAAACCTAGACAAATAATACTCGTCTTAGACTCATGTCCAATGACTTTATAAAAATAACAATTATGTATACATATGATGATTATTTATATATGATGATCAAGTGGGTTTACATATTCTTATTTACTCATTTTTGTGTTATGTGTCGATAACTTTTATACTAGTTTTCTCGTTTTACCTATTTACGTGTTTTAAGTCCAATAAACTTATTATAAGTTCCTTAACTTGTTTTAATCCTTGTTATACTTATTTTATCAGTATGTATACTTTCCATGTTGGGCCCAAATGGGTTAAGCCCAATAAGTTATTTTTACAAGTTTTTATCTTATTTAGTCCAATTATTAGTCCAAGTATTAGTCCAATATGTTTACTTAGCTCGTTAATGTCCGTATGCCCTAAAGTTCGGGTTTTATCGATTTTTACTTGTTATACATGTCTATATATCAGTATATAAGTTTTATAAAGTTTTCATTAGACGGGTCCAACCATCTAAGTTTTATTTAACCAAAAACGTTAATTTTACGGCAATAGCCGAAAAAGTCGTAAAAATCATGTTTATAGTTTTATATCTTATAAAACATAACAAGTTACCATTTTTATAAAATGTACACTTATTTAACCTTTTACATACTTATATAAATAAAATCCATAAGTTAGTGGGTTTTAATTTATATTTTATACTATTAAATTTTGAGTGCTTATATAATAGTATTATTCTTTAATTTCCAAAAATCTGATTTTTATCTTCACTTTCACCAAAACTGCCATATCTTGAGTTCTATATGGAGATAGAAGCTCAAATTTTTATCACATAAACTACATGATATGTGCTACATTTAACTATTCTATAGCCACTGTTGAATCATCTTCTAAATATTTTCTAAAAATCGTCCAAAACAGTGAACTCAGATTTGTACCTTAAACTTGTTTTGATCATATCTCACTCATTACAATGATTCCATTGCATGGCCAACTCTCACATGTGTAAAATACCCATAGCTTACTGTAAATTCATTCTACTTCATCATTTTATCAGTTCATAACATGTTTCTTTACTGTTTTATACAACCATGTAAATTAAGCAAGATTTTAGCCTTGTTCTTTATAGTTTTTCACCTTTTTAATCATGTTTATCAACACCAAATCCCCACATAACATTTTTAATCATCATTCATCATCATATAAATATACATAAATAAAGAAAATACAAGATTACATAATCAAAATAACAAGAGGATAGGAAGAACAATCTCTATACCACCATTAGTGATGAAAAGATGAGGTTTTTGATGAACAAGACTTGGTTTTGGGTAACCAATCTTATGAGATATCAATACAACTTCTAGGATCACCAAGTATTTGTAGATTACTCCAAAAATCATCCCTTGTTCTTCATGAAAACTCCTTGAGAAATCAGCCCCAAACTCCCTTGAAAACTCCTTTTTACATGTTAAGATCACCTCCAATCTTCATAACTTCAATGGGTTTTCATCATATGTAAATTATACATATGATTCCATGGTTAAATTTGATCAAATGAGGGTTGTTTTGGGTGAATATGGGACGGAATAGAGAGAGTGAGGGAGGAGAGTATGAGTGGTTTGCATGAGATGGGATGGAGAAATGGTTTTGCTAGTAGTTTTGACAAGTTAGTGGCGTCAAAAGGAAGCTAAGCTACAAGTGTAACTTAAGCTAGTATAAAGATGCCACATCTTTGATGTGGTGTCCTAGCTTGGGCCTTCCCTTTGTAGTGGGGTGGGATAAATTAGTTTTGTCCCATCCCGCTAATTTACGGGTACTCCCCGATTCTAGTTTCCTCGATTTGCGTGCCCTCGGGTCGTTTTACGAAAAACATTTTTATAAATTATGAATCAACGACACAAAACGAATCTAATAAAAATTGTCTCATCAAAAACGGAGTTCGAAAACGTAAATACGTAATCCTAAGGTTTCCGGTTTAGTCGTAAAGGACGTTAAATTAAAATCGTAAGTACTAATCTCTTCTCGTAAATTTGTGAGTTTATGAACCAACACAAATTTAGAATTCCAAAATAATATTCATGGACAAATTTATTTTCTGAAATGTCGGACTGTCACCAAAGACGGTGTATGTAAACGTAAGCACGTAACGTAGAATCCTCCGGTTTAAACGTAGTCGATGCTACTTCAAGACGTAAATCCAAATTTCTTCCCAAAAATAAGTGAGTTCATAAAATAATATTTTCAAATAAATATTGAGAATAAAATATCGACCATAAATTGACGGATTGTCACAGATTATTTATCATGAGATATATAATCGGTGCTTTGAAATTAATGCATTGCATGAGGGCATTGTAATGGTCAAGTGTAGGGGTTTTAATAAGTGTGAAAACACTTATCCTTTTACCACTTATTTCCAATAATAACAAGACCAAAACGTGTATTTTATGTCGTAAAAGTCAGAATTATGCGTGGTTTGTGTTTTTATTGTGTTTCAGGATAAAAATGTGAAAAAGGAAGAAAACACGGGCTATCACGGGCTTTTATCGAAGAAAAAGACAAAAGACGAAGTCAAAAGATCAAGAGTGTAAAAAGAACGGAAGTCCAAGGCCTATTCTGAAGATTTATCGAAGAAAAAAAGTCTAAAGACGGAAGTTTAGTGAAGTCGAAGAACTCAAGTCTAATAGAAGAAGAAAATTATAAGACTAGTTCAATTTATATCCACAAATCCTGAGACGACGTCGAGAAAGACAAAGAATTTAAATCGAGTCGAGACGAGAAGAAAGAAAGAAGGTAGCAACACATGCACTCCCCACCTCCTATATATACCCTCCTAATGACACATTAGGATGGTGTTAGTTAATTAGTTTTTAGTCACTTTTCATTTTTCTAGTTTTTAGAAAGAGAAAGTGTTTAACTTTCTCTCACTAAAGTTTCATCTTTTCTTTCTTTCATGTTTAAGCTTTAATTCAATCTTGTATTTTTTAATCTTTAATCTACAAGTTCAATTTAAGCTTTTTATCTTTAATCTTATTCTAGCTTTCTTTATTTTTACTTATATTTGATTCGAAATCATCTTTGATTTTGTTTAATCTTGATGTTTGATTGATAAAAAGTTTATCTTTTGGTTTGTATCTAAGTTTTATACGGATTAAGCTTTGAGCTTATCTATTTTGTATTTAGCTTATTTACTTTTCATTTTTCTAAAAAGTTTCATCTTTTATGGTTTGATTTATTGCTTATTTAAAGTTTAAAAGTTCTTTTTTGTGCTTATTAGTTCTTTTCGTTATAAATTTGGTTAAGTTGTAGTTTGAGCTTATAAAAAATTAGCTTATTAACTTGGCTTATTGCAAAATACATACCATCGGATAAGGGTTTCCCCTTTTCCGACCATTCATTCCGATTAGGGCTTTATATTCCGATAAGCTCCATTATTATTCCGATCACAAGGTATCGGAAAAGGGTTTCTTTATTCCGACGGATAATCCGATTGGGATTCCGACGGGGGAGTTTATTTTGATATTCCGATAGCTTTGGATTTACAGTATTCCGATCATTTTCCTTTTTATACATTCTGAGAAGACTGTATTCCGACGGGGATTTCGATCTGGATTCTGACGGGTGTGTTTCTACTCACTCCGATTGATATTCCGACCAGGCATTCCGATTGTGGAGTTTATTGGACATTCTGACGGAGTATTCCGACGGGAATCCGACCAGGCATTCCGACGGGGTTATTTGCTTACTTTTGTTAAGTTTTATGTTTTTAAATTCACTTTTAAGTTTTTAAATTCACTTTTATGTTTTTAAGTTTTTAAGTTTTTAATCATTTATTTTTTTACTCGTAATTTTAGTTTAATTTTTAAAGCTTTTATTTTACTCAACGACATTTTCATATTTCCTATTAGTTTAAAATAGATAATCAAACCATTTTAATTTCTACCAAGAACGACTGAGTCGCACTGTTAACTAGTAATCAATTCGAAAAGATCGGATGATAACTCTTTTATAACTAAGTAAAAGCTAGTTATTACTCTATAACGAGAGCTCTGATACCAAACTATAACACCCCCAAATATTCATACTTTAGTTCAGAGGAAGAGTCGTTAGTATTACGGGTTAGCACATTACTCAAATTATAGACAACGCTTAAAAATCTCGTCGTTTAATATTATAGCATTTTCGATTCATGAATATCAAATTTACATAGGTCCTCAGGTCATAGTATATCATACAATTTTACAAAACATTTGAATGGAAATTTTATTTGAATGCGGGCCATAAATTATTGTCGTCTTCTCGAGAATTACCTTCAATTACCTGAGATAAAACATGTTAAAAAGTCAGCGAAACACCGAGTGAATTGATAGAGTTTAATAAAAACCATTAATATATCATCGGTATATAATTATTACCGAAAATCATTTTGTACAAATCTTTGTAGTAGGCCATAAAATAGGCCAAAGACATTTTATACAACTCTTAGTCGTAAATCATAATATAGGCTTCAGCCTTCAAAACCATTATACGAACCATTGTCGCAAAAACATCATACAATACGTTTTATAACGTTGTATAGAGTTAAATAAAAACCGTTATATGAAAATGGTTATGTAAAACCAAAACACGAAGAAAATATCAGTAATAAGACCCCTTATTACTAGTCAGGCAATGTATTATAATTCAATGCGTATATCATTATTTTTGTTATTGGATTATTATAAGCCGCATGACATTGTTACCTTACTATAACAAACAACGGGTATCTAACCCGTAATTCCTTTGCCCATCTAAAATAGCGTGTCGTCACAATAATCACGCTTATATAAATCTTCTCATACATAAATTCGCTTACCACTCAAGGTGGCACGACGGGGATCAACCGTCACGGCGCGAACTGGGGTGATCTTCCCCAAATAGTACTATAATATGCATAAGCGTCTACCAAATCCCGGTAGTTCACAATTCATGCTAATGGGGCTTTTAGTGATGTAACCTAACTAATAATAATCCATTTCATTCATTCATCGGGTCATATAATCATTCATCGGTTCATATAATCATTCTGGTCCATATCAATAAGCAAACAATCGGGACAACTTGTGTGTCCTATTTTTATTAAAACTAACATGTTATCTCCCTCGCGGGTTTAAAAAACATTTCATAAAACATTTAAAAGAGTGTGAGGCTATGAACTCACATTAATTGGGAAAGGCGGGTTATCGGTGATTTGGATGTACGGTACGTGCTTGAATCACGTAAACCTTGACAAATAATACTCGTCTTAGACTTTTTATCCAATGACTTTATAGAATAATGGTTATGTATATATGATGATATCATAAGTATGATGATGATCAAGTGGGAATTTATCTCTTCATACAACATTATAATTGTTATGTGTTAGTCAATTTAGACTAGTTATACTAGTTTCATCTCAATTACATATTAAGGCCCAATAAGCCCATTAAGAGTTCAATTCATTATATTAGCCCATTTATACTTTTAATACCAGGCCTATACTCATATGTTGGTCCCAAGTGGATGATTGTGGTAAAATACGACCTTTAGGAAAAGGAGCGTAAAAGCGGTAAGTATTGAGTGATGATTTAGGAAAATCAAGCACTAATGACCCTAGATGAAGTTCCAAGTTCGTTTCCCAAGGAGGTATATGTGTGTGAAAAACTTGTTAAATGTTTGTGATTAATGATTGGTTTAGAAGGGGATGAGAAAAGAAAATGACGAAGACGTGAAATTACTACTACAATGTTAAAACGTAAAACCGTAAAAACTACAAAAATAAAAATTAATTCTAAAAATGACCAAAAATTCACCAAAAATCTAAATAAATAAACTAAGAGTTTACCAATGATCAAAACTTTTTCAAACCTTTTAAATAATTAAATATTCAATTTTTAAATGCTAATTAAAGCCCTAAAAATCAAATAAATTATCAAAAAGCCCAAATAAAGATTTTTCAATTGGTAAACCTCTAAAATGACCTAAGAAGATAAAAAACTATTTTTAGAAATTTTTAAACTAATAAAAACTATTTAAAATGATTTAAGAACTATTAAAACTTAAAATAATTATAAAAATTAATCTAAAAGGGATAAAATTATTCTAAAAGTTGCTAAATTCCTATTTTAATGTATTAAAGCTAAGAAAAATGTAAAAAGTTGGAAAATGTGAAATTTGAAAAATAATAATAAAATAATATTAAAATAATATTAAAAATCCAAAACTTATAAAAAATTCTAAAAACTTGCAAACTAGTTTATTTTAACCTAAATAATCAGAAAATCAAAGTGAAATGACCAGAATACCCCTATTGGGCCCTCAAATGGGCCAAAACCAACAACAGTCAACCTTAATGGGCTTTTGGGCCCAAAAAGTCAAACTTGGCCCAATTGACATGGAAAATCCCTATCTGACTTAAAATTTAATTCTAAGAACAAAACTCTAAAGGCTCAAAAGCTGAATATGAGCTTATCACAGCTTATTAAGCACACAACTTATTCTTATTGGGCTTTTCAGCCCATTAAGCAATAAGCCAATGCCATATGCTCTAATTTGACACACAACCTTCTTTTGGGATGCTTATGTGATCTGTAAAAAGAAATTTTGAAAAAGCACACTCAATAAGCCAGAAATAAGCAAAGTATTATTTCACTAAAAGACAAAATAGTCGTTTTGGAGAAATAAGGCACATCAGGACTTGATTCAACTTGCAAAAGATCAAAAATGGACTCAATAAGCCAAATCAATCAACAAAATTCCAATAAGCACAACCAATAAGCCAGAATAAGCACAAATGAACTTATGAAAAAGTCAATGAAGTTGGTTTTCTAGTCAAACCCTAAAGTCAACCCACCAAATGCTCTAGTATGGACAAATGGGTCAAATAATGAGCACCTATTATAAAATTAAAGTTGTTGCTGGTTAAAATAAGCTATTATAGCTTATTGATAAGCTGAACCCAATTTTACACTAGCAGTGGTAACTAGCAGGGGAAAGGAGTTCCCACTGCTTTGACTATTTGACTGAGCTTTTTAGAGAGTTCTGGTTGGATTCAATTGGAAACAAAGACACCCTTGTGATCAGTGAATCACAAGGAGTCAATAGCAACAAGAAAATCACAATTTGGTTCACACAATAAACCACAAATGATCAAACAGTCACCAGATACCACACAGACATGGAAATAAGCAATTATGCACTTAATAAGCAGATTTAGACTGAATGAGCCAACCAAACTTAACAGGATGCATACACAAGCTATATAAACTCTGAATAAGCAGAAAGAAACTTAAATCAAACACTGAATCAAAGTAAATAACAAGATCAAAGCACAAAAAGTTTCTGATGAACAATGAACAATATGCAGACAAGTTTTGCTGATCTATTTGACACTAGATCCAATTTCAAGCTGTCAAATCTCTTTCCCTGGTGTGATTAACTAAGGTTTAGCACTTGTTAGCCCTAGCCTAAGCTTAGATCTAGGTTTCCTCAAAATCCTAGCCAATTTTACCAAGTATTCAAGATTTTATACCCTATTTTATGAATCTATGTGTTTCAAACCTTCAAACCTGCAAACATATGAACAATAACACCCAAATAACAGATACCAACACTTGCTAACACAATACCACAACTTAACAAGCCACAATCCCAACTTATGCAGTAGACCCAAACACCCTTTAAAAACTTGTTTTCACAATTTTTCAAAGGCTCATGCAGATTTTACCCACAAATCAGTCTAACAACACTTCATAAACACCAAACCAAGCCAGATTAACAATATTCAACCACAATATCACAGATTCAAGAACAAATCCACAAAAATCACAAATAATCAGAAACTTAAAGAAGAAATGAAAAGGGAAGAAGATGCAAACCTCCAAGACCTACATCCAGGTCTTGGATTGTTTGAGCTGAGGTACTAGCAGAACAAGTACCAGCTTCCAAGCTGCTAAGAAGAAGAAACCACAAAGTGAGATCAAACAATACCAAACTTTCTGATTTTTGATGCACAAGCTTTTTCACTTAAAACCTTGCCTCAAAAACCTTCAAACATGAATATGGAACTTAGAATCAGGCTATTCTAACACCAACTTTTAACAAAATATAAAAGAGATTTTTCAAAATTCAGAAAATCAAATTTTATTAATTAAAAAGGAATTACAAAGATTTAATAGCCTAAAAATAGAATAAAGGGACTCTCACATGTTGAGGTCTCCTTTTATAGGCAAATGCCTGGATAAACACTATTCACAAACCCTAGCAACTGAAATTCCTATTCTATCCTTGCAGAACCTTCTAGGTGTGTTGCCAGCTGTTTTGGGAGAATCCTGGACGTTTGTTGAGTGCTTTGTGACCAAGTAATGATTTGCAGTCCTTGATTTTGCCAAGTCATGATCAAATGCCAGGTGTCGTATTGTGAGTGGGGATGGGGGTATCATTCTGGTAGTGGGATTTGAGGTTTAAGGTGTGGGATGTGATTGAGGTGATGTGAATCACACGTGGGTATAACCAATTTTGATTTCCCCTTTGTTTTCCTCTTTTTTAAACCTGGGTAAAAGTTGTTCTTGGCTGGTAAAAATCCCAACAGTAATTATTTCCCGCATGTTTAGGAATTCAAACTTTGGGATTGGCAGTTTTGGTCCTTGTGTTTTGGGGAAAGTGGTAAAACAAGTATATTTTGCAAATAAAACGTATTCCCTTTGTTTTCATCTTTCACAACTTGGCAGTTTAGGCACAAACTTTTGGAAAAAGGTTTACAAGGGTTGTTTTTGCCATTTTGAGATATTTCAAGGGCTGATCTTGGACAATCTTGATCTTCAAAGGTCTTCAATGTAACTTTGACTCATGAGGGACTATTGTTGGCAATTTGAATTTGTTGAGGGACGAATCTTGCCATTTCTTCAAAGTTGAAGGACCATTTGTGTAATTTTGACAAACTTAAGGGACCAAACTTGTAATTATCTATATACAAGGGTTTAAGTGTCATTTCTTCATTCATTGAGGATCAAACTTGCACATCTTTAAGTCTTCAAGGATAAATGTTGAATATTCCATGAATTAGAGCCCGGTTCTTTGTACGGCTTCGTTTTTCGTGTCCGTTTTTCCTTGTATCTTGTGATCTTTTGTCTTTTTCACGATATCCATACCTAAAATACGCAAGTAAACAAACACAAGCATATATATGGTATATTATGACATTTTTATGCATTAAAAGCCCGAAAAGAACGATGAGATCATGTATAAATGCCATCTCATCACTCTCCCATACTAAGCCATTGCCGTGCCCTCACGCAATGCTAGAATAAAGTATCTAAGCATCACCAAAGTCCAATTTTATTAACCTTTATTGAAGAGTAAAAGACTTGCAACATACTACGAAGATGTGTAAAGACATAATATATGATTTTCATCACAAAAAGTGAGTTTTAGGGTCAAAGAATAGAAACAAGCAAATGTCCCTTAGAGTAAACTTCGTCATCCTTGATTGTCATACATTCTATGCTAAGTGCAAAAACGAGATCATTGTTGGTACAAGTCACAATGCTAACACTACTCATACGTCCAAATTGTGTAATACCTTTTCCTCCCGCAATCCTAGTTATTATAAAAGGAAATGGGTTACTAGCATTTTTTATCTATTTGTCATGGATCACAAGTGATTCATATTGACTTATTTGAGTAGTTATTAGTCCGAAAGCAAAGTAGCACGATTTGATCAATAGTTAGCCGAAGGACAAAATCTTTTAAAACGGCTTCTCGAGTATCTCCTTAAGTTCATATCTTGGCATAACTCGTTTCACGATTTGAGACCTTTCTTGGACCGATATTTGGCATGTACTTCATACTTCAAATCTTGGGAAGACGTTCTTGAAATTATGGTCTTCTCTTCACATATTTGGAATTTCTTCACTTGACGTTTTTGAGAGATTCTTCATATTTGGACCACGACTTCATCATTTTTCTTCAATCTATACTTTGGATTTTGATATACAACGATCCGCCTCCTTTTCGGACTTGGATATATTTATCCTCATACCTTGTAAGGGTCTTTTTGGATAGACTTTCTCCATGATATTTAGGGGAGTAATTGATTTTCGTCGTGCGTCTCGATCTTTCATATTGATTTAGGAATAATGATACTTCACATCATCTTTGGATCTTTAGCAAAAAATAGAGCTCCTCATGCCTTGTAAGGGCCTTTTTGGATGGTCGCCAATCTTCGCGTCCCGCTTCAATAAGTTATGCCTTGGCTATGAACTCTATTCAACCCCGAGCAACTTTTAAACGATCTTGCGCTAGAGGCAAAGTAACCTTTCAAATCGTACGACCTTACTTATTGCAATTATGATTTATTCCTAATGCATTGATCTTATGGGAAGAAAAAGCCACAATTAAAAACATATGAGTTTTTGAAAGAACATTTTCATGTTCTACGTTTAGCATGATCACTTGTCTAACTCTATCATCTCTCGTTCTTCACTATATAAAGACCTCTAATTAAAGAGACTCGTGAATACTTAGCCATGCAAGTCAAAATTAAGCCAAATTTGGATTAGCTTTCATTAAGACTATATCAAATCAAAGTTTTGGGTTTTCAAGCCACTTATAGGATCTTGCACTTTCTTGGACTTTTTCAAGTTTAGAGAATGCGTTTTATAGTTCCCTTGATAAGTGACTTTCTAGGTTCAATTATAGGAACTCGCGAAAAGTTCTTGTTCTTAACCCGAATGAGCTAAGACTTTCGCGTTTTAAAGCTCCCTATATAAAAGTCTAGCAAAACTTGAATTGAGCGGGTTAAGGAATGTAAACGGCTCCAAATGCCCATCAAGTCAAAAATTAACTCTTATTCTACCCATCGGAAAATATACATTCGTGTCTTAAAAACACTTATGAAAACTAAGAAAAATTTTAAAATTTGGCCATTTTTTTGCCTTATTAGCAACAAAAACAAAACATTGAAAGTTGGAAAGCGTGAGGGCGTAGCAAAGCAAGTACCTATTTACCCCCCATACTGAGAGTAAACATTGTCCTCAATGTTTCGAGTCTAAAGGTGGAGCACCCCCATACTAGAGACGAAGAGTCGAATGCTTAGGATCTAGCATGGAAAGGGAGATCAACAATATATCTAAAGCCGTTTATTAAGTATGCTAAAAAGATAATTGTTAGAACAATAAAGGATATGTCATGGATTCGTGAAAAACTTCTTCAAGCAAACGATGGAGGCTCACGTAAACGAACACGAGAGTCTTCAATCGTAGATGATGATGATGATCAAGATAACACAATCACAAACAACCACGAGACAACGAGTTGAAAGGGTACAAGTTCCCCTTATTAGTGAATAGTAAGCATAAAGGATAAGCATGGGATCTCCCCCACGAGGCACCTCGTTTTTTATTACCGAGTCATGAGCTCGACTCGATCCCCTCAATGCTAATTATCATTGGGGAAGGTGACTTGGTCGAGGGCAACCATTGAAGGAATTTCCCCACCAAAGTAGGGCTTAAGCCTATGTCCATTCACTTTGAAGTTAGGACCATCATCTTGAGCTAGCTCGATGGTCCCATAAGGAAACACTTGTGTAATGGTGAACGGACCCGACCAACGAGATTTCAATTTCCCGGAAAATATCTTAAGTCGAGAGTTAAAAAACAAAACTTGATCACCAACGTTAAAAACCCGGTTTTTAATCTTTGAATCATGAAACTTTTTAGTCTTTTCTTTAAAAATTAATGAATTTACATAAGCATTATCTCTTAATTCATCCAATTCATTCAATTGTATTTTCCGGTGATCTCCCGCGGTCTTCAAGTCAAAGTTTGCATGCTTAAGGGCCCAATATGCCTTGTGCTCCAACTCAATGGGCAAATGACAATTCTTCCCATAGACTAACTTATAAAGAGTGCAACCGATAGGTGTCTTATAAGCGGTCCTAAAGGCCCATAAAGCGTCATCGAGTTTGTCGGACCATGAAGCACGGTTTTCTCCAATTGACCTCTCTAAAATCCTCTTCAAAGCTCGGTTCGAAACCTCAACTTGCCCACTCGTTTGCGGGTGATAAGCCGTAGAAAGACGATGAGTAACTCCATATTTCTTTAGAACCTTTTCGAATTGGTCATTACAAAAATGGGTTCCACGATCGCTTATAATAGCACGAGGGATTCCGAACCGAGAGAATAGTTGCTTCAAAAACTTCACTACCACACGAGCATCATTAGTAGGCAAAGCCTTAGCTTCCACCCACTTAGAAAGGTAGTCCACCGCGACGAGGATATATTTGTTTCCATGAGACGATGGGAACGACCCCATAAAGTCTATTCCTCATATGTCGAAAATCTCTCACACTTGAATTATGTTTTGCGGCATTTCATCACGTTGAGACGATTTTCCTTGATGTTGGCACGAATCACACGACTTCACAAGTGCGTGTGCGTCACGATAGATAGAAGGCCAAAAGAAGCCGGCATCGAACACTTTCTTAGTCGTGAGATTAGCACCGTGGTGACCACCCGTGGGTCCCTCGTGACAAGCTCTAAGGATATTAGAAGCTTCGGCACCAAAAACACAACGTCGAACGAGTTGATCCGCACAAACCCGAAAGAGATAAGGGTCGTCCCAAAAATAGAACTTGACGTCACGAAAGAATTTTCGTTTTTGTTGTGTCTTCATACCCTTGATTATGTAATTGCCCGCATGGTAATTTGCAATGTCGGCAAACCATGGGGTGGTGTCTTTATAATTCACTACACCGAGAGTCTCGAGAGGAAATGTTTCGGTGATTTCCTTGTTCTCGAAAACATCTTTGTGAGGATCTTCTAGACGAGAGAGATGATCGGCTGCTAGATTCTCGGCTCCTTTTTTGTCAAGCACGGTGACATCAAATTCTTGGAGGAGGAGCATCCAACGAAGCAATCTCGGCTTAGCATCTTGCTTAGGTAAGAGATACTTGATAGCCGAATGGTCGGTATACACGATGCTTTTAGTTAAGACGAGATAAGGTCGGAATTTCTCAAAAGCATAGACCACGAAAAGGAATTCCTTTTCCGTTGTGGTGTACTTTAATTGAGCCTCGGTCATCGTCTTACTAGCATAGTGGATAGGACGGAAATGCTTGTCATAACGTTGCCCTAAGACGGCCCCTATCGCATAATCACTTGCATCGCACATGATTTCAAAGGGTAATTCCCAATTAGGAGCAACAAGAATGGAAGCTTCGGTAAGTTTCCTTTTGAGAGTTTCGAAAGCTTGAACACAATCCTCATTGAAGTTAAAAGGAGCATCCTTCTCGAGAAGGTGTGTCATAGGTCGAGAGATTTTCGAAAAGTCCTTGATGAAACGACGATAAAAGCCCGCGTGGCCTAGGAAACTCCTAACTCCCTTAACGGTTTTGGGATGAGGTAACTTGGCGATGACGTCTACCTTAGCTTTATCGACCTCAATCCCCTCCTTTGACACCTTATGTCCTAAGACGATTCCTTGTTTACACATAAAATGACATTTTTCCCAATTAAGCACAAGATTGGTTTCTTCACAACGTTTTAACATTTGCTCGAGATTAGATAAACACGACGTGAACGAATATCCAAACACCGAGAAGTCATCCATAAACACTTCCATCGACTTCTCGATCATATCGTGAAAAATCGCCATCATACACCGTTGAAACGTACCCGGTGCATTACAAAGTCCTAAAGGCATCCTACGATAAGCGAACGTTCCATAAGGACACGTAAAAGTAGTCTTCTCTTGATCACGAGGGTCGATAGGGATTTGAAAGTAACCGGAAAAACCATCTAAAAAGCAATAGAATTCATTTCCCGCAAGTCGCTCCAACATTTGATCCATGAAGGGCAAAGGAAAGTGGTCTTTACGAGTGGCATCATTTTTAACTTTCGGTAGTCAATACACACCCTCCAACCGGTCACAACACGAGTGGGAATTAACTCGTTGTTTTCATTAGGCACAACGGTCATTCCTCCCTTTTTAGGGACACAATGGATTGGGCTCACCCATGGGCAATCGGATATAGGATAAATCATTCCCGCGTCAAGGAGTTTAAGGACCTCCTTTTTAATGACATCGTGAATTTTGGGATTCACCCTTCTTTGACTTTGAATTGCGGGTTTGTAGTCCTCCTCCATTAAAATCTTGTGAGTACAAAATTTTGGGTCAATACCCTTAATGTCGGATATTTTCCACGCAATTGCCCCTTTATGAGCCTTAAGGACTTTCAAGAGCTCGGTTTTTTCATCATTAGCAAGACCTCTTGCAATAATAACCGGCAACTTGTCATCACCTTCCAAGAATGCGTATTCAAGGTGAGAAGGAAGATCTTTCAATTCAAGGATAGGTGGTTCCTCGATTGAAGATTTTGGATCAACACTCATAACTTCCATCGGCGGAAGAAATGGTGAAATAGAAGTATCATCACTAATCAACACCTCATCTTCATTGTCGATTTCATTTGAAGTGAGATCGCCTCCTTGGAATGGAGTGAGATTTGGTGTAGAATTAGCAAGTATCGGATCCAAAATAGTGGGATTGCCACTTGACGAGCTATCGGAAAAACCTAACACTTCTTGTGAAAACTCATCGCAAACCACATCAACGATGTCAATGTGATTGATGGTATCGGTTGCATAAACATGAGAAGGTTTCGAGTTTTGAGTAGCGTTTATAACAAGTTCCTCTTCGTTGAATCTCAAAGTGATAGTTCTTGCATGAACATCGATAAGCGATCTCGAAGTGTCTAAAAATGAACGACCTAAAATTAGAGGAACTTGAGGATCTGCGGGGATGTCAACTACTATAAAATCAACGGGATAGTAGAACTTCCCCACTTTCACGAAAACATCTTCGGCTACTCCACATGCTAAATCGTAGAATGATCGACAATCTCGATAGACATGTTCGAAGGAATAAGAGCCGGAAGCGAAAGCGATTTCCAAATGGAAAATGGCATCAAATTAATGCTCGCACCAAGATCGGCCAAGGCGAGGCATTCTTTCATATCTTGTATGTCACAAGGAATGAGAAACCGAAGAACAATTAGCAAGCTTTGAAAGCTTCTCCTTATCGCTCATCATTCTTTTAAAAGTGGAAGCGAAACGAGGCATATACAACAACGCGTCGGCTAAACTTACATCAAAATGCACTTGTTGAAACATCTTTATAAAAATCTCGATTTGTTGTTTGTTACGTTCTTGCAATTTCTCTTTGTTTCGTCTCGAGGGGTAGGGTAAAGGTGGTGTGGGTTGGTCATTAGGCAACGGCCTTGGAAACTTAGGTTCCACAATTGGTATTGGTTCAACCGTAGGTGTGGTTTGAGCGGTACTTCGTGGGATTGTAATGTGCTCCTTTTCGACCATCACCTCGGGTTCTTTCTCGATTTCCTTCTACGTAGAAGTACTTGGACGAGAGATTGGTTCCTTGAAAGTTTTACCACTTCGTGTAGTAATAACCTTCATTTCTCCCTTCGGGTTTGCAATGGTATCACTAGGAAGACCGCCCGAGGAAGAGGGTTTACAGATGATTGCTTCAAACATCTTAGCCATTCGGTCCTCAAATTTTGATTGCCTAGCATCCGCTTTTAATAACTCTTGCTTAATCTCATATTGTCCTAATTTCATCTTTTGTTGATTTTTTTGAAGACGTTGGACATTTCCCTCCATTTTATTTGCATGAGTTTTAAGTTCATTAGCAAGTTCATTTTTAGCTCGTTTTTCAACTCGGATCTTAAGCTAATCATCTCACGTTGCATGTTATCAAATTTAGCATCATTTGCTTTAGCATAATGCAAAAATTATCCTTGAAGATTTTTAGTGTGAGCATTTTGAAAACCTTGTGTAGTGTTTTGAAAATCACGGTTTTAGTTTTGATTAGTGACTTGTCCATTCCCATTTTGATAATTCCCTTTGTTGTAATTGCGTGAATTGCCTTGGTAATTACCACCTTGGTTGTTGTTTCGATAGTTATTAGCATTTTGGTTTGGTGGAGCTTGATTTTGGCGGGAACCTTGACCGTTTTGGTTGTAAGTTCCCGTTGCTACATAAGCACTCGAAGTGTTACCATCCGCGGTAATGCACTCGGAAAGATCATGAGCTCCACCACAAGACAAACAACTCTTAGCAACCGCTTTAACCGAAGCGGAATTTGAAGCTTCTTGAGCTTTCCAATGGGACATTAGATTAGCAAATCTATCAAAAAACCGATTTTCCTCATTAGCTTCATCATGTAAGGCGTTAATGCTACGAGACGATGACGATGAAGACGAACCCAAATTGGCAACACTCGGTGTGTTACGAGGGCTATAAACCTTAGATCTATTCTCGATGATTTGTAAAGCCTCATTTGTCGTCTTACACAAAAAATTACCACCCGCGGCGGCATTCAAATAATCTCGTTCATGATCATTAAGCCCATTATAAAAAGTATCAACTTGAAGCAATTCCGTAAAATCATGGTGTGGACATTCATGTAACATTTCTTTAAAGCGTTCCCATGCCATTGAAAAACTTTCATTATTTCTTTGCACAAATCGTGAAATCTCATTTTTCAAATGTGTTGTTTTAGATGGTGGAAAAAACTTGTTCACAAACTTAGAAACGAGATCGGACCATGTCAAAATCGAATTTGGCGGTTCTTTCTCAAGCCAAATTTTAGCGGGTCCATCTAACGAGTATGGAAACAACATCATCTTAATGGCGTCATGTGGAACATCCTTAAAATTGCTAGTAGCGGTGAGACGATTAAAATTTCTAATGTGATGGTGCGGGTTGTCTTTCTCATGACCTCTAAACTTATTTGCTTGCAACATCGACATTAAACTCGTCTTAATCTCGAAATTCTCCGCAAGGATGGCGGGAATCACAATAGCCTCTCCAAAACCCTCGGTGGGTGCTTGTAGCAACTCCATCATAGTACGATTAGCCATGACGACTTCTTGTTCTACAATAGGTTCAACAATTAGAGGTTGTTCTTCAATCAACGTCTCTTGATTGGCTTGCTTTTGAAGACGTTTACGAGCTCGTTTTGATTGATTACGAGTGATCATAAACTTCACGAAGAATGGGAGGTGAGCAAAGAAGATTATTTTTGGGTGTTTTGTGAATTTTCAATTTTTTTGTGTTTTTGATTGTATTTAATTTTTTTGGATTTTGGTGTATCTTCGTAGACAACAATCTACAAAATCTCTCCTCAAATCAAACTCTTGATTAAAGAAGCCTCAAAGGAATGAAAACGATCACGTGGAGTGAACGGCTTCGAATGACTTTAGAACTTTGGTGAAAACCAAATTGTTCAAGAGGGTTTAATCACAAAGAAACCAAGCAAATATATTATACGTAATAATACTTTGGACGGCAAAACCATCGATTAGCCTTCAATTTCAAAATACTCACAAGCAAGCGGTGAAACGAGGCGGCGAGAATCACTTAAGAGCCTTTTTCCTTAGGGTTTATTTTATAATACCCGCCTTATACCCACCTTATAGTTTGTATTTTTCAAAATCAAGCTTCACGAAAGTATTTATCTATTTTTGCCTTTTTCTTTTTGTTTGAGATTCGAATACAATAATTGAGTGATGAAATCCCAACTAAGGTTGTGTTTTCACACTTTTGGAGATATTGTTTATTTGTTTTGATACTTAATACAATATAGTAATAATATTTTTACAAGAAAAAACAAGAAAACCGATAATACGTATTAGTAGAGTTCTACTAATACAAATACTATTTATGGTTAATATTAAAAACAACAATACAAATTAATCACGACACACCTCCCCGGCAGCGACGCCAAAATGATTGTGGTAAAATACGACCTTTAGGAAAAGGAGCGTAAAAGCGGTAAGTATCGAGTGATGATTTAGGAAAATCAAGCACTAATGACCCTAGATGAAGTTCCAAGTTCGTTTCCCAAGGAGGTATATGTGTGTGAAAAACTTGTTAAATGTTTGTGATTTATGATTGGTTTAGAAGGGGATGAGAAAAGAAGATGACGAAGACGTGAAAATTACTACTAGAATGATAAAACGTAAAACCGTAAAAACTACAAAAATAAATGTTAATTCTAAAAATTACCAAAAATTCACTAAAAATCAAAATAAATAAACTAAGAGTTTACCAATGATCAAAACTTTTTCAAAGCCTTTTAAATAATTAAATATCCAATTTTTAAATGCTAATTAAAGCCCTAAAAATCAAATAAATTATCAAAAAGCCCAAATAAAGATTTTTCAATTGGTAAACCTCTAAAATGACCTAAAAAGATTAAAAACTATTTTTAGAAATTTTTAAACTAATAAAAACTATTTAAAATGATTTAAGAACTATTAAAACTTAAAATAATTATAAAAATTAATCTAAAAGGGATAAAATTATTCTAAAAGTTGCTAAATTACTATTTTAATGTATTAAAGCTAAGAAAAATGTAAAAAGTTGGAAAATGTGAAATTTGAAAAATAATAATAAAATAATATTAAAATAATATTAAAAATTCAAAACTTATAAAAAATTCTAAAAACATGCAAACTAGTTTATTTTAACCTAAATAATCAGGAAATCAAAGTGAAATGACCAGAATACCCCTATTGGGCCCTCAAATGGGCCAAAACCAACAACAGTCAACCTTAACGGGCTTTTGGGCCCAAAAAGTCAAACTTGGCCCAATTGACTTGGAAAAGCCCTATCTGACTTAAAATTTAATTCTAAGAACAAAACTTAAAGGCCCAAAAGCTGAATATGAGCTTATCACAGCTTATTAAGCACACAGCTTATTCTTATTGGGCTTTTCAGCCCATTAAGCAATAAGCCAATGCCATAAGCTCTAATTTGACACACAACCTTCTTTTGGGATGCTTATGAGATCTGTAAAAAGAAATTTTGAAAAAGCACACTCAATAAGCCAGAAATAAGCAAAGTATTATTTCACTAAAAGACAAAATAGTCGTTTTTGAGAAATAAGGCACCTCATGACTTGATTCAACTTGCAAAAGATCAAAAATGGACACAATAAGCCAAATCGATCAACAAAACTCCAATAAGCACAACCAATAAGCCAGAATAAGCACAAATGAACTTATGAAAAAGTCAATGAAGTTGGTTTTCTAGTCAAAACCCTAGAGTCAACCCACCAAATGCTCCAGTATGGACAAATGGGTCAAATAATGAGCACCTATTACAAAATTAAAGTTGTTGCTGGTTAAAATAAGCTATTATAGCTTATTGATAAGCTGAACCCAATTTTACACTAGCAGTGGTAACTAGCAGAGGAAAGGAGTTCCCACTGCTTTGACTATTTGACTGAGCTTTTTAGAGAGTTCTGGTTGGATTCAATTGGAAACAAAGGCACCCTTGTGATCAGTGAATCATAAGGAGTCAATAGCAACAAGAAAATCACAATTTGGTTCACACAATAAACCACAAATGATCAAACAGTCACCAGATACCACACAGACATGGAAATAAGCAGTTATGCACTTAATAAGCAGATTTAGACTGAATAAGCCAACCAAACTTAACAGGATGCATACACAAGCTATATAAACTCTGAATAAGCACAAAGCAACTTAAATCAAACACTGAATCAAAGTAAATAACAAGATCAAAGCACAAAAAGTTTCTGATGAACAATGAACAATATGCAGACAAGTTTTGCTGATCTATTTGACACTAGATCCAATTTCAAGCAGTCAAATCTCTTTCCCTGGTGTGATTAACTAAGGTTTAGCACTTGTTAGCCCTAGCCTAAGCTTAGATCTAGGTGTCCTCAAAATCCTAGCCAATTTTACCAAGTATTCAAGATTTTATACCCTATTTTATGAATCTATGTGTTTCAAACCTTCAAACCTGCAAACATATGAACAATAACACCCAAATAACATATACCAACACTTGCTAACACAATACCACAACTTAACAAGCCACAATCCCAACTTATGCAGTAGACCCAAACACCCTTTAAAAACTTGTTTTCACAATTTTTCAAAGGCTCATGCAGATTTTACCCACAAATCAGTCTAACAACACTTCATAAACATCAAACCAAGCCAGATTAACAATATTCAACCACAATCACAGATTCAAGAACAAATCCACAAAAATCATAAATAATCAGAAACTTAAAAAAGAAATGAAAAGGGAAGAAGATGCAAACATCCAAGACCTACATCCAGGCCTTGGATTGTTTGAGCTGAGGTACTAGCAGAACAAGTACCAGCTTCCAAGCTGCTAAGAAGAACAAACCACAAAGTGAGATCAAACAATACCAAACTTTCTAATTTTTGATGCACAAGCTTTATCACTTAAAACCTTGCCTCAAAAACCTTCAAACATGAATATGGAACTCAGAATCAGGCTATTCTAACACCAACTTTTAACAAAATATAAAAGAGATTTTTCAAAATTCAGAAAATCAAATTTTATTAATTAAAAAGGAATTACAAAGATTTAATAGCCTAAAACTGGAACAAAGGGACTCTCACATGTTGAGGTCTCCTTTTATAGGCAAATGCCTGGCTAAACACTATTCACAAACCCTAGCAACTGAAATTCCTATTCTATCCTTGCAGAACCTTCTAGGTGTGTTGCCAGCTATTTTGGGAGAATCATGGACGTTTGTTGAGTGCTTTGTGACCAAGTAATGATTTACAGCCCTTGATTTTGCCAAGTCATGATCAAATGCCAGGTGTCGTATTGTGAGTGGGGATGGGGGTATCATTCTGGTAGTGGGATTTGAGGTTTAAGGTGTGTGATGTGATTGAGGTGATGTCAATCACACGTGGGTATAACCAATTTTGATTTCCCCTTTGTTTTCCTCTTTTTTAAACCTGGGTAAAAGTTGTTCTTGGCTGGTAAAAATCCAACAGTAATTGTTTCCCGCATGTTTAGGAATTCAAACTTTGGGATTGGCAGTTTTGGTCCTTGTGTTTTGGGGAAAGTGGTAAAACAAGTATATTTTGCAAATAAAACGTATTCCCTTTGTTTTCATCTTTCACAACTTGGCAGTTTTGGCATAAACTTTTGGAAAAAGGTTTACAAGGGTTGTTTTTGCCATTTTGAGATATTTCAAGGGCTGATCTTGGACAATCTTGATCTTCAAAGGTCTTCAATGTAACTTTGACTCATGAGGGACCATTGTTGGCAATTTGAATTTGTTGAGGGACTAATCTTTCCATTTCTTCAAAGTTGAAGGACCATTTGTGTAATTTTGACAAACTTAAGGGACCAAACATGTAATTATCAATATACAAGGGTTTTAAGTGTCATTTCTTCATTCATTGAGGATCAAACTTGCACATCTTTAAGTATTCAAGGATAAATATTGAATATTCCATGAATTAGAGCCCGGTTCTTTGTACGACTTCGTTTCTCGTGTCCGTTTTTCCTTGTATCTTGTGATCTTTTGTCTTTTTCACGATATCCATACCTAAAATACACAAGTAAACAAACACAAGCATATATATGGTATATTATGACATTTTATGCATTAAAAGCCCGAAAATAACGATGAGATCATGTATAAATGCCATCTCATCAGTGGGTTAAGCCCATGAGTAAGTCCAGTAGTGTTTAGCCAAACTAGTTGGGCTAATGGTCCAATAAGGTTACTTTGGCCCGTTAAGGTCCATAAGTTATAAAGCTCGGTTTTATCGATTTTTACTTGTCAAATGTACTTACATACCAGTATATGAGTTATAAAAATGTTACATTAGACGGGTCCGACCGTCTGTGTTTTATTTGGCGAAAACGTTAATCTTTCGATTTTAGCCGAAAAGACGTTAAGCTTACATATATAGTTTTATAACCTTAGAAAACATTTGACTCTTTGTACTTTTATAAAATGCCAAGTTTTATTTATCATATTATATAACTCATTTTATATTACTTATTATTAGTTAGTGGGTTTTATGTATTTATTTTATAATAATATTACTTGAGTGCTCATTTTATATTATATACTTTTATTTACAAATCTGATTATCAAAGTCACTTCCACCATTTTTGCCATATCTTGAGTTCTACAAGGAGATATAAGCTCAAATTTGGGCATCACAAACTACATGATATGTGCTATAAATAACTCTGTTATAGCAACTGCTCAATCATCCTCTAAGTATCTCTAATAATTCGTCCAAAACAGACTATACATATTTGTACCTCAATAGTATTTTGATCATATCTTGCTCATTTAATGATTCCATTGAGTGGCCAACTCATCACATATGTAAAAATCATATATCTAACTGTATAGTCAATAATCCAAGCCATTTAACCAAGTGTTCATATTGATACTTACTGTTTTATACAGCCCATAAATCTAACCCAGATTTTAACATTTTAACTTATAGATTTTAATCTTTTTAACCCAATCTATTAACACAAAATCCCCACATAATAATTTGATCATCATTCATCATCATATACATATACATCTAAAAAGAAAATAAATGATTACTTTTACAAAATAATAAGATGATAGGAAGAAACAATCTCTATACCACCAAAGTGATGAAAAGGTTGAGATTTTGGATGAACAAGGCTTGGTTCTTGTCACCAAATCTTCAACTTTAGCAATGGACTTTTTGAAATCTTCAAGTGGCTGAACACCTTCATGGAAATCAGCCCTTTACTTCCATAGAAACTCCTTCTTAGTTGTTAAGATCACCTCAAATCACCAAGTCTTCAAAGGGTTATCATCTTATGCAAGTTAAACATAAGATTTATGGTAGAAATTTGATCAATGGTGGTGTTTGGTGATGGAGTATGGACGGCAAGGAGGAGAGAGTAGAGAGATTTGAGAGAGTTTTTGGTTGTTTGCATGTAAGGAAATGAGAGAAATGGTTTAGGCTAGTGGTTTTGTTAGCATAAGTTGTTTTGGTAAGCTTGGAGGACAATTGTCCTTTACGCTTGTATAATTTTTCCACCAAGGGTGGTGTGTCTAGTTTGGCCGCCACTTGTATGGGGGTGGGTAAGTGTAAACTTGTCTCATCCCAATTAATTTACGGGTACTCCTCGATTCTAGTTTCCTCGATTTGCGTGCCCTTGGATCGCTTTACGAAAAACGTTTTTGTAAATTATGATTCAACGGCACAAAACGAATCTAATAAAAAAAATTTCATCAAAAACGGAGTTAAAAAGTGTAAATACGTAAACCTCGGGTTTCCGGTTTAATCGTAAAAGACGTTAAATTATGCACGTAAGTCCTAATTTCTTCTCGTACATTTGTGAGTTCACAAACCAACACAATTTAAAATTCCAAAATAATATTCGGGAATAAATTTATTTCCTGAAATGTCTGACTGTCACCAAAAATGGTGTATGTAAACGTAAGCACGTAACGTAGAGTTCTCCGGTTTAGACGTAGTCGATGCTACTTTAAGATGCAAACCCAAATTTCTTCCCAAAAATGACTGAGTTCATAATATAACATTAAAATAATGATTTTAAATAATACTTGAGAATGAAATAACGACTATAAATTGACGGATTGTCACATATTAGTCCAATTATTCTTCCAGAATCGGAGGAATCTTCCCTAGTTCCATAGCTAGAAAGTAGAAGTCCTTAGGAAAGATGGGGAATGGATTATGAACGTAGCAGAATGCCGACCAAATACTGATGCTAGCACTAGAACAATCACAACAAGGTGCTAGTGATGATGTATTGGTAAGCATTGAAGGGGTTGAAGAATGAAAAAGAATTCTAAAGATAAAGGGTGTAAAGAAAGAAGCCCTCCTTACAACTTAGGTAGAAACCGGGTCAACACATCTTGAAGACGATAAAGTATCATGGACCCAGTGATGCGATGCACAACCCCTCCCAGCTAACTCAAATATCTCTCAAAAGATATTTATTTTAATGTCACGGAGTTCAACATGTTATCTATCACTTTATTCACTCCGAATAAATTGATATTGAAAACGTGGCAATCCTCTGTAGCCTCTGCTTACCAAATCAAAATGCACCAATGAGTGTAGAGCCGTGAGATCATCAAAAGTCTCATTAGGACACATTTCAAAAGAAGGAAGATTTTTGTGAGTCATACGTAATATTCTTGTAATATTTCCCGAACATCTAAGTGATACGAAAGTATTACAATGAAGATGGAAATCCTGCTTGAGTCAACATCAAACAAGCTCATGGTAGGTGACATGTACGGTTCTTTAAGAACCAAGTTTGTGATAACTGGAAAGAAACGATGGTTTGATTCTTAATTGAATTCAAACTAGTTCTAGGGTCTCTACGCATTATCCAAGTGATCTTGCCAGAACACTCAAAGTGGCACTCTTTAGCGTTCACAGTGATGAATGGAAATCCGTCCAGTGTCAACATCAAACAGCGGTGTGGTAGGTGACAAGCAAGATTCTATTAGAATCGAGTTTGTGACAACTAGAAAGCAACGATGGTGAAAATCTTATTTGAAATTCACTTGTTCCAGGTTCATGAATTGACGGCTTCAGCCATTAGGATAATTTATCCAAATGGTTCACTCTTCATGTTCGTAGTCAACTTTGGACGGTCGAATAAAGAGAAAGGGTTCACCCGCGAAATCTTGTCAAGGAGATCTTTAATTAGAGCTACCTGTCACAAGTACGATATACAATATCGTCCAACGGTCTTCACCGACAGGAGGTAAAACGCTACCGAATAAGAATAAAATGTCAAAGCTATTTTATTCGTGTCTTATTATGTTGCTGCATTTGAATACGGTGGCGTTACAGTGTACAAGATGAAGTCGTCCTCACATGCTTATATTTTCTGCATCAATATTTCAACAAAATTCAAGAAAGTTCAACATAATGATTTCTGTTGTAACAAACTCTGAAACTTTCAAGAATTTAACAAAAGTATAAGTATATGGGACATGAAGTCACGAGGAGGCTAGATATCATAAGAAGGCAAAGACTGCACGTGAAGATGATCTTAATGTAGAGATTTTACTAGGTTGAAAGTTCGTTTCTCGGTATCTTCTCGAATTGATTTCCGGTTCAAAGTACGACTCAATTGTTTTTGGTAAAAAAGAATATTTTTGGTTGTTTTAAGATAAATGTGCAAGACGTAAATGAAAATGACGTTAATTTAAATCTATAACTAATTTAAAATAAATGGCAAGAAATTAAAACGTGACGAGAATTAAAAGGCACTAAAAGTAAATAATGCAAACTTAAATCTATCTAAGGCAAACATAAATGCAACTAAAACTTAAACTAACGCAAGGCTTAAAATAAATCTAAGGCAACTAAACTTAAAGTGCAACTAAGGAAAAAGGCGGGAAAAGTAAAGCTTGAAAATTAAAAATTAAAAACAGAAACTTAAAATAACCTCAAAACAGCTCATTCGGAATAATCCTTCGTTCGGAATAAATCACTCGTCCGGAATGTCACCTTCGTTCGGAATAATTTCTTATTCACTCGGAATAATCAAAACAAAACACTCATTCGGAACAATTGGTTCATCCGGAATATGTCACTTTATCCGGAATAAACCCTTCACTCGGAATGTGTCACTGATTCGAAATAATCACTCCTTGATTCGGAATATTCCAAATGAACTCCCTTGATTCGGAACTCCCTTGATCCGGAATACTAAATGTTCCGAATGAACAATCCCCAAATCATTCGTTCGGAATATTCCGAATGAAACAGCCACTGATCCGGAATATTTTGTATTCCGAATGAACAACCACTGATCCGGAATATATGGTTTGGTTCGGAATACTCAAGTTGATCCGGAATGTTTCTTTGGTTCGGAACAAACACTGATTCGGAATATTTTCAACAAACCCTTGATTCGGAATGTTCCGAATGAACAACTTTGGTTCGGAATATCCACTGACCCGGAATAACAAACTGATCCGGAATATGTCACCTGTCCGAAATGTTTGCTTGGTTCGGAATAATCACACCACCACCTTCATTCGGAATAATCTGGGATTTGATACGGAATAACCTGGTAAAAAGTAACAGAAAGCGAAGAACAAGGAAGAACAAATAACACGAATCTAACCAAAAATAATCAAATTAAACCAAAAGATTAAGCAAGACTAATAAATAAACATCTACTAATCATAAACAAACAATCCAAAACAATCAAACTAACAATACTTAATCAAAATAATCAAAACCCACTTTAATCAAATCAATAAAACATCAAAAACATAAACATGAACAATAAAGCATAAAGATTAATGATCAAATAAGAAAGGAAGATAGGAGATAAACAATAAAAGTAAAGATTGACAATAATTAAAAGGAAACTTACTTGAAATTAAAGGTATTTAAGGTGCAAGACAATTAATTAAATGACATGTAATTAAAGAACAAGTAATTAAAATGGTGGAAGAACTAGTGTCACTCTAGCCAACAAAATGAAAATGAAATCCTAATCATCTATTTTAGGAGGATTAGGGAGGTGCTTAGGAAGCTTCCTCCCCTCTTTCTTTAATTGCATGATTAAGTCCTTGTCTTCTTAATTCTTTGACTTTAATGACTTTGTCTCGGGATTTCTTTAAACTCGTCTTGTAATTCTTCAATAAATTAGACTTGAGTTCTTCGGTTTTTAGTAAACTTCCGTCTTTTGACTTTTTCTTCGATAAATCTTCAGAACTGGTCTTGGATGTAACACCACCAAATTTATACAACTCAGTACAGCGGAAGACTCGTTGGTGTTACGGGATAGCACATTACTCACATCATAGACAACGCATAAAAATCGCGTCGTTTAATAATAAAAGCATTTCCATTCATAAATATCAAAGTTACATCGGTCCCAAGTCATTACATTTCATACAAGTTTTACAAAGTATTTGAATGGAAAATATTGTTTTAAGTGCGGGCCATGAATTCTTGTCGTCTTCCCGAGAATTACTAATAAGTGTGAAAACACTTATCCTTTTACCACTTATTTCCAATAATAACAAGACCAAAACGTGTGATTTAATGTCGTAAAAGTCAGAATTATGCGTGGTTTGTGTTTTTATAGTGTTTTAGGACCAAAATATGAAAAAGGAAGAAAACACGGGCTTTCACGGGCTTTTATCGAAGAAAAACGGGAAAGACGAAGTCAAAAGATCAAGAGTGCTTAAAGAAACGGATGTCCAAGACCTATTCTGGAGATTTATCGAAGAACAAGTCTAAAGACGGAAGTTTAATGAAGTCGAGGAACTTAAGTCTAATAGAAGAAGAAAATTAAAAGACAAGTCCAAATCCCGAGACTACAAAGACGAAGAATTAAAGTCGAGTCGAGAAGGAAAAGAAAGAAGAAAGCACCACACATGCCTCCCACTTCCCTATAAATACCCTCCTAATCACATTAGGAGGGGGTTAGCTAGTTTTTATTTCTTTAGTTTTCTTTCTAGTTTTTAGAGAGAGAAAGTCTTAAACTTTCTCTCACTAGTTCATCTTTTTTTTCTTTTAATCTTTCAAGATTAAACATTTTTTTTTGTATTGCTTATTTCATTAATCAAAGTTCTAGTTTAAGCTTTTGATCCTTATTCTCATTCTTCATTTCTTGATTTATTTACTTTTGATCCGAATATCATACTTCATTCGTATGATTTTATGATTTCGTGGTTAAAGGGTTGATCTTTTAGTTTTACACACAAGCTCTTTCGTCTAAACCATAAGTTCGTAATGCTTATTGGCTTATTCGAATCTTAGCTTATTGATTTTCGGATTTCTTCAAGGTTTTTAATGGTTTAAAGTTCGTTTCATAAAGTTTTTGATTTTAAGTTTTGATAAGTCATCGAATCTGAGCTTTTTGGGATCGTTTAAGATTCGTTAGAGTAGCTTATTGCAACTGCTTATTAAGTTTCACTCTTCCACAAATTTCGGAATCAGCTCCCTTCCATCGCAATCCTAGGGTTTTGACACATATTCCGACAGCTTGCTCAACATTCCGATAGGTTTTGGTTTTTGATCGCAATAACCCATTAGGGTTTTACTTTGCGATCAGTTGGTTAACCCCCTTATTCCGATCTGGGTTGCGATCGCACATTGCGATCGCGTATTCCGACGGGTCTTAAGGACTTGGTTAAGACGAAGTGCTGCCCATTTTTCGATAACATCATTCCGATAGATATACATTGCGACAGTAGCATTTTACATCATTCCGATTTGGATCATTGCGATAGTGGCTTTCCGATAGATGGTCATTGCGATAGAATTGATCTTGACTATTCCGATGGTTAATGTTAGTTATATTCCGATGGTTGCTGTTTGGTGTATTCCGATGAACATGAATTGTTTTCTTACAATTGATTAAGTTTTTAAGTTTTTAAAGCTTTAAGTTTTAAGAATTTTCATCAATTAACTTTAAGTTTAATTTTGTCAAAGCTTTAATTTACTCAACGACACTTTAATTATTTGCTAGTAGTTTAAAACAAACAAACCAAACCATTCTCTTGATTCACCAAAAGACAATTGAGTCGCACTTAAGACCGGTTTTCAATTCGAAAAGATTCGGAACTACTACGATAATATTTTATACCTAGCCAAAAGCGAAGTATTAAATGGCGCCGCTGCCGGCTCTTTTCGTTAAGATAAACGGTTTCTAGTGAGAGACGCATTGAATTTTAGGATCCGTTCTTTGAACGTTATTTTCCTCGCTTCAAAAAATTTTTTTCAAAAATCCATAAAAATTATAAAACTTTTCAAAAATACAAAAACATTAAAAAACCTATAAAAACCAAAAATATTATATTCTTTGTGTATATTTTTCTTCTGCAGGTGCATGCGTACTAGATCTACAAACTATTCTGAGCCCGAGAATCGTGAAGATTTAGATATGGCTGGTGTTACCAACAACAATAATCACCCACCTCAAAACAATTTGAATAATAACAACAACAACAACAACAACAACAATGTCCTTCTACCTGATTTACGAACCATGGAGGAATTGTGCCAACCCACCATGAACGGACGCGGAGGCCCGATTGCGCCAATGCACGTCACGGCTCAGGAGTTTTCGTTGAAGCATCACATGATACAACAAGTGCAAACGAACCCATTTCATGGAATTCCGGATGATGATGCCAACAAACACCTCGACAAATTCATTACCATTACCCAAAGCATGAAGTGCCCCGGTGTTTCTATGGATGACCTTCGCCTTCAACTTTTTCCACACTCGCTTTCTCACCATGCCGAAAAATGGTTTGACCGTCTTCCTAAGAATTCTATTCATACGTGGAACGACATGACTCAACGCTTTTTATCGCGCTACTTTCCCCCATCCATGGTCACTAGCCTTCGTAACCAAATCAGTGGATTTATGCAAGAGAATGATGAATCGCTTTTCGATGCTTGGGAACGTTACAATGATTTGATCGACCGTTGTCCTAATCACAATATGCTCCCCGTTACTCTCATTGACACCTTCTACAATGGTCTCACTTTTCGTGATCGTGACACGATCAATGCCGCCGCCGGTGGTACTTTTATGAAAAGGAGACCGGAGGAGTGTCGAGAGTTGATTGAAAACATGACTACTCACCACAAGAATTGGGATTCTTCCGCATCCTCAAGATCTAATCAGAGAGTCAATGTTTCATCTACTTCTTCCACCCCTAACCCGTCTATTTTGGAACGTGCTATTCTTGATATCAACAAAAGTCTCCAAATTTTGACTTCTAACCAAACTCAACAAGCTAAAGCCGTTGTTATCTCTTGTGACACATGTGGTGGTCCTCATTCCTACAATGAGTGTCCTTCTACTCACGGCAATTATTCTGAAGACGTTAACGCAGCTTACGGCACTTATCCCACGGGAGGCTATCAAGCTCGCCCGCAAGGAGACCGTGGCTTGCTAAGTTATCGTTCTAACAATTATCTTGCTCCCCCCGGTTTTCCCCCTGCAAACCAAACCCAACAACAAAGCTTTAACCGGAACAATCAATCCCAACCTCGTGCAAACAATCCGTATCAATCCCAAAGAAACCCATACCCAACTCAAGGAAATTCTCAAGCTTACCAAGCTCCACCTCTCAACCAACCGATGGCTGTAAGTCAAGACGTCGAGACATTTATGAAGACTAATCGTGAGATGGTGACGAATCTTCAGAGTCAATTTGTCAACTTGAAGAATGACATGGTGAAACAAGGGAGCGATATTCGAGCCGAGCTAAGGAATGATATGGCCAAACACAGCAATGATATTAATGCCAACATGCAAAACTCTTTCAACAATCAAGCTCTTCACCTTCGTGATATGATTGGTTCGCTCATCCAAAGTAATCAACCCTCTGCTTCGGGTACTCTTCCGAGTAATACCGTTGCGAATCCAAGGGGGGAGATGAAAGCAATCACCACTCGTAGTGGAAAAGGTTATATGGAACCCGAGCTTCCTACACCTCCACCGGTGATTGTGAACAAAGAAAAAGAGCAACTTTCTTCACCTCCTTTACCTTCTATCCCCATTTCCCCACCACCCGTGGTTGTGAGTGATCCTATTCCCTTAAAGCCTTCTTCTTCATCCAATATACCTTATCCTTCAAGGTTGAGGAAAGAGAAGCAAAAGAGCAAGGATGATATTCAGGTTTCGAACTTCCTTAAAATGTTCAAACAATTGAATTTTAACATCTCCTTTGCCGAGGCTCTCGCTCACATGCCCAAATACGCTAAGATGTTTAAAGATCTTTTAAGTGATAAAGAAAAGCTTCTTGACATTGCTCAGACCCACCTTAATGAGAATTGCTCCGCAGTGCTCTTAAGGCAATTGCCCACCAAACTTGGTGATCCGGGTCGCTTCTTGATTCCTTGCAACTTCCCGGGAGTAGAGAATTGCATGGCCCTAGCCGATCTAGGTGCTAGTATAAACTTAATGCCTTTAAGTGTTTGGGAGCAATTATCTCTTCCCGAGCTTGTCCCCACCAAAATGACTTTGGAATTAGCCAACCGTACGGTTGCTTATCCAGTGGGGATAGCTGAAGATGTCTTTGTTGGCGTTGACAAATTCACCTTTCCGGCGGATTTTGTCGTCGTTGATTACGAAATGGATCCCCGTGTTCCATTAATCGTTGGACGTCCATTTCTGAGGACCGGTCGCACTCTTATTGATGTAGCCGCAGGCGAAATAATCATGAGAGTTGGTGACGATCAAATTGTCTTCAACATGGGTAAGATTTCTAAGCAACCTTATTCGTATGAGAGTGTTAATGCTATTGATGTTCTCGATGAGGCTTGTGAAGAACATTTTCATGATGCTTGCAAAAGTACTCATTCTCTACCCAATGTTGAGACCGTTGCCTCAATTGCTCCAGCATTGACTCCTTTTGGAGAAAGTGACTTGGATGACTTCGAAGCTAGCTTGGGTCCTCTCGATATTAAGTATGATGATTTGTCCACCAATTGGGATGAAGATATTCGTACTATTGAGAGACTTCTCAATGAGGACCCATTCTCTCCTCCTGCTCCTAAAGAGGTGACTAATGATGATCCATCGTTAGTTTCACCATCTACTGAGGATCCTCCTACTCTCGAGCTTAAGGACCTACCGCCTCATCTTGAGTACGTTTTCCTAGAAGACGACGAGAAGCTGCCAGTCATCATTGCAAAGGATCTGAAAGAAGACGAGAAAGAACGCCTTGTCGCTGTGTTGAAGAAGCATAAACGCGCTATCGCTTGGAAAATCTCGGACATCCGTGGAATTGATCCCCATTTCTGCACACATAAAATTCTCATGGAGGACGACTTTAAGCCCACAATTCAAAGTCAACGAAGGGTGAATCCTAAAATACATGAAGTCATCAAAAAAGAGGTTATCAAACTTCTTGATGCGGGTATGATTTACCCTATTTCGGATTCACCGTGGGTTAGTCCAGTCCATTGTGTGCCTAAGAAAGGCGGAATCACCGTTGTGCCCAATGCAAACAACGAGTTAATTCCTACCCGTCTCGTTACTGGGTGGAGAGTTTGTATAGACTACCGCAAACTCAATGATGCCACGAGAAAGGATCATTTCCCTCTACCTTTTATGGACCAAATGCTTGAACGTCTAGCTGGTAATGAATATTACTGCTTTCTGGATGGCTTCTCGGGTTATTTTCAAATACCCATCGATCCTCAAGATCAAGAGAAGACAACATTCACTTGTCCCTATGGCACATTTGCTTATAAACGTATGCCTTTTGGCTTATGCAATGCCCCCGGGACTTTCCAAAGGTGTATGTTGGCTATCTTCCATGACATGGTTGAGCAAACCATGGAAGTCTTCATGGATGATTTCTCGGTCTTCGGGGATTCCTTCTCTGCTTGCCTTGCCAATTTGGAACGTATGCTTAAGCGGTGCGAAGACACTCGCCTTGTTCTGAATTGGGAAAAGTGCCATTTTATGGTCAAAGAAGGCATTGTGCTAGGACACAAAATCTCTAAAGCCGGTCTTGAAGTTGACCGTGCTAAAGTAGATGTCATAGCCAAATTACCTCCACCTTCAACCGTGAAGGGTGTGAGAAGCTTTCTGGGTCATGCGGGCTTCTATCGTAGATTCATTCAAGATTTCTCTAAAATCGCTCGCCCGATGACCCACCTCTTGGAAAAAGATACTCCTTTTATCTTTTCTAAAGAGTGTCTCGAAGCCTTCAATCTTCTTAAGGACAAGCTAACTAAGGCACCGGTCTTGGTTACCCCTAATTGGGAGCTGCCTTTTGAATTGATGTGCGATGCTAGCGACTTTGCTATTGGTGCGGTTTTGGGCCAACGTGTGAATAAACACTTCCAACCAATCCACTACGCTAGCAAAACAATGACGGGGGCTCAATTGCATTATACGACAACCGAAAAAGAGCTTTTAGCTGTTGTCTATGCTTTTGAGAAATTTCGCCCCTATCTTGTTTTATCCACCACCATCGTATACACGGACCATTCCGCGTTGAAGTACTTGATGACAAAGAACGATTCTAAGCCAAGACTTCTTCGCTGGGTTTTACTCCTTCAAGAATTCAACATTGAAATTCGTGACAAGAAGGGAGCCGAAAACCTGGCCGCGGATCATTTGAGTCGACTTGAGGATCCATATCAGGGGGATCATCCGAACAAAGAGATCAATGACTCTTTCCCCCTGGAGACTCTAATGTCTATAAATCTCAATCTTGATGGCACCCCGTGGTTTGCAGACATTGCAAACTACCTAGCGGGTGGTATTCTCATACAAGGGTTAACATCCCAACAAAAGAAAAAGTTCTTGAACGATGTTAAGACTTACTTTTGGGATGACCCTTATCTATTCAAACAGTGTGCTGATCTGATTATTCGTCGATGTGTTGACGGACCGGCAGCTTTTGACATCCTCCAAGCTTGCCACAAAGGACCCACCGGTGGTCACTTTGGTCCCAACTACACCGCTAAGAAAGTGTTTGATTCCGGATTCTACTGGCCCACCATTTATCGTGACGCTCACGAAATGGTTAAGCATTGTGATGCTTGCCAACGTCAAGGCAAGATCACACATAAGGATGAGATGCCTCAAAATTTCATACAGGAATGTGAAATCTTTGATGTATGGGGCATCGACTTTATGGGGCCATTTCCATCCTCCAAAGGGAACAAGTACATCCTCGTCGCCGTCGACTACGTCTCTAAATGGGTTGAAGCTAAGGCTCTTCCTACGAATGATGCGAGGGTGGTTGTGAACTTTTTGAAGCAGCTTTTCGCTCGATTTGGTGTTCCTCGTGCTATCATCAGTGACCGCGGGACTCATTTTTGCAACGATCAATTTGCACGAGTCATGGCAAAGTATGGTGTCAATCACCGTCTTTCCACCGCCTATCATCCCCAAACCAATGGGCAAGCCGAAATTTCCAATCGTGGCTTGAAGAGAATTTTGGAGCGTACTGTGGGAGAGCATCGTGCCGCGTGGGCCGATAAGTTAGATGATGCTCTGTGGGCTTTCCGTACTGCCTACAAGACCCCGATCGGTTGTACACCCTATCGTCTTGTGTACGGGAAAGCCTGCCACCTACCCATCGAGCTGGAACATAAGGCGCACTGGGCCTTGAAGTGGGCTAACTTCGACATCATCAAAGCCGGTGATCATCGCAAGGTTCAACTCAACGAGCTAAATGAACTAAGGAATGAAGCTTATGAGAACTCGCTGATCTACAAGGAGAAGACGAAGCTGATCCACGATGCTAAAATCAAGAACTGAGAGTTCCACGTTGGTGATCAAGTTCTACTCTTTAACTCTCGGTTGAAGATCTTCTCTGGCAAGTTGAAGAGCCGCTGGTCTGGTCCATTCACCGTCGCCAAAGTCTTTCCGTATGGGACCATTGAGCTTTCTCAGCCGAATGGGCCCAATTTCAAGGTGAATGGCCAGCGTTTGAAGCTGTACTTTGGTGAGGACATCTCTCAGGAGATGCTTCCATCCCTCACCACGTTCCCCATGAACTAAAATTGGGTCGAGTCGGGCTCATGACTCGGTGAACAAAAACAAGCGCTTCTCGGGAGGCAACCCATGTTCTATCCCTTACTGCTTTCATAATAAGTGTAGGGGGAGCCCCGCATATGTTTGTTGTCTTGTTTCTTGTGCTGTGCAGGGATTTAAGCTTCAGAGAGCATCTTGATGACTTTTGACGACCCGTGATACCGTGTTTCCATCTCCCCGGTTCTATCCTAAACTCTTGTGATTCAATATTTCATATTCTATATGTTCACATTGAATTCACTTTAGTTGTCCTTTCCTTAGCAAGAATTAAACAAAGTGCACAATGTCCTAAGTGTAGGGGAGTTTCCTCCCACATGCTTAAACATTGAGGACAATGTTTATCTCAAGTGTAGGGGGGACTTCTATCGAAGTAAGTGGTCTTTTCCATGAATTTGCCCTCATTTTAACCGGAAAATTTGATTTTTCGACATTTTTCAAAATTTTTAATCTATTTTGGCCTAGTTGTATAGTTGCATTTTCCTTCATTATGTTTATTTTCTTTCCTTACTAGAATAGTTTTTCAATAAAGTGGTTTTAGATTTTTCCTAGTCGTGAACATTTTGACTCAACCCGAGTTTACTTGCCTAAGTTTACTCTAGCTAGTATCCTTAACATGTTTAAGTCAAGTTTTGCTAGGCTTTTATATAGGGAGCTATAAAACGCGAAAGTCTTAACTCTCACGGGTTAAGAACAAGAACTTTTCGCAAGTTCCTATAATTGATCCTAGAGAGTCGTTTATCAAGGGAACTTTAAAATGCGATTTCTAAACTTGAAAAAGTCTGAGAATTTGCAAGATCCTATAGGCGACTCGAAAACCCAAAACTTTGATTTAATAGGCTAAGCATCCACGAGTCTCATTACTTGAGATTTTAAACTGTGGAGAACGAGAGATGATAGAGTCAATTATAAGTTCGGTACTCTTTCGTGGATTTATGTGAGTTAATTATGAGCCTATTCTCCCTCCGCTTGCTTAATAATTTATCTGCTAATAAGTAAGGTTGTACGATTTAAAAAGTTACTTAGCTTCTAGCCCCAGATCGTTTAAAAGTTGCTCGGTAATGACGAGAGTTCATAGCCAAGGCATAACTTATGAAGCGGGGCGCGAAGATTGGCGAGTCCGAAAAGGCCCTAACAAGGCATGAGGGCTACATTTTGTTGCTAAAGATCCAAAAGTGATGTGAAGAATCATTTATCAAAAATCAATATGAAGGATCGAGACACACGACGAAAAGCAAAAACTCCCCAAAAGTCATGGAGAAATCTATCCGAAAAGACCCTAACAAGGTATGAGGATAAATAGATCCAAGTCCTAAAAGGAGGCGGATCGTTGTATATCAAAGTCCAAAAATAAAGATTGGAGAAAAATGAAGAAGTCGTGGTCCAAAGATGAAGAATCTCTCAAAAACTTCAAGTGAAGAAATTCCTATTATGAAGAGAAGACCATAATTTCAAGAACGTCTCTCGAAGATTCGAAGTATGAAGTCGCTGCCAAATATCGGCCCGAGAAAGGTCTCAAATCGCGAACCAAGTTATGCCAAGATATGAACTTTCTGATATCCCGAGAAGCAGTTTTAAAAGATTTGGTCCTTTAGCTAACTATTGATTAAATCATTCACCTTATTTTCGGACTAAATAACTATCGAAATAAGTCAAACAATGCATCCTTGTGATCATTCAAGACAAAAATAAAATACAAGAGATACACCTAGGAATAAGGGAGTCTAAGTGAATAATTGGCCCACATGAGTTCGTGATAGTTTGCTAACTTATAATAACAATGATCTCGTTTTTAAGCTTGGTATGGGGAACGTGAACCTTGAGGATGATAAACGTTCATGGCCGCCAAAACCCAATGTAGGTTTTTAATTTCTTTACTTATTTCTATCTTTTCATCTTCAGTATTTAATAAAGGCCATAGTAGGTTATTTATGATGGGAAATGTAAACCGTGCTTAAAATTAATGCATTGCATGAGGGCATTGCAATGGTCAAGTGTAGGGGATTTAATAAGTGTGAAAACACTTATCCTTTTACCACTTATTTCCAATAATAACAAGACCAAAACGTGTGATTTAATGTCGTAAAAGTCGGAATTATGTGTGGTTTGTGTTTTTATAGTGTTTTAGGACCAAAATATGAAAAAGGAAGAAAACACGGGCTTTCACGGGCTTTTATCGAAGAAAAACGGGAAAGACGAAGTCAAAAGATCAAGAGTGCTTAAAGAAACGGATGTCCAAGACCTATTCTGGAGATTTATCGAAGAACAAGTCTAAAGACGGAAGTTTAATGAAGTCGAGGAACTTAAGTCTAATAGAAGAAGAAAATTAAAAGACAAGTCCAAATCCCGAGACTACAAAGACGAAGAATTAAAGTCGAGTCGAGAAGAAAAAGAAAGAAGAAAGCACCACACATGCCTCCCACTTCCCTATAAATACCCTCCTAATCACATTAGGAGGGGGTTAGCTAGTTTTTATTTCTTTAGTTTTCTTTCTAGTTTTTAGAGAGAGAAAGTCTTAAACTTTCTCTCACTAGTTCATCTTTTTTTTCTTTTAATCTTTCAAGATTAAACATTTTTTTTGTATTGCTTATTTCATTAATCAAAGTTCTAGTTTAAGCTTTTGATCCTTATTCTCATTCTTCATTTCTTGATTTATTTACTTTTGATCCGAATATCATACTTCATTCGTATGATTTTATGATTTCGTGGTTAAAGGGTTGATCTTTTAGTTTTACACACAAGCTCTTTCGTCTAAACCATAAGTTCGTAATGCTTATTGGCTTATTCGAATCTTAGCTTATTGATTTTCGGATTTCTTCAAGGTTTTTAATGGTTTAAAGTTCGTTTCATAAAGTTTTTGATTTTAAGTTTTGATAAGTCATCGAATCTGAGCTTTTTGGGATCGTTTAAGATTCGTTAGAGTAGCTTATTGCAACTGCTTATTAAGTTTCACTCTTCCACAAATTTCGGAATCAGCTCCCTTCCATCGCAATCCTAGGGTTTTGACACATATTCCGACAGCTTGCTCAACATTCCGATAGGTTTTGGTTTTTGATCGCAATAACCCATTAGGGTTTTACTTTGCGATCAGTTGGTTAACCCCCTTATTCCGATCTGGGTTGCGATCGCACATTGCAATCGCGTATTCCGACGGGTCTTAAGGACTTGGTTAAGACGAAGTGCTGCCCATTTTTCGATAACATCATTCCGATAGATATACATTGCGACAGTAGCATTTTACATCATTCCGATTTGGATCATTGCGATAGTGGCTTTCCGATAGATGGTCATTGCGATAGAATTGATCTTGACTATTCCGATGGTTAATGTTAGTTATATTCCGATGGTTGCTGTTTGGTGTATTCCGATGAACATGAATTGTTTTCTTACAATTGATTAAGTTTTTAAGTTTTTAAAGCTTTAAGTTTTAAGAATTTTCATCAATTAACTTTAAGTTTAATTTTGTCAAAGCTTTAATTTACTCAACGACACTTTAATTATTTGCTAGTAGTTTAAAACAAACAAACCAAACCATTCTCTTGATTCACCAAAAGACAATTGAGTCGCACTTAAGACCGGTTTTCAATTCGAAAAGATTCGGAACTACTACGATAATATTTTATACCTAGCCAAAAGCGAAGTATTAATTACCTTCAAGTACCTGAGATAAAACATGTTAAAAGAAAAGGTCAGTGATAACGCCGAGTGAATTCATAGAGTTTAATAAATTCCATCAATATAATATCAGTATAAAATTATTACTGAAAATCATTTTATACAAATCATTTTAATAGGCCATAAATTAGCCAAAGTCGTTTTATACAAATCCTTATCGAAAATCATAATATAGGCATTTGCCTTAAAAATCATTATACGAATCATTGTCATTAAAAACACCATACAATACATTTTGCAACGTTGTATAGATCAAATAAAAACCGTTATATGAATATGGTTATATAAAACCAAAACACGAACATAATATCAATAGTATGACCCTGTATTGCTAGTCAGGCAATACATCGTAATTCGAAGCGTCTAATATTATTTTGTAAACTTGGATTATTATAAGCCGCATGACATTGTTACCTTACTAAACCAAAACGGGTAGCTAACCCGATACCAATTTTGCCCATCTAAAGTAGCGTGTCGTCACAAAGGTCACGCTATGGAAATCTTCTCATACATAAATTCGCTTACCAATCAATGTGGCACGACGGGGATCAACCGTCAAGGCGCGAACTGGGGTGATCGTCCCCAAATAGTACTATTAAATGCATAAGCGTCTACCAACTCCCGGTAGTTCAAAATTCATGCTAATGGGACTTTTAGTGACATAACCTAACTTTAATAATCCATTTTATTTCATCTATCGGGTCCATTAATCATTTATCAGGTCATACAATCGGGTCATTCAATCATTCGGGTCCAAAATCAATAAACAAACAATCGGGACAAATGGTGTCCTAGTTTTATAAAAACTAACATGTTATCTCCCTCGCGGGTTTATAAAACATTTATAAAAACATTTAAAAGAGTGCGAGGCTATGAACTCACGTTGATGTGGGAAGGCGGGTTATTGGCGATTCGGACGTACGGTACGTGCTTCAATCACGGAAACCTATATGAATAAAAATCGGTCTGAGACTCATGTCCAATGACTTTATAAAAATATCAATTATGTATACATATGATGATTATATATATATGATGATCAAGTGGGTTTACATATATTCTCATTTACTCATTTTTGTGTTATGTGTCGATAACTTTTATACTAGTTTTCTCGTTTTACCTATTTACGTGTTTTAGGTCCAATAGGCCTATTATAAGTACTTTAACTTGTTTTAATCCCTTTTATACCTATATTATCAGTATGTATACTTTCCATGTTGGGCCCAAATGGGTTAAGCCCAATAAGTTCTTTTTACAAGTTTTCATCTTGTTTAGTCCAAGTATTAGTCCAATATGTTTACTTAGCTCGTTAATGTCCATATTTCTTATAGTTCGTGTTTTATCGGTTTTTACTTGTTATACATGTCTATATATCAGTATATAACTTTTATAAACTTTACATTAGACGGGTCCAACCATCTAAGTTTTATTTAACAAAAACGTTAATTTTACGGCGATAGCCGAAAAAGTCGTAAAAATCAAGTTTATAGTTTTATAACTTATAAGTATTATTTCACTACCATTTATATAAGTTATTCATTCATTTACCCTTTTACATATTTATATAAATAAGTTTTATAAGTTAGTGGGTTTTAATTTATATTTTATACTATTCAAATTTTGAGTGCTTATATAATACTCCCTCCGTCCCAAAATTATTGTCCACCGACAAAAAACACACAGTTTAAGAAAAGTACCACCTTTTCAGCTTTCTCTCTCTTACTTTTTGCAGAAAGACAGTTTTACCCTTAAACAATTAATTTAAAACCTTGTTAAAGTTTGTAATTATGATTTCAATTAAGGGTAACGTAGTAATCTCGATCTAAAATTCCTACCTATTTTTAGAAATTTTAGAAGTGGACAATTAAATTGGGACAAACCGAAAAGGAAAGGTGGACTATAATTTTGGGACGGAGGGAGTAGTATTATTCTTTAATTTCCAAAAATCTGATTTTTATCTTTACTTTCACCAAAACTGCCATATCTTGAGTTCTATATGGAGATAGAAGCTCAAATTTTTATCACATAAACTACATGATATGTGCTACATTTAACTCTTCTATAGCTACTGTTGAATCATCTTTTAAATATTTTCTAAAAATCGTCCAAAACAGTAACCTTAGATTTATACCCTAAACTTGTTTTGATCATATCTCACTCATTACTTTGATTCCATTGTATGGCCAACTCTCACATGTGTACAAGACATATAGCTTACTGTAAATGGATTCTACTTCATCATTTTATCAGTTTACCATATGGTTCTTTACTGTTTTATACAGCCATCAAATTTAACCAAGATTTTAACCTTGTTTCATATGGTTTTTCACCTTTTTAATCATGTTTATCAACAACAAATCCCCACATAACATTTTTATCATCATATAATCCTCATATACATATACAATAGGAAATAAAATACATGTTTACATAATCAAAATAACAAGAAGATGAGGAGGACAATCTTTATACCACCAAGTTGATGTAGGTTATGATTTGGACATGGTTTTTGATAGAGAAACTTGTGATGAACCATGACCATCTTCAAGACCACCATTCTTCATAGACACCTTGTGGAAAATCAGCCCTAACACTTCATGGAAACTCCTCCTTGGATGTTATAACTTGCACCAATCAATAGGGCTTCAAAAGGGCATCAACATGTATATGAATAACATGAGATTTGTGGTTGATTTTGATCAAATGAGGGTGTTTAAGGGGAGGATAGGGACGACACTTTTGAGAGAGTAGAGAGAGTTTGTGTGTGGTATTCCATGTATGGAAAGATGGAAATGAGAGTTGCTAGTGGTTTTGGTTGGTTTTGTTGTAAGGTAGCTTACATTGTAAGCTTACAAGTTACATGTGTTGTAACTAGTTAAGCATAAGATGACACCTCATGGTGTTAGTAGTTATTTAGGCCGGTTTTGATGGGGGTGGGACAAGTGTCCCACTTGTCTCATCCCCATTTATTTACGGGTACTCTTCGATTCTAGTTTCCTCGATTTGCGTGCCCTCGGGTCGTTTTACGAAAAACGTTTTTATAAATTATGAATCAACGTCATAAAACGAATCCAATAAAAATTGTTTCATCAAAAACGGAGTTCGAAAACGTAAATACGTAATCCTAAGGTTTCCGGTTTAGTCGTAAAGGATGTTAAAATAAAATCGTAAGTCCTAATCTCTTCTCGTAAATTTGTGAGTTTGTGAACCAACACAAATTTAAAACTCCAAAATAATATTCATGGATAAATTTATTTTCTAAAATGTCGGACTGTCACCAAGGACGGTGTATGTAAACGTAGGCACGTAACGTTGAATCCTCCGGTTTAAACGTAGTCGACGCTACTTCAAGACGTAAATCCAAATTTCTTCCCAAAAATATGTGAGTTCATATTGTAACATTAAAATAAAATTTTTAAATAATATTTGAGGATAAAATATCAATCGTAAATTAACGGATTGTCACAGCATTTACCCCTAAACAGGATCTTTGTCCTCAAAGATCATCTTACTACTCGCTTCTTATAGAGTTTAAGCCATGTGGGTATTTCCTCCACATTCGGTCTTTTCTCACAAGTGTAATTCATTACAATACGCGAGTTTCATTAAGCATAACTACGGGAATAAGATCAGGCTTAATGTTGACTTACTTTCTCTATCCATGATGTTCAAGGGTTTTTGATGAATGCAACTTTTCGCCGATCTAAGCTCTACTAAGAATAATCAGATTCTCACTTGATAGATATTCCATCAAGTTCGATATACGAAACATAATTCACGCAGTCTTTGAAGTCCTAGGGTAGATCCAGCTTATATGCCTTTCAAACCAATCTTTCACATCATCTCAATGGTCCCAAACAACGGGGACTTATATCCCATGATTTGTCAGATCATGAATTCATTTTACCAAGGCTAAAATTTTTGGCATAACTTTGCTACCCATTTGGCACTTCAAGATCTACATTTCATATTCACATAACTTCCTGCCCACTATCGGCAGTTAATAATCAAATCCTAATTTCAACAATCATTTCAAATCTCGCGGGTCGGGTATTTTGCAAGGTTAGGTTCGCCATCATAGGAAACCTTAAACCTAAAAGTCATGTCCAACTCACAATGGGTGTATGTCGGATGTCTTCCTCTCAACTCTTGTTTACAGATGCTCTAATATTTAGATCCTAACAAGATTCGATTTCAATCATAACACGATGATTATCAATGATAATCCTTCCAAAGGAAAACGATTATACGGTTCATTACCAAAGGTCAATCATTCAAACACCAAACAACACTTATATTACCTTGTATCGCTACTTTACCTCGTCCCTTCGATTTGGGGTGGTACATAGTACTCTCATCAAGGTTCGTTCTCAATGATTTCTGAGCAAATCTCTAGAAATTCTATGCGAAGCGAGGATCTTGATATAGATGATCGATACATGCATGCTATGTTTACATAACTCTTTTGCATTTATCATTAACGAGAATGATATTAGCAGATTTGGTCAGTCTGTCGACGATGACCCAAATCGAATCAAATTCGGATGATGACCTTTGCAATAGCTAGACGTTTACTAATGTATGAGGCGATGTCTGCCTTCATAATTTCCATCAGTACAACTTCTTCAGACAAAGATACTTTTAGTCATTAATGACATAAATAGAATACTTATACTTACAAATTCCAACATAACTATATCTTACAATCTCCATATTTAGGCAACCACAAGTGGCCTTTAAAACATTTAACGCTATTGGCTTCTTAATTTTAATGGTTCACATTAGCCGAGAACCCCTTTTATTATCTATATTATCCTTTTTACGAACATTGTTTACTTTTATATCGTTCGACAATTTATTTTGCACCTTCATTATTAAGGAACACGTTCTAATGGATTCTTTATCCTTCTTATAAACATCGGCTATATTTTAAATTATTCGGCAATTTTCACATTCATTATTAAGAAATACATTCTAATTGGTTCTTTATCTTTTATACATAATGCGTCGGCATCTATATTCACTTCTCATGATGATATAATTATCATGTCCACAATTCACTCAGATATTCTTTCTATATTATGTGTCAGTAATTACGTTCACCTTTCTAGATGGAATAATTCTCATTACCGTATTTATTCAAAATTCTTTCTTCATATCTTCTATGTTTTAGTTTCATCTCAACTATTATTTTATTTTTTTATCAGCTTTTCTCAATCTGGCGTTTAAAGCGTCGATAATTATTATAATTAATTAAATAATAATTATTAAATTTTCATGAAACGTAAACGTTAAAAGTTTAAATTTCTTAGTTCGACCAATTATATAAAATTTTCAAAATAAATTTGAATTTAACAAAAACGTTAATTTTACGGCGATAGCCGAAAAAGTCGTAAAAATCAAGTTTATAGTTTTATAACTTATAAGTATTATTTCCCTACCATTTATATAAGTTATTCATTCATTTACCCTTTTACATATTTATATAAATAAGTTTTATAAGTTAGTGGGTTTTAATTTATATTTTATACTATTCAAATTTTGAGTGCTTATATAATAGTATTATTCTTTAATTTCCAAAAATCTGATTTTTATCTTTACTTTCACCAAAACTGCCATATCTTGAGTTCTATATGGAGATAGAAGCTCAAATTTTTATCACATAAACTACATGATATGTGCTACATTTAACTCTACTATAGCTACTGTTGAATCATCTTCTAAATATTTTCTAAAAATCGTCCAAAACAGTAACCTTAGATTTATACCCTAAACTTGTTTTGATCATATCTCACTCATTACTTTGATTCCATTGTATGGCCAACTCTCACATGTGTACAAGACATATAGCTTACTGTAAATGGATTCTACTTCATCATTTTATCAGTTTACCATATGGTTCTTTACTGTTTTATACAGCCATCAAATTTAACCAAGATTTTAACCTTGTTTCATATGGTTTTTCACCTTTTTAATCATGTTTATCAACAACAAATCCCCACATAACATTTTTATCATCATATAATCATCATATACATATACAATAGGAAATAAAATACATGTTTACATAATCAAAATAAGAAGAAGATGAGGAGGACAATCTTTATACCACCAAGTTGATGTAGGTTATGATTTGGACATGGTTTTTGATAGAGAAACTTGTGATGAACCATGACCATCTTCAAGACCACCATTCTTCATAGACACCTTGTGGAAAATCATCCCTAACACTTCATGGAAACTCCTCCTTGGATGTTATAACTTGCACCAATCAATAGGGCTTCAAAAGGGCATCAACATGTATATGAATAACATGAGATTTGTGGTTGATTTTGATCAAATGAGGGTGTTTAAGGGGAGGATAGGGACGGCACTTTTGAGAGAGTAGAGAGAGTTTGTGTGTGGTATTGCATGTATGGAAAGATGGAAATGATAGTTGCTAGTGGTTTTGGTTGGTTTTGTTGTAAGGTATCTTACATTGTAAGCTTACAAGTTACATGTGTTGTAACTAGTTAAGCATAAGATGACACCTCATGGTGTTAGTAGTTATTTAGGCCGGTTTTGATGGGGGTGGGACAAGTGTCCCACTTGTCTCATCCCCATTTATTTACGGGTACTCTTCGATTCTAGTTTCCTCGATTTGCGTGCCCTCGGGTCGTTTTACGAAAAACGTTTTTATAAATTATGAATCAACGTCATAAAACGAATCCAATAAAAATTGTTTCATCAAAAACGGAGTTCAAAAACGTAAATACGTAATCCTAAGGTTTCCGGTTTAGTCGTAAAGGACGTTAAAATAAAATCGTAAGTCCTAATCTCTTCTCGTAAATTTGTGAGTTTATGAACCAACACAAATTTAAAACTCCAAAATAATATTCATGGATAAATTTATTTTCTAAAATGTCGGATTGTCACCAAGGACGGTGTATGTAAACGTAGGCACGTAACGTTGAATCCTCCGGTTTAAACGTAGTCGACGCTACTTCAAGACGTAAATCCAAATTTCTTCCCAAAAATATGTGAGTTCATATTGTAACATTAAAATAAAATTTTTAAATAATATTTGAGGATAAAATATCAATCGTAAATTAACGGATTGTCACAGCATTTACCCCTAAACAAGATCTTTGTCCTCAAAGATCATCTTACTACTCGCTTCTTATAGAGTTTAAGCCATGTGGGTATTTCCTCCACATTCGGTCTTTTCTCACAAGTGTAATTCATTACAATACGCGAGTTTCATTAAGCATAACTACGGGAATAAGATCAGGCTTAATGTTGACATACTTTCTCTATCCATGATGTTCACGGGTTTTTGATGAATGCAACTTTTCGCCGATCTAAGCTCTACTAAGAATAATCAGATTCTCACTTGATAGATATTCCATCAAGTTTGATATACGAAACATAATTCACGCAGTCTTTGAAGTCCTAGGGTAGATCCAGCTTATATGCCTTTCAAACCAATCTTTCACATCATCTCAATGGTCCCAAACAACGGGGACTTATATCCCATGATTTGTCAGATCATGAATTCATTTTACCAAGGCTAAAATTTTTGGCATAACTTCGCTACCCATTTGGCACTTCAAGATCTACATTTCATATTCACATAACTTCCTGCCCACTATCGGCAGTTAATAATCAAATCCTAATTTCAACAATCATTTCAAATCTCGCGGGTCGGGTATTTTGCAAGGTTAGGTTCGCCATCATAGGAAACCTTAAACCTAAAAGACATGTCCAACTCACAATGGGTGTATGTCGGATGTCTTCCTCTCAACTCTTGTTTACAGATGCTCTAATATTTAGATCATAACAAGATTCGATTTCAATCCTAACACGATGATTATCAATGATAATCCTTCCAAAGGAAAACGATTATACGGTTCATTACCAAAGGTCAATCATTCAAACACCAAACATCACTTATATTACCTTGTATCGCTACTTTACCTCGTCCCTTCGATTTAGGGTGGTACATAGTACTCTCATCAAGGTTCGTTCTCAATGATTTCTGAGCAAATCTCTAGAAATTCTATGCGAAGCGAGGATCTTGATATAGATGATCGATACAGGCATGCTATGTTTACATAACTCTTTTGCATTTATCATTAACGAGAATGATATTAGCAGATTTGGTCAGTCTGTCGACGATGACCCAAATCGAATCAAATTCGGATGATGACCTTTGCAATAGCTAGACGTTTACTAATGTATGAGGCGATGTCTGCCTTCATAATTTCCATCAGTACAACTTCTTCAGACAAAGATGCTTTTAGTCATTAATGACATAAATAGAATACTTATACTTACAAATTCCAACATAACTATATCTTACAATCTCCATATTTAGGCAACCACAAGTGGCCTTTAAAACATTTAACGCTATTGGCTTCTTAATTTTAATGGTTCACATTAGCCGAGAACCCCTTTTATTATCTATATTATCCTTTTTACGAACATTGTTTACTTTTATATCGTTCGGCAATTTATTTTGCACCTTCATTATTAAGGAACACGTTCTAATGGATTCTTTATCCTTCTTATAAACATCGGCTATATTTTAAATTATTCGGCAATTTTCACATTCATTATTAAGAAATACATTCTAATTGGTTCTTTATCTTTTATACATAATGCGTCGGCATCTATATTCACTTCTCATGATGATATAATTATCATGTCCACAATTCACTCAGATATTCTTTCTATATTATGTGTCAGTAATTACGTTCACCTTTCTAGATGGAATAATTCTCATTACCGTATTTATTCAAAATTCTTTCTTCATATCTTCTATGTTTTAGTTTCATCTCAACTATTATTTTATTTTTTTATCAGCTTTTCTCAATCTGGCGTTTAAAGCGTCGATAATTATAATAATTAATTAAATAATAATTATTAAATTTTCATGAAACGTAAACGTTAAAAGTTTAAATTTCTTAGTTCGACCAATTATATAAAATTTTCAAAATAAATTTGAATTTAATTAACAAGATTTTTGTTGATTTATCAAAAATAATTAATAGGATTCGTAAATGTTCGAAAAATCTTTGGTTATACTGTGGTCAAAATTTTCTTAGTTTGAAAAGCGTAAATTATCGTTTCAAATTTCAAGTTATGGTTTAAATGGTTTTCCTCGATCCTTTTTAAGTTATCTGGAGGTATACACAAACATTTACCCCTAAACAGAAGTTTAGTTAAAAGGTTTGTGTATAAGGGAATAATCCCTTAAAATCCTTTGTTAAAACATCTGTCAAAACATATTTCCATTTCTTTTTGGTAAAATCCAAAGTCTTAAAAGGGCTCTTAATTTTTGAAGAGTCAATATATTCCATCATCTATTAATCACATGGTTAAATCATGTAAAGGTTCAAGTCTTTAATCACGTGTTAATTATTTAAGGTATAGGTTTTCATTGTTCGGCCAATTCAGGGCAGTCTATAAATAATTATTAACTCATTCTTATTCTTATAAACAAACAAATAAATAGTCCTCAAGGATCACGAGCATGAATTTATCAAATTACAGCCTACACACGCGATTCATCATATTTATGAATGCTACATGTGTATTAGTTAATCCAAACGACATCACGTGAAACTCATAACGTTCATTACAAGTTCTGGATGTAGTGATTGGAATAGATAATCTCTTTCGCAGATGCGAAGTTGATGATAACCATGCTATGGATCAAATTTGCTAGAACCTTGTAATTGATCGAATAATTCTTCCATTTCGAGTTATGGATATCGTTTTCTATTGTCAATTTACTCAGTCACAGTAATTTATAAATATAAGGAAAGATAACACCATAGCTCTTCAGGATGACAGGCTTGGTATAATAAAATCTTTCTCCGACAACTTTCTCAGTTGTACGGTAATTCCTTTAATTTAGATGGTGCTGATGTATAGTGTACAAGCCACAGGTGCAGCATCGGGAATATAGTCAATACCAATTTCAACTTGCCTAAATGGAAAATGTCTAGGTAATTCACCAACAAATACTTCCTAAAGTTTCAGATAACATAAACATCTTTTAATAAATACATATTAGGTTCCTTCTAGATTATAATATCTATAACTAGTTCACAACCATTCATGGTATAATTTCAAGTCAAAATGCGGGATATTGTCATCCATCAAGAATTATTTAGATCACTTTTGATAATCAACATCTTATCTTTTAGGGGAATTCTACTCGAGTTCCCATCAATTAAGACAATGTCGTCATGTCATAATCAATCAACCCATTCTACTGGCACTATCAACTTTCCAGTTGCATTGCCGTCGATAAGATGTGAACTTCTCAAAAGACTAATAATAATTCATAATCCTTCACAATTTCAGGGATATTAGGATACACAACTACTATTAAAAGAGTAAGGTCAACGCATAATCTACGCGATAGAATTTCAAGTCAGATACAGACGAAAACATTTAACGAATATGAATATATCCTATGTTTTCATAATTTGAGTACGCATTCGAAAGCTCCTCGGATCGTTACCCAGGTCATTCAAATGAAATCAAATCAAAAGAAATGATAAGAACGGCGATACATCCAATCGGGTATCAACACTCGGTAATCAAATACTTTTCCTAAGAATCTCACTACGGGAGAATTAGACAAGAAAGAATTGTCAATTGTCAAATAAGACAATTTCCACAGATGAGTAAATTCAAATCAGAAGAAATAGATGATACAGGCACATATGTAGGTGTCCCTAACATTATGTACTTATTTTTCACTTCTTGCAGATCTCATTAAAATTTTAATCTTTCACAATCCTCAAAGAAAATGTAGGGTTTATTCATTAGTTTTATGGTGACTACTAATCAGTCTTGCATAGTCCATTCCAAATTGTATGTAGGCGCGCAACTATATACAATTTCAAGATTAACGATGCAATACTCAGTTCGTCAAAATTTTTATCAACATGTTTATAATGAAAACATTTTCATGCTTAATTCTTAAATAAGAATCAAAAATAAATTTACAAAGATTTTCTTTATCATGAAAACAATTAAGTTTTCCAAGGTGTTTTATAAACAACTTCATTTCGATAACAATCAATTATAATTCTCACTTGGAATAATCCTTATAGTGATGAAAATTCAATTTTTTTTTTCTCAAGGGATACTGTTTTATCTTATAAAAACAATGAGTGATTTGCAAAAGAGTGATGAAAGCTTGTTCACCAAGAATTAACTACTATATGATAGGAAATGAGCTTAGCCAATTAATCATGAGGTTCGTGACCTCGATGGCACTCAAAAGAATAATGCACAACGTAACTCAAATCAGGATGAGTACTTGTTCAATGGTTGCATCACTAATGCGAGCATTAGGATAAAGCAATAAAGGATAGATAACATCGATACATGTAGGATTTAGCAATCAAAGGTAGTCTTTTCATTAATCACAAACAAGTCAAAATTGTACCGTAACACATTACGTGTCACTATGTCATATAATTCTCAGAACTCATCCTACCAACTGATGTCACAGTTAAGTTAGGGATTATTTTTAAAAGATACCACAATGAATACTAATCTACAAGAGTCATTAGGTGTTCCACATGTCCCAGAAGATCCATTGGTCTCAATTCAGAAGAAGATTTCTTCAATTTATTTCTTGGACACTGGGCATCCTCGTTATTGGACAATGGTATAGGAACAACCCTTCACACGAACTAACAATCATTTAAACCTTATAATTCAATCAAATAACTTAACGAATTTCCTCTTAATAATCTCACATTCCATACGGGTTAAATTTTACTTTATTCAAGTTTCAACCATATTTATACTCAATTCGATATCCTACTTCATTTTCCAATACTTACAACTTTATTCTTCGGCCTTGTAAAGGCAATACAATCTCAATATGAATCAACACTTAATTTCCAATCCTATTAGCTCTTACAACAACAATTATCAAATAAGTCACTAGTATGAAATGACTTGATCAGTCAATTAGACTTCTCGGAAAGGTATTAGTGGCATGAGGCTTTTGGGTAATGGTTCCAATGACAGCCTCAAGTGCAACATTCACCCTTTCGATTTCAATTTAAGAATTGGATGACAACGAATCAGATGACATCTTTCTAGGTGATAACGTTTTGTCAAACTCCACTCTATAAGGAAAGATCGTCATGACATCGATATCAGATTTAATCTCGCCAATTCTTTTTCAATATCACAATCAACTAATATCTACATTTCTATGAATATCAACCATTTGTTGGGATCATAAATATCCACAAATTGGTATAGATCTAGGATAGCTAGAATTCCTACGAGAATAGCTTCGATTAATTTACTAGGGGATTTAGGGTTCCTTGTGACAATCTACGTCATATAAATACCTCGTATAAATATCAAAATAATCATCAAACGATCATGTAATCAAATTACATCATATATATATATATATAATCCAAGTTATATATATATATTAAAATAACACTTCTCAGTCTGGCCTTGTCGGTAACTCGGGAATTCTTTGGCACCGTTATAGTCAAAAGATTTTTAGACATTTTTAGAAAAATGTTTATAGTTAAAAGATTTTTAAAATGTTTTATTCAAAACCATAGTTTTAAAAATCTTTCGTTCTCTATAACGAGAGCTCTGGTACCAAACTGTAACACCCCCAAATTTATACAACTCAGTACAGCAAAAGACTTGTTGGTGTTACGGGATAGCACATTACTCACATCATAGACAACGCATAAAAATCGCGTCGTTAAATAATAAAAGCATTTCCATTCATAAATATCAAAGTTACATCGGTCCCAAGTCATTACATTTCATACAAGTTTTACAAAGTATTTGAATGGAAAATATTGTTTTAAGTGTGGGCCATGAATTCTTGTCGTCTTCCCGAGAATTACCTTCAAGTACCTGAGATAAAACATGTTAAAAGAAAAGGTCAGCGATAACGCCGAGTGAATTCATAGAGTTTAATAAATTCCATCAATATAATATCAGTATAAAATTATTACTGAAAATCATTTTATACAAATCATTTTAATAGGCCATAAATTAGCCAAAGTCGTTTTATACAAATCCTTATCGAAAATCATAATATAGGCATTTGCCTTAAAAATCATTATATGAATCATTGTCGTTAAAAACACCATACAATACATTTTGCAACGTTGTATAGATCAAATAAAAACCGTTATATGAATATGGTTATATAAAACCAAAACACGAACATAATATCAATAGTATGACCCTGTATTGCTAGTCAGGCAATACATCGTAATTCGAAGCGTCTAATATTATTTTATAAACTTGGATTATTATAAGCCGCATGACATTGTTACCTTACTAAACCAAAACAGGTAGCTAACCCGATACCAATTTTGCCCATCTAAAGTAGCGTGTCGTCACAAAGGTCACGCTATGGAAATCTTCTCATACATAAATTCGCTTACCAATCAATGTGGCACGACGGGGATCAACCGTCAAGGCGCGAACTGGGGTGATCGTCCCCAAATAGTACTATTAAATGCATAAGCGTCTACCAACTCCCGGTAGTTCACAATTCATGCTAATGGGACTTTTAGTGACATAACCTAACTTTAATAATCCATTTTATTTCATCTATCGGGTCCATTAATCATTTATCGGGTCATACAATCGGGTCATTCAATCATTCGGGTCCAAAATCAATAAACAAACAATCGGGACAAATGGTTTCCTAGTTTTATAAAAACTAACATGTTATCTCCCTCGCGGGTTTATAAAACATTTATAAAAACATTTAAAAGAGTGCGAGGCTATGAACTCACGTTGATGTGGGAAGGCGGGTTATCGGCGATTCGGACGTACGGTACGTGCTTCAATCACGGAAACCTATATGAATAATAATCGGTCTTAGACTCATGTCCAATGACTTTATAAAAATATCAATTATGTATACATATGATGATTATATATATATGATGATCAAGTGGGTTTACATATTCTCATTTACTCATTTTTGTGTTATGTGTCGATAACTTTTATACTAGTTTTCTCGTTTTACCTATTTACGTGTTTTAGGTCCAATAGGCCTATTATAAGTACTTTAACTTGTTTTAATCCCTTTTATACCTATATTATCAGTATGTATACTTTCCATGTTGGCCCCAAATGGGTTAAGCCCAATAAGTTCTTTTTACAAGTTTTCATCTTGTTTAGTCCAAGTATTAGTCCAATATGTTTACTTAGCTCGTTAATGTCCATATTTCTTATAGTTCGGGTTTTATCGGTTTTTACTTGTTATACATGTCTATATATCAGTATATAACTTTTATAAACTTTACATTAGACGGGTCCAACCATCTAAGTTTTATTTAACAAAAACGTTAATTTTACGACGATAGCCGAAAAAGTCGTAAAAATCAAGTTTATAGTTTTATAACTTATAAGTATTATTTCACTACCATTTATATAAGTTATTCATTAATTTACCCTTTTACATATTTATATAAATAAGTTTTATAAGTTAGTGGATTTTAATTTATATTTTATACTATTTAATTTTTGAGTGCTTATAATAGTATTATTCTTTAATTTCCAAAAATCTGATTTTTATCTTTACTTTCACCAAAACTGCCATATCTTGAGTTCTATATGGAGATAGAAGCTCAAATTTTTATCACATAAACTACATGATATGTGCTACATTTAACTCTTCTATAGATACTGTTGAATCATCTTCTAAATATTTTCTAAAAATCGTCCAAAACAGTAACCTCAGATTTATACCCTAAACTTGTTTGATCATATCTCACTCATTACTTTGATTCCATTGTATGGCCAACTCTCACATGTGTACAAGACATATAGCTTACTGTAAATGGATTCTACTTCATCATTTTATCAGTTTACCATATGGTTCTTTACTGTTTTATACAGCCATCAAATTTAACCAAGATTTTAACCTTGTTTCATATGGTTTTTCACCTTTTTAATCATGTTTATCAACAACAAATCCCCACATAACATTTTTATCATCATATAATCATCATATACATATACAATAGGAAATAAAATACATGTTTACATAATCAAAATAACAAGAAGATGAGGAGGACAATCTTTATACCACCAAGTTGATGTAGGTTATGATTTGGACATGGTTTTTGATAGAGAAACTTGTGATGAACCATGACCATCTTCAAGACCACCATTCTTCATAGACACCTTGTGGAAAATCAGCCCTAACACTTCATGGAAACTCCTCCTTGGATGTTATAACTTGCACCAATCAATAGGGCTTCAAAAGGGCATCAACATGTATATGAATAACATGAGATTTGTGGTTGATTTTGATCAAATGAGGGTGTTTAAGGGGAGGATAGGGACGGCACTTTTGAGAGAGTAGAGAGAGTTTGTGTGTGGTATTGCATGTATGGAAAGATGGAAATGAGAGTTGCTAGTGGTTTTGGTTGGTTTTGTTGTAAGGTAGCTTACATTGTAAGCTTACAAGTTACATGTGTTGTAACTAGTTAAGCATAAGATGACACCTCATGGTGTTAGTAGTTATTTAGGCCGGTTTTGATGGGGGTGGGACAAGTGTCCCACTTGCCTCATCCCCATTTATTTACGGGTACTCTTCGATTCTAGTTTCCTCGATTTGCGTGCCCTCGGGTCGTTTTACGAAAAACGTTTTTATAAATTATGATCAACGTCATAAAACGAATCCAATAAAAATTGTTTCATCAAAAACGGAGTTCGAAAACGTAAATACGTAATCCTAAGGTTTCCGGTTTAGTCGTAAAGGACGTTAAAATAAAATCGTAAGTCCTAATCTCTTCTCGTAAATTTGTGAGTTTATGAACCAACACAAATTTAAAACTCCAAAATAATATTCATGGATAAATTTATTTTCTAAAATGTCGGACTGTCACCAAGGACGGTGTATGTAAACGTAGGCACGTAACGTTGAATCCTCCGGTTTAAACGTAGTCGACGCTACTTCAAGACGTAAATCCAAATTTCTTCCCAAAAATATGTGAGTTCATATTGTAACATTAAAATAATATTTTTAAATAATATTTGAGGATAAAATATCAATCGTAAATTGACGGATTGTCACATTGGACTTCCGTTCTTTTTGCACTCTTGATTTCTTGACTTCGTCTTTTGTCTTTTTCTTCGATAAAAGCCCGTGAATGCCCATGTTTTCTTCCTTTTTCACATTTTCGTCCTAAATCACAACAAAAACACAAACCACGCATAATTCCGACATTTACGGCATAAAATACACGTTTTGGTCCGGTTATTATTGTAGTTAAGTGGTAAAAAGGATGGGTGTTTACACACCTATTAAATCCCCTACACTTGACCATTGCAATATCCTCATGCAATGCATTAGTCACAAAGCACGATTTACATCTTCCATCATAATCAATCCCTATCGGCCTTTATTAAAGAGATAGAAAATTATAAACATTCAAAGTAAAGAAATAAAAAACATACCTTCGGGTTTTGGAAATGTCATGAATGATCATCATCCTCAAGTTTTCACTTTCTCCAAACCAAGCTTAAAAACGAGATCATTGTTATTATAAGTTAGCAAACTAACACGAACTCATGTGGGCTAATTATTTACTTAGACTCCCTTATTCCTAGGTGTATCTCTTATATTTTATTGTTGTATTGAATAATCACGAGGATGCATTGTTTGACTTATTTCGATAGTTATTTAGGCCGAAAATAAAGTGGACGATTTAATCAATAGTTAGCTAAAGGACAAAATCTTTTAAAACTGCTTCTCGGGACCTCAAAAAGTTCATATCTTGGCATAACACGCTTCGCGATTTGAGACCTTTCTCGAACCGATATTTGGCAGCGACTTCATACTTCAAAACTTGAGAGACGTTCATGATATAATGGTCTTCTCTTCATAATAGGAATTTCTTCACTTGAAGTTTTGAGAGATTCTTCATTTTTGGACCATGACTTCTTCATTTTTCTCCAATCTTTATTTGGGATTTTGATATACAACGATCCGCCTCCTTTGGGGACTTGGATCTATTTATGCTCATACCTTGTTAGGGCCTTTTTGGATAGACTTCTCCATGATCTTTACGGGAGTATTTGCTTTTCGTCGTGTGTCTCGATCCTTCATGTTGATTTTTGATAAATGATTCTTCACATCACTTTTGGATCTTAGCAACAAAATGTAGCCCTCATGCCTTGTTAGGGCCTTTTCGGACTCGCCAATCTTCGCATCTCGCTTCAATAAGTTATGCCTTGGCTATGAACTCTAATCCATACCGAGTAACTTTTAAACGATCTTGGGCTAGAAGCTAAGTAACTTTTCAAATCGTACAACCTTATTTATTGCAGATAAATTTATTAGCAAGCGATGGGAGAATAGGCTTATAATTAACTCACATAAATTCACGAAAGAATACCAAACTTATAATTGACTCTATCATCTCTCGTTCTCCATAATTTAAAATCTCAAGGAATGAGACTCGTGGATGCTTAGCCTATTAAATCAAAGTTTTGGGTTTTCGAGTCGTCTATAGGATCTTGCAAATTCTTAGACTTTTTCAAGTTTAGAAATCGCTTTTTTAAAGTTCCATTAATAAACGACTCTCTAGGATCAATTATAGGAACTTGCGAAAAGTTCTTGTTCTTAACCCGTGAGGGTTAAGACTTTCGCGTTTTATAGCTCCCTATATGAAAGCCTAGCAAAACTTGACTTAAACACGTTAAGGATACTAGCTAGAGTAAACTTAGATAAGTAAACTCGGGTGGATATGTTATGCCGTCCTTCTTAAAGAACTTCCGGAAAAACTTGGAGATCCCGGTCGTTTTGTGCTTCCTTGTACTTTTAACCAAACCGACAAATTTACTGCCTTAGCCGATCTCGGGGCAAGTATTAATTTGATGCCGTTAAGTATTTGGAAAAAGTTATCATTGCCCGACCATACACCCACCAAAATGACTCTTGAGCTAGCCAATCACACTCTCGCTTACCCCGTTAGTATTGCTGAAGATGTGTTCATTAAAGTTGGCATATTCACTTTTCCGGTCGACTTTGTCGTTATTGATTATGAAATGGACCCTCGTATTCCGTTAATACTTGGGCGCCCATTTTTGAGAACCGGTATAGCTTTAATAGATGTGGATAAATGTGAACTCATTTTAAGGGTCAGGGATGATGCCCAAGTTTTTGAAATGGGGAAGCTTACAAGCAAATCCTATGGAAGAGAATCGGCGAATATGATTAATGTGCTTGATGATTTTGTCGTCTACAATAATCCTCTATTCGAGTCTTGCATTGATAATCCACTTTTTCAAGATGATGTGGATGATTCTCTATCTAGTTTGGCACATTCACCCATATATGATTCTCCACCGATCTTTGATGCTTATATTGATGATTCTAGCTCAGATACGGATGATTATGATGATTTTACTTCTGAGTATCCCGACATGCCCACGTATGATGATTTTGATGAGGCCGATACTCTTTCGAGTGATTCCTCTCATGATGAAGATCCTCCACCTACCATGCTTATTCCTACTTTGGATGACTACTCATTTGAGGAAGACATCTCTACTTTTCTTAATACATACTTCCCTCATGAGAGTGATGCTCCTCCTTTAGACTTTGATGATTTTGGTCTTGATCCTACTTCGGATTTGAAGAAAATTCTTTCAAAGGAGAAGCAACCGGACGACACCAACATCCGCAACACGTATGATTTGACACCTCTTTGTCCACCTTATGAGGACGAGGTTGTGCATTTTCTTCACGGATCTTCTTCAAATGCTGCTGAGTCTGAGTGCTATTTTCCCCTAAAGGAAAAGGTGTTCGACCCGGTATCGATATTCTTCAGCCATCTCAGTATCCATCTAATGAAATAAAAGGAAAGATTTTTGGAACTACTGAAGCTATGCTTGCACTTCACCCTTGCTCCCACCGTGCTCCATCTTTGCTTAAGGGAACCTTGCCTACTCTTCTTTGGCTTTCCTTGTTCGCCTTAAGCTTCTGCTATTTTATGGACAAAAACTATGTCTTTGATCCCGGTGGATATGTTTCATGCTTCTTCCTCTGCTAATCAAGGTCGAGTCAAAGACATAGTTTACTCTAGCTAGCATCCTTAACGTGTTTAAGTCAAGGTCGAGTCAAAGACATAGTTTACTCTAGCTAGTCACAACGTTAAGGATACTTGACTTAAACACGTTAAGGATACTAGCTCGAGTAAACTTAGATAAGTAAACTCGGGTTGACTCGACCTTGATTAGCAGAGGAAGAAGCATGAAACATATCCACCGGGATCAAAGATATAGTTTTTGTCCATCAAATAGCAGAAGCTTAAGGAGAACAAGGCAAGCCAAAGAAGAGTAGGCAAGGTTCCCTTAAGCAAAGATGGAGCACGGTGGGAGCAAGGGTGAAGTGCAAGCATATCTTCAGTAGTTCCAAAAATCTTTCCTTTTATTTCATCAGATGGATACTGAGATGGCTGAAGAATATCGATACCGTGGTCGAACACTTTTTCCTTTAGGGGAAAATAGCACTCAGACTCAGCAGCATTTGAAGAAGATCCGTGAAGAAAATGCACAACCTCGTCCTTAGAAGGTGGACAAAGAGGTGTCAAATCATACGTGTTGCGGATGTTGGTGTCGTCCGGTTGCTTCTCCTTTGAAAGAATTTTCTTCAAATCCGAAGTAGGATCAAGACCAAAATCATCAAAGTCTAAAGGAGAAGCATCACTCTCATGAGGGAAGTATGTATTAAGAAAAGTAGAGAAGTCTTCCTCAAATGAGTAGTCATCCAAAGTAGGATTAAACATGGTACGCGGAGGATCTTCATCATGAGAGGAATCACTCAAAAGAGTATCGGCCTCATCAAAATCATCATACGTGGGCATGCCGGGATACTCAGAAGTAAAATCATCATAATCATCCGTATCTGAGCTAGAACCATAATCATAAGCATCAAAGATCGGTGGAGAATCATATATGGGTGAATGTGCCAAATTAGATAGAGAATCATCCACATCATCTTGAAAAAGTGGATTATCAATGCAAGACTCGAATAGAGGATTATTGTAGACGACAAAATCATCAAGCATATTAATCATATTCGCCGATTCTCTTCCATAGGATTTGCTTGTAAGCTTCCCCATTTCAAAAACTTGGGCATCATCCCCGACCCTTAAAATGAGTTCACATTTATCCACATCTATTAAAGCTCTACCGGTTCTCAAAAATGGGCGCCCAAGTATTAACGGAATAAGAGGGTCCATTTCATAATCAACAACGACAAAGTCGACCTGAAAAGTGAATATGCCAACTTTAATGAACACATCTTCAGCAATACTAACGGGGTAAGCGAGAGTGCGATTGGCTAGCTCAAGAGTCATTTTGGTGGGTGTAAGGTCGGGCAATGATAACTTTTTCCAAACACTTAACGACATCAAATTAATACTTGCCCCGAGATCGGCTAAGGTAGTAAATTTGTCGGTTTGGTTAAAAGTACAAGGAAGCACAAAACGACCGGGATCTCCAAGTTTTTCCGGAAGTTCTTTAAGAAGGACGGCATAACAATTTTCATTCAATCGAGTATTAACAAACTCGGCCATTTTCTCCTTTTTGCTAAGAAATTCCTTAAACATCTTAACAAATTTAGGCATTTGTGCTAGAGATTCAACAAGGGGAAAAGTGACGGTCATTTCCAAAACTTTCTTCAAATAGTTTGACACTTGAATGTCATCCTTGGTGTGCAGTTTGGCCTTGTCTAAGCGAGATGGATAAGGAATCTTGGGTTTATAGGTGGAAGGTGTAAGTGTAGCAGGTAAAGGTTGAGATGTTGAAGGTGGGGTTGGTGGAGGATTCTTGGTGGGTACTTCGTCATGACGAGGCGGTGACGGTAATGGTGTACTAAGACTAGGTGTGGAAGGAGTAGGGATAAATGGTGGTGGAGGAGGTGTAGATGATGGGGGCGGGATAGGTGGTCCTACTAAAGTAACTCCACTACGGGTAGTAATAGCACTCACATTCGCTCGTGGATTGGTAACGGTGTTTGAAGGTAGAGAACTCGAAGAAGAGGGTTGAGTGGTGAGCAAGAAACTAGCCAACATATTCTTCAAATCATTCGTTTGATTGCTGAAGGAGGATTGTGTATTATCTCGTAGCTCGGATCTAATGTCATTCCCTTGCTTGGTGATATCCCCTTTCAAATTGATAATTTGGCTCTGTAGATTCTTGATTTGCTCTCCTTGGGTTCTCATCAAAGCTTCAACATCTTGATTGATGGGTGGGGCTTGTTGAGCGGGTGGGTGATAAGGATTAGAAGCTCGAGGTGGGATTTGTTTGCTTCTATTGTAATTGTTGTTGGGGTTTTAGTTTTGAGGAGAAAAACTGGGTGAAAGGTAGTTGTTTGACCGGTAACTCAGCAAATTTCGATCCCCTTGAGGTCGGGCTTGGTAATTTTCCGGTGAATAATTACCATAAGCCGCATACACATTTTCCGGATTTCCTTGAGTAGAAGGACAATCAGTGTATGGGTGAGGACCACCGCATGTCTCACAAGGATTGGCTACCGCTTTAACTTGTTGTTGTTGGTTTGTAGCGAGAAGCAAGATATTTTTGTTCATTTCGGCCATCATGCGGGTGAATTCGGTCATGTCGGGGCTTGCTGAAGTAGAAGAAACATTGACTCTCGGGTTGTTCCTTGAAGAAGCGGAGGAATCCCAGTTTTATGATGAGTAGTAATAACTCGATTTTACTCAGGTTAAAAATTATTATGTTCGTTGATGTGTGTCTAATCGAATTGATCTAGGTTCTCTATGTGACTCAGTTTTATTTTGGTGGAAACAAATATTTTTGGTTGGTTTTTAAATTTTAAATGTGCAAAACTTAAAAGTAAATGTCGTTAAAGTAAAGGGCAAGTATTAAAAGAGCATGAAATTTAATCTAAGTCTAATTAAAAGAAAGGTGCGATATTTAAAAGCTTTTTGAAAAGTAAATTAATTAAAATGACTAAAAATAAAAGCGTGACGAGAATTAAAAATGAACAAGTATTAAAAACGAAAACTAAAAATTTAAACAAGACAAAACATGACAAATAACTACCCCAATCGGAATATATTCCGATCAACCCGATCGGAATATAACCAAACCTGTCGGAATGTTGCTCAAAAGATTCAGATCGGAATACCTGTCACTTACACTGATCGGAATATCTCAAGACACCCAAATCGGAATGTTGAAAACCTACCTGGTCGGAATAATGATCCCGTCGGAATATGGGGTGAGACTTGATCGGAATGGTGATCGGAACCCTACGATCGGAATAACTGTCACTACCCAGTCGGAATACCAATCATGCACCTCAATCGGAATGAGGGGTGGAGAACCAATCGGAATGTTGTCACTAACATACGATCGGAATACCACTTACCTTTTCTGATCGGAATACCAAGACACCCCCCAATCGGAATATTAAAACCCTTTTCAGATTGGTGCCAATCGGAATACGTAGGTAATAACCAAAAATAAGCTTAACAATTAAGCTAAAATCCTAAATAAGCTCTAGACGAAATCCAAAGGTAAAACGTGTAAAAATAAGCTACGAAACTGAAAGTTAAAAACTTTTAAGACACAAAATTAATAAACTTTAAGAAAAACAACTTTTTATATAAAAATAACTTTTGTAAAAACAATATAAACTTGAAAATAAATCAAATAAGCTATGAAATTAAGAGATTTAAAACAATCAAAAGCATAAAAATGAAATCTTTAAACAAGTTAACCAGATTAAAAACGTGTGAATCAAAGAAAGGTAGAAGAAGATTAAGATCAACAAGATAAAATAAAGGTGCAAGAAATTAAAGAAACACTTACTTGAAAATTAAAGGTAATTAAAGGTGCAAGACAAGTAATTAAATGTGCAAGTAATTAAATGTGCATAAAATAAAGGTGGAAGAACTAGTTTGTCAATCTAGCCAACAAAAACAAATGCTTAACAATCTAAACTATTTATAGGGGAGGATTAGGAAGCTTCCTCCCCTCCTTCATTTCTTGTTAATTGCAAGATTAAGCCCCTCCTTCATTTAATCTTTATTAATTGCGTCATTAGTCCTTTTCTTCTAATCTTTCTTTTAAATTTGGACTTTAAGGACTTGTGGCTCGGGATATCTTTTGAACTCGTCTTTAATTTCTTCAATAAAATAGACTTGAGTTTCTCGACTTTTGATAAACTTCCGTCTTTTGACTCTTTCTTCGATAAATCTTCAGAATTGGTCTTGGACTTCCGTTCTTTTTCCACTTTTGACTTCTCGACTCCGTCTTTCATCTTTTTCTTCAATAAAAGCCGTGAATGCCCGTGAATTCTCGTGTTTTCTCCACTTTTCACAATTTCGTCCTAAATCACAACAAAAACATAAACCACGCATAATTCCGACATAAAAGACATAAAATACACGTTTTGGTCCGGTTATTATTGTAATTAAGTGGTAGAAAAGATGGGTGTTTACACACCTATCAAATCCCCTACACTTGACCATTGCAATGTCCTCATGCAATGCATTAGTTACAAAGCATGTTTACACTTTTCATCATAATCAATCCACATTGGCCTTTATTAAAGAGATATAAAATTATAAAAATGCAAAGCAAAGAAATTAATAGCATACCTTGGGTTTTGAAAATGTCATGAATAATCATCATCCTCAACTTTTCACTTTCTCCAAACCAAGCTTAAAAACGAGATCATTGTTATTATAAGTTAGTAAACTAACACGAACTCATGTGGGCCAATTATTCACTTAGACTCCCTTATTCCTATGGGTATCTCTTATATTTTATTATTTGTCTTGAATGATCACGAAGATGCATTGTTTGACTTATTTTGATAATTATTTATTCTGAAAATAAAGTGCACGATTTAATCAATAGTTAGCTAAATGACCAAATCTTTTAAAACTGCTTCTCGGGACCTCATAAAGTTCATATCTTGGCATAACTCGCTTCGCGATTTGAGACCTTTCTCGGACCGATATTTGGCAGCGACTTCATACTTCAAATCTTGAGAGACGTTCATGAAATAATGGTCTTCTCTTCATATAGGAATTTCTTCACTTTAAGTTTTGAGAGATTCATACTTGGACCACGACTTCTTCATTTTTCTCCAATCTTTATTTTGGACTTTGATATACAACGATCCGCCTCCTTTTATGACTTGGATCTATTTATCCTCATACCTTGTTAGGGTCTTTTCGGATACACTTCTCCATGACTTTTGGGGAGTTTTTGCTTTACGTCGTGTGTCTCGATCCTTCATATTGATTTTCGATAAATGATTCTTCACATCACTTTGGATCTTTAGCAACAAAATATAGCCCTCATGCCTTGTTAGGGCCTTTTCGGACTCGCCAATCTTCGCGTCCCGCTTCAATAAGTTATGCCTTGGCTATGAACTCTAATCCATACCGAGCAACTTTTAAACGATCTGGGGCTAGAAGCTAAGTAACTTTTCAAATCTTACAACCTTATTTATTTGCAGATAAATTTATAAGCAAGCGATGGGAGAATAGGCTTATAATTAACTCACATAAATTCACGAAAGAATATCGGACTTATAATTGGCTCTATCATCTCTTATTCTCCACAGTTTAAAATCTCAAGGAATGAGACTCGTGGATGCTTAGCCTATTAAATCAAAGTTTTGGGTTTTCGAGTCGCCTATAGGATCTTGCAAATTCTTAGACTCTTTCATGTTTAGAAATCGCATTTTAAAGTTCCCTTGATAAACGACTCTCTAGGATCAATTATAGGAACTTGCGAAAAGTTCTTGTTCTTAACCCGTGAGAGTTAAGACTTTCGCGTTTTATAGCTCCCTATATAAAAGCCTAGCAAAACTTGACTTAAACACGTTAAGGGTACTAGCTAGAGTAACTTAGATAAGTAAACTCGGGTTGAGTCAAAAGATTCACAACGTTTGAAAATTAAAACCACTTATTAAACATTTATTCAAATAAGGAAAGAAAATAAACTATACAAAAGGAAAAACTAATAGGCCGAAATAGATCAAAAATTTTGAAAAATGTCGAAAAATTGATTTTCCGGTTAAAATGAGTACAATTACAAGGAAAAGACCACTTAACTTCGATAGAAGCTCCCCTACACTTAAGATAAACATTGTCCTCAATGTTTAAGCATGTGGGAGTAAACTCCCCTTCACTTAGGACATTGTGCACGTTGTTTAAATCTCGCTAAGGAAAAGACAACTAAAGAGATTCCTATTTTAATATTTGAGAAAACATAAAATAGTGAATCGAAAAGAGTTTAGGATAGAACCGGGATAATGGAACACGGAATCACGGGTCGTCAAGAATCATCAAGAGTGGGTCATTGAAGTTCGAATCCCTGATTAAGAAGTGAGGAGAGGAAATAGCAATCCAAAGGGTCTCCCTTACACTTATGGTAAAGAAAGCAAAGAGATAGATGCATGGGTTGCCTCCCAAGAAGCGCTTGATTTTTGTTTACCGAGTCGTGAGCCTGACTCGACCTTGATCATCAACGGAAGAAGCATGAAACATATCCACCAGGATCAAAGACATAGTTTTCATCCATCAATAAGCAAGAGCTTAAGGCGAACAAGGCAAGCCAAAAGAGAAGTGGCAAGGTTCCCTTAAGCAGTGATGGAGCACAGTAGAAGCAAGGATGAAGTGGTGCAAGCATGTCTTCAATAATTCCAAAGATTTTTCCTTTTATTACATCAGGTGGATACTGAGATGGCTCTAAGATTGCAATACCGGGGTCGAACACCTTTTCCTTTAAGGGAAAATAGCACTCAGGCTCAGCCGAGTGTGAAGAAGATCCGCAAAGAAGCACAACCTCGTCCTCAGAAGGGGGACAAAGAGGTGTCAAATCATAAGTGCAACGGATTTCGGTGTCGACCGGTTTCTTCTCCTTTGACAAAATTTTCTTCAAATCCAAAGTAGGATCAAGACGATAATCTTCAAAGTCATAAGGAGGAGCATCACTCTCATGAGGGAAGTAAGTGTTGAGAAATTCAGAGAAGTCTTCCTCAAATGAATAATCGTCCAAAGTAGGATCGAGTGATGGCGGAGGATCTTCATCGTGTGAAGAATCGCTCGAAAGAGTATCAGCCTCATCAAAATCATCATATGTGGGCAGCTCGGGTGACTCAGAAGTACAATCAAAATCATCCGAATCTGAGCTAGAATCATCATCATCATAAGCATCAAAGACCGGTGGAGAATCATAAATGGGAGAAGCTTCGAAAGTAGGGAGAGAATCATCCACATCATCATGAAAAAGTGGATTATTGATGCAAGAGTCGAATAGAGGATTGTCGTAGACGGTAAAGTCATCGAGCACATTAATCATATTCACTGATTCTCGGCCTCCAAAAGTTGTACTAGTAAGCTTCCCCATTTTTAAAACTTGTGCGTCATCCCCGACTCTTAAGATTAACTCACCTTCGGCAACATCCACTAAAGCTCGTCGGGTTCTCAAGAATGGCCGACCAAGTATTAAAGGAATACGAGGGTCCATTTCATAATCAACTACGACAAAATCGACCGGGAAAGTAAATGCGCCAACTTTAATGAACACGTCTTCGGCTATACCAACAGGGTAAGCGATAGTACGATTTGCAAGTTCAAGAGTCATCTTTGTTGGAGTGAGGTCGGGCAATGATAGTGTTTTCCAAACACTCAAAGGCATCAAATTAATACTAGCCCCGAGATCAGCAAGGGCAGTAAATTCTTCAGTTTTGTTGAACACGCAAGGCAACACAAAACGACCGGGATCTCCAAGCTTTTCCGGAAGTTCTTTAAGAATAACTGCAGAGCAGTTTTCGTTTAATCGAGTGTTGGCGAGTTCAATCAGCTTCTCCTTCTTGTTAAGCAATTCCCTAAACGCTTTAACAAATTTGGGCATGTGGACGAGTGCTTCAAGAAAGCTAATGTTGAAGTTCATTTGAGAAATCATCTTCACATAGCGTGTCACGTCGGAGTCCTCCTTGGTTAGCATTTTGGACTTGCCTAAACGAGAGGGATAAGGGATATTGGGTTTGGGTGGTGAAGGTGCAGGTGTAGGTAAAGGTTGAGATGTTGAAGGGTCATTTGTGGAAACTTCATCACGTCGAGGCGGAGACGGTAATGGTGCACTAATACTAGGTGTAGGAGGAGTAGGGATACATGGTGGTGGAGGAGGTGTAGATGATGGTGGTGGGATTGGTGGTCCTACGATGGTGACTCCACTACGAGTAGTAATAGCACTCACATTGGCTCGCGGATTAGTGACGGTGTTTGAAGGTAGAGAACTCGAAGAAGAAGGTTGAGCGGCGGGCAAGAAACTAGCAAGCATATTCTTCAAATCATTGGTTTGACTGCTGAAGGAGGATTGAATGTTATCTCGAAGCTCGGATCTTATCTCATTTCCTTGCTTTGTGATATCTCCTTTCAGATTGATAATTTGGCTCTGCAAGTTCTTGATTTGCTCACCTTGGGTTCTCATGATGGCCTCAACATCGGGATTAATGGGTGGGGTTTGTTGGGTGGGTGGGTGATAAGGATTAGAAGCTCTTGGTGGGATTTGGTTGCTTCTAGTGTAGTTGTTGGCGGGGTTTTGGTTTTGAGGAGAAAAACCGGGTGAATGGTAATTGTTTGAACGGTAGCTCAGCAGATTTCTATCCCCTTGTTGTCTAGCTTGGTAATTTTCCGGTGAATAATTACCATAAGCTGCATACACATTTTCCGGATTTCCTTGTGTCGAAGGACAATCGGTGTATGAGTGAAGACCGCCGCATGTCTCACAAGGATTAGCAACTGCTTTAACTTGTTGTTGTTGTTGGTTTGAAGCGAGAAGCGTAATACTTTTGCTCATTTCAGTCATCATGCGGGTGAGTTCGGTCATCTCAGGGTTTGCTGAGGTTGAGGAAACATTGACTCTCGGGTTGTTCCTTGAAGATGCAGAGGAATCCCAGTTTTTGTGGTGAGTAGTCATGTTCTCAATTAACTCTATACACTCCTCGGGTCTCCTTTTCATGAATGTGCCACCGGCGGCTGCATTGATCGTATCACGATCTCGAAAAGTTAAACCGTTGTAGAAAGTGTCAATTAAGGTCACAGGGAGCATGTTGTGGTTTGGACATCGGTCGATCAAGACATTATATCTCTCCCAAGCGTCAAAAAGAGATTCATCGGGATCTTGCATGAAACCGCTGATCTGATTGCGGAGGCTCGTGACCATGGATGGTGGAAAGTAGCGCGACAAAAAGCGTTGAGTCATGTCATCCCAAGTGTGAATAGAATTCTTCGGGAGACGATCAAACCATTTCTCGGCATGATGTAATAAAGTATGTGGAAAGAGTTGTAGGCGAAGTTCATCCATTGTGGCACCAGCCAACTTCATGCTTTGGGTGATTGTAATGAACTTGTCGAGGTGTTTGTTGGCATCATCATCAGGCAATCCTCTAAATGGGTTTGTTTGCACTTGCTGAATCATGTGGTGCTTCAACGAAAACTCAGGAGCGTTGATTTGCATCGGCGCAATCGGTCCTCCTCGTCCAAACATTGTTGGTTGACAAAGTTCCTCCATGGTCCGAAGATCGGGCTGTGGAAGAGCATTGTTGTTATTATTATTATTATTGAGGTGCGGTGGCATGTTGTTGTTGTTAACACCTGCCATATCTAAATCTTCTTGAGGCTCGGGCTCTTGATAATTAGAAGATCTAGTACGCATACACCTGAAAATGCAAAAGAAAACAAAACCAAACACGAAAACAATATATACACACAATAAAGATAAAATCTTTTTGGATTTGTGAAATTTTTAATTTTTATGGTTTTTTATCAATTTTTAATTTTTATGATTTTTTAATTAATAAATTTTTTTTTATGCAAGAAAAATAACGCTCACAAGTGAACGGATCCCAAAAAGAAACGCGTCTCTCACAGAAAACCATTAATCTTTACGAAAAGAGCCGGCAGCGGCGCCATTTAATAACTCGATTTTACTCAGGTTAAAAATTATTATGTTCGTTGATGTGTGTCTAATCGAATTGATCTAGGTTCTCTATGTGACTCAGTTTTATTTTGGTGGAAACAAATATTTTTGGTTGGTTTTTAAATTTTAAATGTGCAAAACTTAAAAGTATATGTCGTTAAAGTAAAGGGCAAGTATTAAAAGAGCATGAAATTTAATCTAAGTCTAATTAAAAGAAAGGTGCGATATTTAAAAGCTTTTTGAAAAGTAAATTAATTAAAATGACTAAAAATAAAAGCGTGACGAGAATTAAAAATGAACAAGTATCAAAAACGAAAACTAATAATTTAAACAAGACAAAACATGGCAAATAACTACCCCAATCGGAATATATTCCGATCAACCCGATCGGAATATAACCAAACCTGTCGGAATGTTGCTCAAAAGATTCAGATCGGAATACCTGTCACTTACACTGATCGGAATATCTCAAGATACCCAAATCGGAATGTTGAAAACCTACCTGGTCGGAATAATGATCCCGTCGGAATATGGGGTGAGACTTGATCGGAATGGTGATCGGAACCCTACGATCGGAATAACTGTCACTACCCAATCGGAATACCAATCATGCACCTCAATCGGAATGAGGGGTGGAGAACCAATCGGAATGTTGTCACTAACATACGATCGGAATACCACTTACCTTTTCTGATCGGAATACCAAGACACCCCCCAATCGGAATATTAAAACCCTTTTCAGATTGGTGCCAATCGGAATACGTAGGTAATAACCAAAAATAAGCTTAACAATTAAGCTAAAATCCTAAATAAGCTCTAGACGAAATCCAAAGGTAAAACGTGTAAAAATAAGCTACGAAACTGAAAGTTAAAAACTTTTAAGACACAAAATTAATAAACTTTAAGAAAAACAACTTTTTATATAAAAATAACTTTTGTAAAAACTATATAAACTTGAAAATAAATCAAATAAGCTATGAAATTAAGAGATTTAAAACAATCAAAAGCATAAAAATGAAATCTTTAAACAAGTTAACAAGATTAAAAACGTGTGAATCAAAGAAAGGTAGAAGAAGATTAAGATCAACAAGATAAAATAAAGGTGCAAGAAATTAAAGAAACACTTACTTGAAAATTAAAGGTAATTAAAGGTGCAAGACAAGTAATTAAATGTGCAAGTAATTAAATGTGCATAAAATAAAGGTGGAAGAACTAGTTTGTCAATCTAGCCAACAAAAACAAATGCTTAACAATCTAAACTATTTATAGGGGAGGATTAGGAAGCTTCCTCCCCTCCTTCATTTCTTGTTAATTGCAAGATTAAGCCCCTCCTTCATTTAATCTTTATTAATTGCGTCATTAGTCCTTTTTTTCTAATCTTTCTTTTAAATTTGGACTTTAAGGACTTGTGGCTTGGGATATCTTTTGAACTCGTCTTTAATTTCTTCAATAAAATAGACTTGAGTTTCTCGACTTTTGATAAACTTCCGTCTTTTGACTCTTTCTTCGATAAATCTTCAGAATTGGTCTTGGACTTCCGTTCTTTTTCCACTTTTGACTTCTCGACTACGTCTTTCATCTTTTTCTTCAATAAAAGCCGTGAATGCCCGTGAATTCTCGTGTTTTCTCCACTTTTCACAATTTCGTCCTAAATCACAACAAAAACACAAACCACGCATAATTCCGACATAAAATACACGTTTTGGTCCGGTTATTATTGTAATTAAGTGGTAGAAAAGATGGGTGTTTACACACCTATCAAGTAGTCATGTTCTAAATAAGCTCTCTACACTCCTCGGGTCTCCTTTTCATAAATGTGCCACCGGCGGCTGCATTAATCGTATCACGATCACGAAAAGTCATACCGTTGTAGAAAGTATCAATTAAGGTCACAGGAAGCATGTTGTGGTTTGGACAACGATCGATCAAAACATTATATGTTTCCCAAGCATCGAAGAGAGATTCATCAGGGTCTTGCATGAAACCGCTGATTTGATTGCGAAGGCTCGTGACCATGGATGGTGGAAAGTAGCGCGACAAAAAGCGTTGAGTCATGTCATCCCAAGTATGAATGGAATTCTTCGGGAGACGATCAAACCATTTCTCGGTGTGGTGTGATAAAGTATGTGGAAAGAGTTGAAGGCGAAGGACATCCATTGTGGCACCGGGCAACTTCATGCTTTGAGTGATTGTAATGAATTTGTCGAGGTGTTTGTTGGCATCATCATCAGGCATTCCGGTGAATGGATTAGTTTGCACTTGCTGAATCATGTGGTGCTTCAACGAAAACTCCGGAGCCGTGATTTGCATCGGGGCAATCGGTCCTCCTCGTCCAAACATGGTAGGTTGACAAAGCTCCTCCATTGTCCGAAGATCGGGCTGTGGAAGAACATTGTTGTTGTTATTATTGAGGTGCGGTGGATTATTGTTATTGTTCACACCTGCCATAGCTAAATCTTCTCGAGTCTCGGGCTCTTGATAATTAGAAGATCTAGTACGCATACACCTGCGAAAGCAAAAGAAAAAGAAACCAAACACAAAGAGAATATATATACACAATAAAAATAAAATCTTTTTGGTTTTTTGAAAAATTTTAATTTTTATGGATTTTTAACAATTTTAAATTTTTAATGGATTTTTGAAGATTTTTAAGCAAGAAAAACAACGCTCACTGATTGTAGTGTTTTACCACACCTTTAGGAAAAGGAGGGTAAATAGTGAAAAGTATCAAACAAATGACTTTAGGAAAAATCAAGTGTTAATGACCCTTAATGAAATTAAAGTTCGTTTCCCAAGGAGGTATATGTGTGTGAGAAATTTGTTAAATGTTTGTGATTAATGATTGGTTTAGAAGGGGATGAGAAAAGAAAATGACGAAGACGTAAAAAAATAAAAATAAACACTACTAGAAAGTTAAGACGTAGAACCTTAAAAACCACAAAAATAAAAATAAATTCTAAAAATTACCAAAAATTCACCAAAAATCAAAAATAATAAACTAAGAGTTTACCAATGATCAAAACTTTTTCAAACCTTTTAAATAATTAAATATTCAATTTTTAAATGCTAATTAAAGCCCTAAAAATCAAATAAATTATCAAAAAGCCCAAATAAAGATTTTTCAATTGGTAAACCTCTAAAATGACCTAAAAAGATTAAAAACTATTTTTAGAAATTTTTAAACTAATAAAAACTATTTAAAATGATTTAAAACTATTAAAACTTAAAATAATTATAAAAATTAATCTAAAAGAGATAAAATTATTCTAAAAGTTGCTAAATTCCTATTTTAATGTATTAAACCTAAGAAAAATGTAAAAAGTTGGAAAATGTGAAATTTTAAAAATAATAATAAAATAATAATAAAATAATATTAAAAATCCAAAAATTATAAAAAATTCTAAAAACTTGCAAACTAGTTTATTTTAACCTAAATAATCAGAAAATCAAAGTGAAATTACCAGAATACCCCTTTTGGGCCCTCAAATGGGCCAAAACCAAAAACAGTCAACCAAATTGGGCTTTTGGGCCCAAAAAGTCAAACTTGGCCCAATTGACTTGGAAAAGCCCTATCTGACTTAAAATTCACTTCTAAGAACAAAACTCTAAAGGCTCAAAAGCTGAAAATGAGCTTATCACAACTTATTTAACACTCAGCTTATTCTTATTGGGCTTTTCAGCCCATTAAGCCATAAGCTAATGCCATAAGCTCTAATTTAACACACAACCTTCTTTTGGGATGCTTATGAGATCTGTAAAAAGATTTTTTGATAAAGCTCACTCGATAAGCCAGAAATAAGCAAAGAAAAATTTCACTAAAAGACAAAATAGTCGGGTTTGAGAAATAAGGAACCTCAGAAGCTCTAGTTTGTTGTAAAAGCTCATAAATAGCTTAACTAAGAATAATCAATCAAGAAAATCACAAAAAGCCAAGTAGAATAAGCTATAAGAACAGATAAGCTGGCTGAAAAAGCCAAATAATCTAGTTTTCTAGCAAAAGCTTAACCAAAAGACTTGTAACCTTCCAGATTTGATATTAAGCTGAGAAAAATGATTTATATTACAAAAGATAAGTTGTTGCATGTACCAATAAGCAAAACAGATTCAATAAGCTTAGAAACCAAGTTTGACCAAAAGTCAAACGTTGATAAGTTGAAATCAAACGCTGACAGGAACAAAGTAGGCGTTGACAGACTTAATAAAGTGTAAGGACTTGTTTTTCACCCTGCTGGTCAAGGTTTGAGTGCAAACCTTGTGAATCAAGGCTTACCAGTTGGGTAAACTTGATGTGTTTTGGCACAAATAAGCCAATAAGCCAGTGGGCTTATAAGCTATGAACAAAGCAATCCAAATAGCCAAATATTCTCACAAGCAGCATACAAATAAGATCCAAGCAACAATACAACAATCCTAATGCTAGAAATCACAATGCAACACCAAATGAGGTGGTCACTTTGCTGATGCAAATGACCACTTCAGCAGACTTTGATAAGCTATAAAAACCACAATAAGCCACCAAATTCAACAAGCAGATAACCAATAGATAGCTTATCACCCAAACCAAATTTCAGACCTTAGATCCAACAAACAAAGAAGTTATTGGATCTGATGTGTTTGACCAAATTCAAAACCAATTTTATCAGATTTTTGCAAAACTTAGAATCCCTTTTCCAAACTTTCAAAAAGTAAACCAATGGCTAAAACTTGTGTATTAGGACTTGTTTAGACCACCCAAACCCTAAGAACCAAGGGCACAAGGCCATAAGGCCTTGATAACCAGTAATCCCAAACAACCCTTAATCAAGCACTTAACAAAGGAACTTATGATTTTAACTAATAACCTTCTGATTTTAATGATCAAAAACACTTACTAGATAACAACTAACACAATCAAACATAAAAATCACCAGCACAAACACCAATACTCAAAATCAAAGCACCAAATCAAAATCAGTCATAAACATGAAATTTTGAGTGGAATCTTAACAAGGGATTATACCTGCCTTCCACAACATCCTAGGAAGGCCAGCAATGCTCCTTGGACCTTGTTCAACAACTAGAACAAGACCAAGGTACTTCAATGAAGATGATGCAAACTGCCTTGGTTGATGGTTCAAAGTAGAACCTCAAGGACTTGATATCTTCAACACAAACAACAAACAACTCAACCAAGGGATCTAATCCCTTCACAAGCTTGGTGTCAACAAGCTTGTAAGAGCTTATAGCAAATGGCCAAGGGTTAGTACACAAAATAAGCCAAAACAGAACCTAGGATTTCAAGGTATTCAAACCTTAAAAACCTTATGAAACAAGACGTGCCTTAACCACAAGATTAAGGTAGGCCTTAACAATCAAATGGAACTCAGAATTAGGCTACTCAAACACCAACTTTTAATCAAATCAAAAAGAGAATTCAATATTTTCAGAAATTCAAATTTTATTAAACTTAAAAAGGAATTACAAAGATTGATAGCCTAAAACTAGAACAAAGGGACTCTTACATGTTGAGGTCTCCTTTTATAGGCAAATGCCTGGCTACACTATTCACAAACCCTAGATGTGATTTCTCTAAAATGCCCTTGAGTCCTTGAGTGTGTTTGTTGTTGATGAGCTGTCCAAAGTGATCCCAAACGTTCATTTTAGCTTTGGAATGAAGCATTGATCCTTAGCTGTTGATCTTAACACGTGGCATGACTTGGAGGGCAAGTACTCATGTGATGGGCGAAACGGTTTGAATGGTGGGGTCCTTTGGGTGAGTGGGAGTGTGAGTTTAAGCATGGGATGGATTCGTGTGAAGGTTAATTGTGTTTTGGTGTAGGTAATTGTAAAAACCCCCTTGTTGGTAAAAAGTTAAAACTGGGTTCATACGTGTGAATAGTGACACGTTTGATCCGTTTTCTTAGGGAGAAAGGTGTTTGGCGCGTGTTTAGGGATTTAAACTTCCAAACTTGGCAGTTTTGGTCCTTTTTCTTCCTTTCTTTTGTCACTTGTAAATAAAAGTCTATCAGCGCCCATTTCCTTTGTAACAACTTTCACAACTTGGCAATTTTGGCACAAAACTTTCTAAAAAGTGTTTCAAGGGTTATTTTTGACACTTTTGCATATTTCAAGGGCTGATCTTGGACAATGTTGACCTTCAAAGGTCTTCAATGCAACTTAAACTTCATGAGGGACCATTGTTGACAATTTGGATTTGTTGAGGGACTAATCTTGCCATTTCTTCAAAGTTGAAGGACCTTTTGTGTAATTTTGACAACTTAAGGGACCAAACTTGTAATTATCAATATACAAGGGTTTTAAGTGTCATTTCTTCATTCATTGAGGATCAAGCTTTCACATCTTTAAGTCTTCAAGGATAAATGTTGAATATTCCATGATTTAGGGCCCGGTTCTTTGTACGGCTTTGTTTCTCGTGTCCGTTTTTCCTTGTATCTTGTGATCTTTTGTCTTTTTCACGATATCCATACCTAAAATACACAAGTAAACAAAACACAAGCATATATATATGGTATTTTATGACATTTTTATGCATTAAAAGCCCGAAAAGAACGATGAGATCATGTATAAATGCCATCTCATCACTCACGAATGAACGGATCCCAAAAAGCAACACGTCTCTCATAGAAAACCGTTAATCTTCACGAAAAGAGCCGGCAGCGGCGCCATTTTAATGTAGATATTTTACTAGGTTGAAAGTTCGTTTCTAGGTATCTTCTCGAATTGATTTTCGGTTCAAAGTACGACTCAATTGTTTTTGGTGAAAAAGAATATTCTTGGTTGTTTTAAAATAAATGTGCAAGACGTAAATGAAAATGACGTTAATTTAAATCTGAATCTAACTTAAAATAAATGGCAAGAAATTAAAACGTGACGAGAATTAGAAGGCACTAAAAGTAAATAACGCAAACTTAAATCTATCTAAGGCAAACTTAAAACGCAACTAAAACTTAAACTAAGGCAAGGCTTAAAATAAATCTAAGGCAAGTAAACTTAAAGTGAAACTAAGGAAAAAGGCGGGAAAAGTAAAGCTTGAAAATTAAAAATTAAAAACAGAAACTTAAAATAACCTCAAAACAGCTCATTCGGAATAATCCTTCTTTCGGAATAAATCACTCGTCCGGAATGTCACCTTCGTTCGGAATAATTTCTTCTTCACTCGGAATAATCAAAACAAAACACTCATTCGGAACAACTGGTTCATCCGGAATATGTCACTTTATCCGGAATAAACCCTTCACTCGGAATGTGTCACTGATTCGGAATAATCACTCCTTGATTCGGAATATTCCGAATGAACTCCCTTGATTCGGAACTCCCTTGATTCGGAACTCCCTTGATTCGGAACTCCCTTGATCCGGAATACTAAATGTTCCGAATGAACAATCCCCAAATCCTTCGTTCGGAATATTTCGAATGAAACAGCCACTGACCCGGAATATTTTGTATTCTGAATGAACAACCACTGATCCGGAATATATGGTTTGGTCCGGAATACTCAAGTTGATCTGGAATGTTTCTTTGGTTCGGAACAAACACTGATTCGGAATATTTTCAACTAACCCTTGATTCGGAATGTTCCGAATGAACACCTTTGGTTCGGAATATCCACTGACCCAGAATAACAAACTGATCCGGAATATGTCACCTATCCGGAATGTTTGCTTGGTTCGGAAGAATCACACCACCACCTTCATTCGGAATAATCTGGGCTTTGATCCAGAATAACCTGGTAAACAGTAACAGAAAGCGAAGAACATGGAAGAACAAATAACACGAATATAACCAAAAATAATCAAATTAAACCAAAAGATTAAGCAAGACTAATCAATAAACATCTACTAGTCATAAACAAACAATCCAAAACAATCAAACTAACAATACTTAATCAGAATAATCAAAACCCACTTTAATCAAATCAATAAAACATCAAAAACATAAACATGAACAATAAAGCATAAAGATTAATGATCAAATAAGAAAGGAAGATAGGAGATAAACAATAAAAGTAAAGATTGACAATAAAAAATAGGAAACTTACTTGAAATTTAGAGGTATTTAAGGTGCAAGACAATTAATTAAATGACATGTAATTAAAGAACAAGTAATTAAAATGGTGGAAGAACTAGTGTCACTCTAGCCAACAAAATGAACATGAAATCCTAATCATCTATTTATAGGAGGATTAGGGAGGTGCTTAGGAAGCTTACTCCCCTCTTTCTTCTTTCTTTAATTGCGTGATTAAGTCCTTGTCTTCTTAATTATTTGACTTTAATGACTTTGTCTCGGGATTTCTTTAAACTCGTCTTGTAATTCTTCAATAAATTAGACTTGAGTTCTTCGGTTTTTAGTAAACTTCCGTCTTTTGACTTTTTCTTCGATAAATCTTCAGAATTGGTCTTCGACTTCCGTTCTTTTTGCGCTCTTGATTTATTGACTTCGTCTTTTGTCTTTTTCTTCGATAAAAGCCCGTGAATGCCCATGTTTTCTCCCGTTTTCACATTTTCGTCCTAAATCACAACAAAAACACAAACCACGCATAATTCCGACATTTACGACATAAAACACGTTTTGGTCCAGTTATTATTGTAGTTAAGTGGTAAAAAGGATGGGTGTTTACACACCTATCAGATCTCAAGTTACATGACAAGTCAAATCCAAAAGAACATGTTGCAAGCAATGCTCAAAGATTATTACAACATATTCACAAGCAGAAAAAGAATAAAAGAAAAGAGAAACAACTACGAGCTCAAGAACGAAGACTTAGTATAGTATGCTAGGTTTAGAACTTTGTAATTTGGAGTGACCTCTCTTAGGGGGAGATTGTTGGAAATACATTTTTAACGTATATTAGAAGTATCGGTCACTCCAACAATATTATTAAACGTGATTAGCTCGTAGTTAGTTCATTGTATTAAACACGAGTTACAAACCAACCCATGGGCTTGTCTATGGGTTGTAGGCCCAAGGTCATCAAGGCTTGGGTATATAAGCCCCTTTTCCTTCATGAAAAGGGGTTGGTTGTTCATTTGTTTTTACTTAATAAACATAGTTTCTCTCATCTTTCTCTCTCTAGTTTCTCTCTCTAGAAACAACAACCCACTTGTTAGGATCATAGATTATCACTATTCTACAGTTCCCATTTGAATAATCAACAAATAAAACAGGAAAGACAATTAAGAGTTAGGATTAAAATACGAAAGTAACGATCTTATCAAAATGCCTACAGAAGCCTAATGTCTACCCAATTCTCATAGGTGAAAACCTAGGTAGGTGGTCTCTAATACCATAATTGTAACACTCACTCTGATAAAGAGACAAGTATCACATTATTGGGTCATATCAGAAACACATATATTAAAAATACAAGCGATAGTGTTATTATTAAAATATAAAATCCAACAAACTATTCTCATAAAGAGTAAAAATCCAAACCTAAAGGTCCAAAATGTAAATTTCATAATTAGAAAACATCTTCAAAACATTCATTAAGACACAAGAGTGACTCTAAAGGTAGCTCTAACAATCACACACTCTCACTTCCTAGTTTTTCGCTTAATAGCTTCCGTAGGAAAATAAAATCTGGTTGAGCTAACGGTAGTGAACATATATATAATGCAAAGACGGTGAAAGGATCAATATATGTAACGGAACCCTACGAATCAAACGTCATATGCAGTATATAGAAGTGATTGTTAGTGTAACACCCCATTTGTTAAGATGGAATGCTATAGTAAATGTGGCGTGTCATCAAAGCATGTAAGGTAAATGTCTAAACATTCATGACCATAAATAGAAATACCATAAACAAACATCGATAGTCTAAGTAACTCACACACAAGCAATATTAAATACTATAAAAGAAAGGACTAAACAATCTCCAAATGAAGTAAAGTGTAACAAAGTAGGAATAAATGTATAAGGTAAAAGAGGCTGGATAGCTTCCATCCGAATGCACATACTCTATAGATCCTACTTGCGACCTTGGGTATGTTGATCCCAAACTTAGATCGATTTAGCTTGTGTAAACGAGATTGAATCAAGTTTAACACGTAGAGAAACTTTGTTGTGTATAAAACAATTTAAGTATTATGTGGAATTAATACTCAAACAAGAACACACAAACAATGTAAACCAAACTTTCACTTTAATTGATTAGAACAAACTTGCTTACAATGAAAGTGTTAAAACGAATGAAAACTTATATTGAAACAAAACCTAAAGGTCTTCTTTTATAGACTAAGAAGCCTTGTACAAGAGTCTACGTATCAGCTATTATAGGTAAAGATAAATATAGAAAATACATTGTTGATCATATCTTTACTAGAAACAAACTAGAAACATAATACGCATAGACTAAATCTTCTATCAGTGCTTGACTTCATCATATCAACGCTTGACTTCTTCCTGTCAACGCTTGATCTGTCAACGCTTGTTTTCTTCTTATCAACGCTTGTTTTCTTCTTGTCAGCGTCCAAGTGTACTGGCTACATTTTATTCCCAACAATCCTCCCCTAAACTTGATATCTACTCTAGTAATCAAGTTTCTGAATAAAAACTAATAACTAGGAGGATTCTTACAAATCTTATCAAATTGATAATAAACATGCCTAATCAAATCTTTGGCCACGTCGCTTGAATAGTCAATCTCCAGCTGTGTTGTCTTCATCTTTTCCAAAACTTCTTTGGACATGGGATACTCAGCATCTACAAGAAGATACTCAACAAACTTTGTAGAACTCAAATAATACACACCAGCAGCTGAATACAAACGTCATTGAAGTCCACTGATATCATCCTCAAGATCCTTCCAAACAGGATCTTCTTCTTCTGGTGCACACATTCTCTTGAATGTTGACCAAAGCTTTATTCCATTGACTGAAGTAGGTGCTTCAGTCTCATACTTGGCCATCAACAACCTCCAAAGGTCTGCCAAGTCTTCCCTATCCATACTTTCAAAGAGAGACATAAGAGTAGTAAATGTGTGTACCTCTTTCCCATATCTACCAATCATCCAAAACCCACTTGCGACTTCTTCATAGCTAATGATAGGATTTATGGCATCAAGAGGTAGCACTTGTACCATATCTGAAGCTTCCATGGGTGAGAGCTTAATGCTCCTTCTTATAACAGCTTCACTGGGATTCAATTTATCCATATCTTTAGAGAACTCAAGTGGAACTCCCTTCTTCAAAGGCCTTGGAACAATCATTGCCTTTTGAATCTCCATCTCTTTTACAAGTTCTTCCCTCCTTTCATCTGAGAGAAGTCTGATAGTATTCATTTCCTGCACTGTTGCCCAAATGGGATAAGCCTTATACTCCAATTCTTCAAAGGATAATCCTTGCAATTTCTAAAAGGTCCATCCTGTTTGATGACATCTGAGTAACATGTAGTAAAGCTCCCTTCTATCTCTTTTCAGCAGTGAGAAAACATTGCTAGCCTTATGCTTCAGAATTACCTTGCAATCTCTTTGAACTCTTAGAAGAATCTCCAATCCCCAAATTTGATCTGAAATTGTCATATATGGATTCTCCATAACCCTATCTTCCCATGCATGGTACATTTGAGCAACTTCTGGCATATCATAATCTACCTGCAACTTTAACTCTCTAAGTTTCTCCCTTGCCAACTCATCACCATATTCAAGTCTTTCTGGTTGTTCATTTATCATAACACTTGAATCTGAACTCCCTTCATCACATCCTTCTTGTTCCTTGGAAGTAACAACAAATGGTGATTCACCAACCTTCTTCATTTCTTGTTCCACAAGTTGTGTAGCGAACTTTGAATCAAACTATACTTGTGCTGCATTCTTTGGAACTTCTGTTTCTACCATTATTCCTTTACCCTTATCTAATGGGTCAATGATAGGTAAAGATGATGATGGTACCTGTGAAGATAATTCCTTGATGATAGCTGATGACTGGAATACATCAACCATATCCGTAGGTCTGTCAACGCTCAAATTCTGTGTGCCAGCGCCCAACTTACTCTTGTCAACGCTTGGTGTATCAGCGCCCAAAGTCTACATGTCAACACTCACCTTACTCGTCTCAGTGCCTCTTGTGAACTGCTCCATCATTGCTGTAAAGGACAAGTTCAAGTTGGTAGGAGTAACCAAAGATGTATCAAAACCTGGTTGCTTCTTCAATTCAGTAAGGGCTTAAACAAGACCCAAAGATTCTCCATCATGTGAGCCTTTGTCGCTTACATGGATCTGCTCATCCTCTCCTTTGGAAGAATTCTCCATACCACGCCTATTGTTAGCATCCTCCAAAAGAACAATCCTCTCCCTCAATTGCTTGAGTTCAAGGCCTTGTGTACTGACTGTTTGTACCAGATCTGCATTTTGCTTTTGCAAGCTAATGCAGACAGCCGTCAATTCCAACATTGTGTATGGTTCCAATCTGCCCTCCTCTAGAATGGGTATTTGACCTCCCAAAGTAGAGTCAAGGGGCATAGATGAGGTCTTAAAGATGTTAGGACTGGCTTGGCCTACATCTAAGTGAGTACCAATAGTCCCAGCCTCATCCATAGCACCAACCACACTTGTGGTGGTGATTCTCTCTACAACATGGCTAGGACCACTAGAGGGGAACACTCTAGTATTCCTTGGGCGTTTCATCAACCTATATTCAAGGGGTGTAGAAGATGATGTGGATTGGGTGGTAGTTAGAAGGTTAAGGGGTGTTTGGGTATGTGATGGAAAGGTGTCAACGTTTGGATTACTAATGTCAACGCCAACATTTAACGTGTCAGCGTTGAAGGATTCTTGGTCAAGTTCCATGTGTTGAGGAGAAGGTAAGGGATCTGGTATTGGGTCAAGTTGTGGTTGTAGGTTAGGTTGAGGTTGTGCTGCTGCAATAACAGCAAGCATAGCTTGGGTCAGGGGTAAGTCTCTGTGAGGGGGTGAGTTCATCTTACTAAAAATAGCTTTCTTTTACATAGGGATCTCATAAAAATCATCATGATCCCTTGTGCAGTACATTTACGCATCAAAAACCATTTGTAAAAATCTGGGATAAGCCAAAGTCATCTTACTACCCTTGTTTTTACACATGCCATCAAAAATTAGTTTAGAAAAATTATACTTTTGCCCATTGGTAATGCACACAATTGTACTAGCAATGGATATGTTAATTTCATTTTGTGCAGTACACTTGGGACTCAAACACTGAAGGATGACATGTATTAAGTACTTCCAGGCTGGGGGAAATCTTGTTTATGATATTTATTTAAAGTACCCTCTTCAGGGAAAGGATACCCCAAAAGCTGAAGTCCTTGTTCTATCTCATTAATGAGGAGAGTGGTTATACCATCTACATCATCAAGATGCAAATCCTGGCGAACCAAGGCTTCAATAACCACCCAAGTACGCCCATGAACAATAGTTGTTAATGTAGTCACATTATTAAGCGTTGAGGAACTAACAGTGTTCCAAAACTGATTAATATGAGTGACAGTGATGAGAGAAGCATGAGAAAGTGCATACCTAAGTGGAGATGCATTCAAATACGCCACCATCTGAGTGTATTGTGGAAACAAAGCATCATCAGCCTCCAAATAAGGAATCATATTGTGCTGACTTCTGAATCCCAATACCAAGTCACTTGGTTTAAACTTAGGCGCCATAGATGTAGAAAGCTGTTTGTGAAAGATTGTAAAAGATGAATTATAGGAGAAAAATTGTTAGACAAGAATATAAGAGTACCCTGTTTAAAAAGTAGGAGCCAAATATATAGGAGTGATAGGCACATGTGATTGGTCAAAAATAAGGCAAGTATTTTCAAAATATAATGATGAAAATATTGAAAAGAAAATAAGTTATCTTGTGCATTAATTAATAGTTATCAACTCCCAAAATTACGGCCCTAATTTTCGTCAAAAATAACAACTGGGTAGGACCCAATGAGTGTCAACGGTCAAAAATAACCCATCAATGCCCAACGGCTATAATCCTGTCAACGTTTGCAAAAGCCATGTCAACTTCTAAATTGGTCACAACAACGCTTGGAAATATATCTGTCAGCGTCCAAAAATAAAAGTAATAAAAATGAAAAAGGACCTTAACAAATAATTTATCCTATTGAAGATAACCTATAAACTGAAAATTACTATAGGGCAGTAAGCACTGTCCAATTATGCACACTTGCTTATGCAAGATGGACATAACAGTCCTCTAGTGTCACTTGCTAACCAAAATTCTTAACAATTAAGTTATCTCATAAAATCCCTTGTAACTCCCAAGTAAACCCAATATAAATCATACCCAAGTCTCCCAACAGACCACATCCAATTCTAGGCCAAAAAGGTCTTGGTAGCATGCATAGTATATCAACTTTGCATGCTACAGTACCTCATGAGATAGAAAACTAACTCATACTCACCAGTGGACACAATCTAGAATTGTGATAAGAGTATTATGAAAATACCCAAACAGTCCTAAAAGGTTCCTAAAACCTCCCCTTAAACTGTGATACATAAGTTGCCAAATAATATGCATGTAAATAAAAATTTATGTCAAGATAGGAATATAAATATTCCAACCATCATCCATAAATTGAAACATCCTCCAATGATTCTCCAAGGATCCATAAGCAACTCTGTATCCAATGGTACAATGCTAACAACGCCTACACACTTAGATCAAAAACCACAAAACTAACATGTTGCTGACAACGTCACAATAATACTTATCAGCGTTAAGATAACCTTTGTCAGCGTTAGACAAATAAAGTGGAAAATCTAACTTCTCAAAAAGACCAATAACAATGCATATCCTGTACATACTTTTATACTAAGACCCCAAAACACATATTAAGTGAGATTGATCATTCCAATACTTGTTACCAAGTATTGAAATCTCCCAGTATAAAAAGGTTTAGTTAATAAATCAGACACATTTTCTTCTGTGTCAATCCTATCTGGTTGTACTAAACCCTTTTCAAAACAATCTCTTATAAAATGATGTCTAATTTCTATGTGTTTTGTTTTAGAGTGATGTACAGGATTTTTAATAATGCATAAAGTGCTGTTATTGTCTATAAAAATCTTGGTATGCATGAAATTATACCCATAATCCAACAGTTGGTTTTGAATCCATAAGACTTGTCCACAACAAGTAGCTGCTACTACATATTCTGCTTCAGTTGTAGAATTGGCCACCACTGTTTGTTTCTTGTATTGCCAAGAGATCAATCTGCTCCCAAGAAACTGACATCCACCAGTTGTGGATTTTCTATCAAACTTGTCACCACCATAATCACTGTCTGAATATGCAATAAGCTCCAATGGTGAATCTTTTGGATACCATAATCCCTGGTCTGGATAACATCTAAGGTATCTAAAGATTCTCTTGACAACATGAAGATGGCACTCTTTGGGAGTCACTTGATGGCGTGCACATGCACAAACAACAAACATAATGTCAAGTCTTGAAGCTGTGAGATACATCAATGAACCAATCATTGATCTATAGTGCCTGACATCCACATCTTTTCCATCTCCAACTTTTCCCTAGGGGTGTTCTCTATCTATTGGAGTGCTATCCCTTTTCTCATGTAGAGAAAAGCCAAACTTCTTCAAGATTTCGGCTACATATTTATCTTGAGAGATGAAGATACCATCTTCTTTCTGCTGAACTTGTAACCCTAGAAAGAAGTTCATCTCCCCCATTGCACTCATCTTGAATTTGTCTGTCACAAGCTTGGAAAAGTCTTCACTCATCTTTGGACTTGAAGACCCAAAGATGATATCATCCACATAAACCTGGACAAGTAAGAAATCCTTACCAGTCTTCTTTGTAAATAAGGTCTGGTCTATGGTGCCCCTTTTGAATCCATTTTCCACCAAATAGGTGGACAATGTGCCATACCATGCTCTTGGGGCTTGATGAAGTCCATACATAGCTTTCTTGACTATATATACCTTGTCTGGATGCGATGAATCTTCAAAAATAGGAGGCTGCATTACATAAACCTCCTCTATAATTGTGCCATAAAGAAAAGCACTCTTCACATCCATTTGATAGACAGTAAAGCTTATGCAGGAACTATAGTCTAGAAATATCCTTATAGCCTCAATCCTTGCAACTGGTGCAAAGACCTCCTCATAGACTATCCCTTCCTCTTGTGTATATCCTTGAGCCACTAAACGTGCCTTGTTCCTGACCACATTGCCTCTTTCATCCTTCTTGTTTCTAAGAACCCATCTTGTCCCAATAGGTCTGACATGTCTGGGACAATCAACCACCTCCCAAACATCCTGGATAGCAAATTGGTGAAACTCATCCTGCATTACTTCCACCCAACTTGGTTCTTTGAGAGCATCAAAAATCTTCTTGGGTTCCTGTTGTAACAGAAAACAGGCAAACAAACATGCTTGAACAAGAGGGGTATAAACCTTCTTGTGAATATTGGCAATAAATCCTCCAAGATTCTGATGAGATCTTCTAGTCTGAACAGGAGACATCACATCACCAATAATGAGAAAATAAGGGTGATTTTTGATTGTAGAAGTAAGCACTCCTCCCTCAAAAAGTGTGTTATCCTCAATCTCATCATCCATGTTACCAATATCCTCTTCAGACTCTCTTCCATCAAATTCTGTATGAACCTCACCATTTCTGCTTGAAGGTTCACCTTGTTCAAAATTGGAAGAGAAAATATGGTCAAAAGAGTTGTCAACGCCTGAACCAAGATTGTTAGTGTTTGAGCCATCAACGCCTGAATTTGTCTTGTCAGCGTCTGAAAGATCATGCAAGTCGTCAACTGGTGATACTTGGGGACCACCATTTTCCTTTCCAACAACAGCAGCAGCAAATGCATCTGTCCATATGGGAATATTAACATACTCAAATATGGGTGCTGATTTGTCTGCTTGTGATCCAACCTCTTCATTAACATGTGTACCTGAAACATCAACAATTGGTTCTTCCACAACATTTGAAGTTACCTTCACAATGTTTGGATTAGTAACAGGCATATAATTCAAAGTCCTAGATAGAAGTTCCAAGTCAAATAACCAATTTGGACCACTTTCAGGATCACAAGGTTTACTTTCTAAAAATCTAACATGTACTTTTTCAAGTATACGTTTTTCCTTCTTAAGGTAAACCTTATATCCTCTACTCTGCACTGAAT